>CM040243.1:173886765-173906952 GCA_022545495.1 Chrysanthemum lavandulifolium
TCCGACATAGGAAACCGAAGTGCACAATTGAGTCTAGAGCCAAGAGATCATCCACAATATCTCATTAGGACACAAAATTAATGAAGACTTGTTGCTTCACACAATGTGGAAAGTAAGAATATATTAAGAGTCTTTCGCATTATCCATGTGGTATTGCCGTAACATCCGAGGATATGTAAAAATATTCACAATGAAGATGGAAATCCTTCTAGAGCCAACATCAAACAAGCTCTTGGTGGGTGACATGTGAGATCTTCTCGAAGATCAAGCTTGTGACAACTGGATAGAAACGATGGGAGATTCAATCTTGAATCAACCTTGGTCCAGAATGGAATTGACGAGTACTTTTGGAAAACCCGCTCGATGTGCAAATCTTCTTTTCTCTAGCACATCGAATGTGTATTCATGTTTTCAAACACAAAAGTATCTCCGATTGAAAATATACTTTTGGAAAAACCATTCGATGTGCGAATCTCTTCTTTATCTAGCACATCGAATGTGTACTCTTTCAAATATAAAACTATTTATGATTGAAAATTGATCTTTCTCATAAAACCTTCGTCAGATTGCAAAATTCTTTCTTCTAAGCAATACGCGATTGTTTTCAAATCAATTTTTCATCAATCGTGAATCTTAATTTGTCGTTTCACTCACTCCGTGTTTTCTTCTTTGAGACGCTCCGGTTTGAAAACGGCTAGAGCAAATGCGAAACCTTGTCAAGGAGATTCTTCAATTATACCGATCACAAAGTACTTGTACCGATCAACGGGAACCGGGTCAGTGTACCTCAATTCAATGAAAGTGATCAAAGACACTTTCGTGTTTTTATTGCTAACCTGTTGTTTGCGTGTACATTTGGACGGTTGCACCGATCATATTGAAAGTCAATCCAAAGCCGCATGCTCACAACATCCACACTTAATTGAAGAAATCATGACTAGTGCATATCTACATAACCTGCTCGATATTTTGTACTATGTTTCTACTTGACGCAAATATCATGAACCTCAGTAAAGCTTCCGCCACTCCGATGGAAAGATGTCATGATCCCGAAAGTGTGAGCATGTCGGTCCAAAAGTCACAACATCACATGAAGGCAACACAACAAAAGGATGATCCAGAGATTTGTCAGTGTCGATGATCTCAAGAAAGCTCAAGATCATCAAGATGTGGATCGATTCAAAGACCTCCACCGAAATTACAAAATAATCGAACAATGAAGAGTCACTACAAAAGCACAAAGAATGCGGACATTGAAGAATTGAAGTCACGAGCTCGTAATGTAATACAAATTAGAATGCTAGAATTGAAATGTAAAACATGTGGTGACCTCCTTAGGGAGATTGTTAGAATTGGAAATTCCATAGTGAAGTGCTCGGTCACCCCATCTATAGTCTAGCATATGTTAGCTCGTAGACATATCATTATTTATCGCTTTATTAGTTAGTTATTAGCCTAGTTTAGCGTAGTGTAACACCGTGGAGGAAGGACGGTCTTTACCCACTATATACCCGATCCACAGTCAGAGGTCATTTAGTTTGTAACTATAAATACCCTTCCCACTAAGGGAAGGGTGGTGCTTCTTAATCTAACCTTTCATTTGTTGTTTAACTTTCTCTCTCTAAAGATCACCCTCTCTACTCTTTCTCTCTCTAAGATGGCTTACTTGATCTTTCACCACCTTAGACTACCCGAATCATCAAACAACATAAATATAAGATCCTAACAGGAGGTTTGACTTGCCTATTTGCTAAGGCCACATCATATGATGCTAGACTTTAGCATAGAAGGCTTGGGCATCTGAACTTCAAAACTATGAATAAACTTGTGAAGAGAAATCTTGTTAGGGGACTACCTTCCAAGCTTTTTGACATAAATGAAAATTGTGTTGCTTGTCAGAAGAGAAAGCAGCATAGAGCTTCTTATAAGTCCAAGACTGTGAGCTCCATCAGCCAACCATTGCAGATTCTTCATATGGACTTATTTGGCCCTACCTTTGTTAAGAGTTTGATGAAGAAAATGTATTGCCTAGTTGTTATAGACGACTATAGTAGATTCACCTGGGTTTTCTTTTTAGCAAAGAAGGATGAGACTAGTGGGATCCTTAAGGCCTTTATAACAAAAGTAGAAAACCTAATTGATCTAAAAATTTAAATAATAAGGTGTGACAATAGGACCGAGTTTAAGAATTAGGATATGACAGCCTATGAAGTGAAGGGTATTTAAAGACAGTTTAGTGTAGCTAGAACCCTCAACAAAATGGTGTTGCAGAGAGGAGGAATAGGAAAATTATTGAGGCTGCTAGGACTATGCTTGCAAATTCCAAATTACCAACAACCTTTTGGGCTGAAGCAGTAAATACTGCTTGTTATGTACATAATAGACTTTTGGTAGTGTAGCATCACAACAAGACCCCCTATGAGTTATTTCATGGTAGAACCCCTACCCTAGACTTTTTGAAACCATTTGGGTGTCCTGTAACTTTCCTTAATACCATAGATCACCTGGGCAAGTTTGATGGGAAATCTGATGAGGGATTCTTTGTTGGGTACTCTCTAAATAGTAAGGCTTTTAGGGTATTTAACAATAGAACCAGACATGTTGAGGAGAACCTACATATCAATTTTGATGAATGTAAAACAAATGTTGTAGGAAAAGGTCCTGATTGGCTGTTTAATATTGATGTTCTAACCAAGTCAATGAATTATAAGCCAGTTACTGTAGGGAACCAGTCTAACCAATGTACAAGTACCAAAGAAAATGTTGCTACAAGAGTGGAGAAAGAATCTACTACAGAATACATTTTGCTGCCAATTTTGTCTGTGATACTCCCCTCTCCTCAATAATGAAGAGTTCACAGAATGATAAAGAGCAACCTTCCAGTGAAGATGTGATATCTAAAGAACTAGGGAACAAAGGTGTTGTCAATGAAGAAGTTCCTGGTGGTGATATTGGAGGTGATGAACCTTATTTGGATGATCTTGTCTTAGATAACAACACTAGCAAGTCTAGCAGTAGTTCTCCTAAACCTGCTGCTATGCCTAGTTTTTCTACTTCTGAAGCTTATTATGATGAAATTAACACTGGCAGTAGTTACCCCAAACCTATTGCTATGCCAGATGTTAATACTGCAGAAGGATTGTAAGATATTGGTTATCATGACACCACAAATGATTATGCTATGGAACGTGTATTAGTAGAGAGATAAAGAGAGATAATGGGATGTTTTAGAGAGAGAAACAGAAGGCAAGCTTAGATTAACTTGTGAACATTGAAACCTCTCCCTTGTGGGGAGAGGACTATTTATACACTATTCTACGCCCTCCTTCGGGGTGTGGATCAGGCAAACAGTGGGTAAAGACCCCTCCTTCTTCCACGGTGTTACTTATACTAATATAAACTAACTAAATAACATTACGTCTACGAGCTTACTTATGCTGGACTATAGTTGGGGTGACCGACACTTTAACATGGATTTTCTAAATCCTAACAATCTCCCCCTAAGGGAGGTCACCCCACGAGTTACATTTTGAATCCTAGCATTCTATCATTAATCTTCATGCTCAAGCTCGTAGACTTTGAAGCTTCCTTATATTCTACTTTGCATTTCAGTAGTGGTTCTTTGGCTTGAATGTTTCTTTGTTATGTAATCACCAGCTTTATTTGAGATCATCAGCAACACAGAATCTCCAGCTCATCTTTTGAAGTATTGCCATTATGTGATGTTGTGACTTTTGAACCGACATGCTCACAATTTTTGGATCATGACATCATTTCATCAGAGTTGCGGAAGCTTTTTTGTATGTTTTGATCGTCATGATTTTCTTCAAATATGAGTGTGAGATGTGAGCATGCGGTTATGAATTGAAATCTCATCGGCTATCAGCTGCAATCATCGAGAGTACCTACAAACGACAGTTAGCAATAAACACACGAAAGTGTCTTTGTTCACTTTTGCTGAATATGGTTGCAAGAACCACGGTTCCCCGTTGATCAGTATAAATACTGCCTGTGATCAGGTAGAATTCCTAAGAATCTACGAAGAAGGTTTTATGAATTAAATCAAGCTTCACTAAAAAATACTTTTGTTTGTAAACATTAATGCGCATTCGATGTGCTGGAAAACACTTTTAAGTACATCGAAAGGTTTTAAAAAAAGTATCCATCAATTCATAACCTGGACCAAGGTTGATTCAAGATTGAATTGACCCATTGTTTCTATCCAGTTGTCACAAGTTTGATTCTTGAAGAATCTCACATGTCACCCACCAAGAGCTTGTTTGATGTTTGCTCTAGAAGGATTTCCATCTTCATGGTGAATATTTTACATATCACTCGGATGTTTTGGCAATACCACAAGGATAATGCGTAGGACTCTCAATATATAATCTTGCTTTCCACATTGTATAAAACATCAAGTCTTCATGTATTGTGTGTCCTAATGAGATTTATTGATGATCTCTTGGCTCTAGACTCAATTGTGAACTTTGGTTTCCTATTCGGAGACTAGGGAGAGGGTCTCCTTCTTCAATATCAACTATCTCTAAGAGAAAGTCGATAGATTATGTATGTTCCTCGTGAGAATGAAACAATTCCTTTTAAGAGAACTTGAGTAGCTTGGGAAGTTTAGTGCAAGGCCACCGGGTCCATGACGCCTTGTCTTCAATAATGGCATTACCTTAGTAACCACCAAGAGTATATGTATTGAACCCGATTTACGCCTAAGGTTGAATTATTGGAGGCTATTTCTTTTCACCCTTTCACTTTTCATACTTTTTCATTCTTCAACCCTTTCAAGCTATCGAGATTTCATCACTAGAACCTTGTTGGGTTTGTTTGAGTTCTAGCTCTATCTCGCCGGGCACTCTTAATTATTCTCACTTTTCTCCTTTTTCATCATACCTAAGGACTTCTACACTATCTAGTGGATTGTCCTTGCAGACCCCTCCGCCTCTGGGGATCATGAGAACTAATACCTAGCCTTACCATCCTTAAAACTCCAATACATAAAGTAACATGGTCGGTCTTTATGGTACAGTTCTTTCCGTCTTGAATCCAAATGAAAATCATTTAGAAATCAATCGAGGTACTTGTGATACGAAATCAAAGCATTTTGTACCTCAATAGTTTTGAATTTTCATAAATGCTCCCCCTCAACGTGTGCATAGGCTTTTGAAATCATTTTGCACATAGAGGAAGAATTGTTCGTTTGAGTTTTTATAAATGCTCCCCCTCAACAGATGCATCGTGGATTTTTGAGATAATTTAGCACATGGAGGACGGAGTGATTTGAATCACTTTTCATGATCACAATTACCATAGGGAAACCATTTAAAATCAATCAAGGTACTTATGATAAAATGTTGATGCTTTATTACCTTAATAGTTTTAGTAAGAATTTTGAAATGCTCCCCAATACGTGCATCAATAATCAAAATGTTTAGCACATACGGGAGAGCACCTATTCTTTGAGTCATAAGATCAAATTTTATCGATTTCATATTTATATCACATTTTCTCCCCGATCAAAAAATTCAAATCCTTTGAGATTTTGGATCCCATGTGATTTAAATATGTAAGAAAAATTGGAGAAAAATATGGTCTGATTTTATTTAATCTGACAAGAAACATTACAATGTCACCCCTCAATTTGAGAGGGGGACTACAAGCCACAAACCTAACACTACTATATACTGCATAGTTATATATGTTCATATTACAACACCACACCACACATAAATGTTTGAGATAATAACAACCACAGAGAGGATATAATCATTTAGTTCTCTGTAGAAGCTTGTAATGCCCGTACCGAACTCTTCCGCCTACAAAGCTTTCCAAACTTCAGAAGATTATCCGAGTCTTGAGCCTTTTCCCGATAGAAGCTATGAAGGCTTCACTCCTTTCCACATCTTGTGCAGTCCAAAACCTTGTACTCTTTCCTGGTCTCATCTTGAGCTTATACTCCTTAACCCGGTAATCCAGAGCTTCTTCTATTTGATGAAGCGTACCATCGCTAAATTTGTATAGCTCACAAAGCCTCATGAGCATCCTTGTCCCATATTTTTCAGTGAAGATAACCACCCGTGGAGAATTGATTACTGAGAAGTCATGCTTGTATTCGAATCCTATAGCTTCACATCGAGGCTTAGTTAGATTGACTTGAGTCTGGTAACTTTCCATTCCAAGCTGAAAATCACCAACTCTTTGTCGAATAACTAGACCTCTAATCCATAGGTTGACTGATGTAGAAAGAGACTTCTTTTCACGAGTGGGTAGGTGATCAAGGTGGCCTTGAAAGTTTAATAGATAAAGATCTTCGAAATCATTGGGGTACATATTCTTGAAGTCATTCTCTTCTATTACATGGTCTTTCTGATAAGCTCTTCGGAGGACAATCTTCTTCAAGTAATTGTATCCGTACATAGGAAAGATCTCCATACTAACTACACTCAAGATATGCAGTTCGAACAGCCCTACGACTCTTTTCTGCACCGTGTCTATCGATGTAGAAGCGCTTTTTGTTAAACCACTAATGTGAGATTCCATAAGAAGCAGCAACGTCATACTCATACTCTTTTCATTTAAAATTAACTGAACCATCTCGCCTAAACCACCATCGGGATAGTTGGCAGCCTTCATTTTAAAGATTGATTGAGCAGGTATGCTTCCCTTGTTCCTGACACATAGATAATCCAGGTCCTTGTTGAAGAAGAAGTCAGTTTGGATAGTTACTAGACCAGGTGGGCCTCCTAGTGGAAGAGGTTTGTTGACGTTGAACATGAGCATACTCTCGACCATTCGGTACTGCAAGTGAACCGTGTCTGGATGGAAGTACTTTACAATATCATAGGCTGGGCCTTCCAGATCCTTTGATGTGAGCTTTGAGATCCCTTGCTTCTCACAGAACCATTTAATGAAACTTCCCATGTCCCCGGTTACATTCAACAAAGTTTTCTTTGGTCGGGCAACATGGTTGGCAGCGATGATGTTTGCCCAATTGTTGTCTTGAGTGATGAGATTAGATGCGTGAATGGTCCAAGTAGGCTCGAGTTGCCTGGTCGTTCTTCTTTCCACCAATCTTGAGTCATCGCCTTGGTTGGAGTAGACGACGATGACTTAGAACCTTCAAAGACCATCTTTCCCATGAATGTTTTCCACCAGCTTGTCGTTATGAGTCACCTTAGGAATATGTCCGTGGAAAACATCCTCTTCGTCTCGAATCATGCTCTTGACTAAGAATTGATTATGTGTTCATTTCTTGATCTTCGGGAATGGAAGAGAAGGTTGGTGTGAATCTTGAGTCAACAGTTGTCCAGGCAGCGTGGGCTGAGGTTTTAGCAGTCTTGTTAGAGCCTTGGCCAGCTGAGGATCCTGGCTGACTTGATGACGGTAGAGTAAAAGGTGGTGGATTTGCCTTTCTAGTGTCTGAAGTACCCGACGATCCAACTGTTCCTGAGGAACCTACACCACCAGTAGGAGGAGGAGGGGGTGGTGGTTTAGGAGTTCCTGATGATGATTTTGGTAGATCATATCTTCTTCTTTTCTTTTCTTGTCGTTCACCAATATCCTTCAAGTACTGCACATAGTTATCTCGATCCATCGATTTCTGAAGAGCGTCGTAAAGTAGCGTATGGTCTTCGTGCTCCTTGTATTCATCGGTCTCATACATCCTTTTTTAGAGAATCACTTTCATATCCGATGTAGGGAGGTCTTTGAATCTTGTATATAAAGGAGCTTTCATAGCCCATTCAACCGCTTCTTTGACTTCTGCTTGAATAGCATTAACCACTTCATGGTCGAAGTTGAGATGCTCCAACTTTGAAGATCCCAGATCGTGATGTTTGACTTTGTCCAAAAAAAATTTCTTCTCGAGGGCTTCAAGATGTTTCAGAGCATCGTCCAGTTGTTGCTCGATGTTTCGCTTTTAGGTGGTGATGGTGGTGGTAGTTGTTTCACTTGTATCAATGATGGTTGTAGAAATGGTTGTTGTTGTAGCTTCAGTTGTAACGGGTAGTGGAAGTGAATTTGATTGAGTTGTTGCTGAGGGAGTTGGTGTTGGAACCGACATTGGTGGAATGGACGATGCATCCTGTTGAATAGTGACAGAAAACATGGATACAACTTCCTTTTCCTTCTTTGTTTTATCAGCTTCAATATCTGACGGTTTATCAAGAAGGTATTGGTCACCATAGTTGAAATCTTGCTCAATGTTTATAAGAGAAGATAGGGTTTCAGAAGAGTTGTTTGTTTCATCTAGGAGCTCTTGATCATCAGTCCTAAGCTTGAGATTTTCCTGGATATTTGGGTAGGCTTGTTTCATAAACTCTTCTACTGCTATCCCAGTATCTTGACCACCATGCACTTTTTCCTTGTCCCCTGATTCCAACTTTTCAATGGTACCTGTTTCAGTAACAGTCTCCGTCTGGACCTCTTGTTCAAGCATATCAACATTTCCACCCTTGTTATCTTGAGTGTCTAACTCTGTGTCACTGGAGTCTTCATTGATCTCAGGAGTAGGAGAGCGTTCCCCTTTAGCTCCACTGGGATCCTTAGTAGAAGATGATTCTGTTGTTCATTTCTGGAGTATATATTTGGTAGTGGTCTTGGGAGCTAGAGAAGAAATTGTGAATAATGTCTCTACAACCTGCACAACTTTCTCAGCTGCCTTTCCTTTACCTTTTCCATCAACATCTGGAAGGGAGTGACGTAACTCAGATTCTGGTTCATTTTTTATCACACCCTTCCTTGGTCGTCTCGCCGATTCCTCTTGTTCCTTTAGATTGGCATCAATGACCTCTTGTAGATTGATTTCATCAATATCCTTAAGAGCCAATTTAGTCCTTCGTTTCTTGGACCCTCTTCCTTTTCCTGATCAACCCTTTCTTTTCTTCTTGCCTTGTGTGGATGGATCTAGCAGATTTTTCTTGTCCTTTCTTGGGAAGGTCGGCATAGGATGACTTAGATGATTTTTTAGTTGATTTTGTTGGTGTTGGATTGGGTGATTCACCGGTGACAGTCTTGGTTGATTTATTCACATAGTCTTGGAAATACTTAGCGTTGGGAGTATCGTCCGAGATGAGTGCGTCAGGAATTTCCTTGCCAAATTTCCTGTGTAAAACCCTTAGCAACGAACTTCAGATTACCAAGAATGTGCTCTGAGTCGGCAAGATGAAGAGCAGATTCGCTCCATGGATTGAACTGATGCTTGGCCTGAAGATGCTTGATTATGAGCTTAGAAAACCTGATGCTCGAGATCACCCTCTTGTGCACAGATTTCTTCCCTTTGACATTTTGTGAAGTCTTTTGTTTGTCAGAAATGAAAGTGTGAGTCGATAATGTGAAATCCTCCCAGATTGGTTCAGCATAATCAATGTTTTCTTGATTCACCACTCCCCACAAGATTTGTAGAATCGGGGCTCTTGGTCTTTCAAACCCAGATGTTTTACCAGTGAGGCATAGATTGAGAATAGTGACGATTTCCCTCCATGGTTGAAACATTTCATTGGTAATAACTGCAGAGATCTTGTTGATGACATGTGGATATCCCAATTCAGTGATAAACTCGATCAATTCGTTAGTGGTTGGTGGAGAAGTGAATAGGTGAGCTGGATCTACTGGTATGATTTGAAGGGCTTCACAGATTGTGTCCTTGGTGAGTTTATACCATGTGTCATCAAGTTGACAGTTGTACACTTCCGTGATTTTGTCCCACTTGACCATATCCCAAAATTGCTGAATGTAGATGGAAGAGATTTTGGAGCATAACGTAAGAGCACCGAAGAAGTGCATGTGCTTTAGTATGTCCACAACAATTTTTTAGATAGGGTTAGGTTGAGTTCACCACGCCTATATAGCAGTTGTTTTTCCAATAGCCACCCAATCAAAGATAAGGAAGAATTTCTTCATCGGTGTGTTTTGCTAGGTGGGCAATTGTGGCTTGGTTAACCGGTGCGATGATATCACCATAGTATCTCGTATTAAACACATCCACAAAGAAAGATATTTGCAGGATTGTTATGTTAGATGTGAATAACAATTTAGACGATAGGAACATATGAGATCGAACACCAAAGTATTGGAGATCCTAAGACAAAGTCATAGAATAACAAGCACTTAACGAGATATGGGACACTCCCGGGACTATGTCACATTGATCATCATTACAAAATACGCAAAACTTTGTTTTGTCAATTTGTGATGATCAATTCAAATGTGATAAGTCTCAGGAGGTCAATTTGCAACATACATAGGACATTTGGGACAAAACGCATCATACAACCACGAGAGACAAAATGCATACAAGACAACTAGATGAAGTGAACAAGTCGCATCAATTAAAATATAGCTATCAAAACGCAGCACGACAAATCGCATAGCTACTCAAGTCGCAGAGATATCACAACTCGCACTGGACAAAACGCAGTCTATCAAGACGCACAATGTCAAAAAACATACATTTTTAGGGGGTCATTTAAGCCCTAAATCGACACATTCTATATCCGTTACTGCTTAAAATCGTTCCTTTTCACTTTTTAGGTCTTTTAGAAGCAAAATGCTGGACGGAAGCATATTTGGACGAAAACGAGCGAAAACATGAAGAAAATGGCAAAGTCAAGATCGAAGACACTACAAGACTGTTCATCACACCTGACGGCATCCCAACCAAAGGGCGACGCCGTCCCTATATTGAAGACTTGATCAAAAGTGCACGCGACGGCTCAACGGAATTTCTGGTTCTAAAGCCCGATGGCGTCATGCCTTATTTCTGGAAGTCGTCGCTCACAAAAACTACACCAGACGCCCAAGATCCAAGATTCAGATGACGTCCTGCATGAAGACTAACGGCGTCACACATCTCAAGTGACGCCGTCCCAATGATGACTTGGCACAAACGAAACCCTAATGACGGTGACTTGACGGCGTCGCTATCAAAAGGTGATGCCTTCGCGATTGTAAATCTATATATAGAATTCAATTTTTCTGCATTTGTGGAGGTAGAATTTTGAAGAGCAAACCCTAACTCAGTTGTAGTCCGACTTGGACAGTATTTTAGGGTCCCATACCCTATTTTATACATCAAGATAAGTTTGTTTATCCAATTTATCATTATGTCTACCCCATGTTCAATTGATTGTATGTATGCTTGCTTGTTTAACATGTCTAGCTAAATTACTTGTGTGTTTGCTTAGATCTATGAAACCTAGTTATTGATTGTTGTTAGGTTGTCTCTTGTCTTAATTGGTAGACAGAGTAAGGAAAACTGGCTTCTTCTTTCATTGTTGCGAGCTTGAACGTCCTAAATAGCAAAAAGCCATAGGAGTGCACCTAGGCCATCGTTGTGTTTATTGCATGAGTTGTAGCTTTATGATAATAGTGTATTCGGGGGAGATGCTATTGCACTTGCCGATCCCGTGTATTCTATAGGAGAGTTACAATTCATAGATCTAGGGAATTAGGCACCCCCTACGACTAATAGGAATACAACGTATCAATTAAGATAAAGGAAGTTGTTAATACAAATAAACCGTAAAAACGTTTATTAATATTTTGCGATCTCTTTGTGTTTTGTTGATAACTAATATAATGTTGTCTTAAGTATAATTATAAGGATACATGTTATTTTTGTAAAGCATTTACATATAATCTTTAAATACAAAATGTAGTAACAAAAGCATTTGTTGTAATAGTTAATTAGGATGGGTAAAAATCACAACCCATGGATCTTAACCCATACCCAAAGAGACTTGATACAATGTATACTTAGATACATTGAATCTAGATATAACCCATGGACCAACCCATGACCCATAACCAAAACCCATGGGCAAAGAGGAGTTCCACGGATCCCTAGCTTTGTGCTAGCCGGATCCCAAGTGGAAGGGATCCGTGGGATCCGTGTGAACAAGTGAGGAAATTTGCCTATAAATAGAGAGCCATTTCTTCATTCTAACTCACCCCTATTCTTACTAAATCTCTCATACACTCTCATTCTCTTCTAACATATAGATCACTTGATCTAGAGAGTTGTTCTTCTTTCTTTCTATTTGTGATTCTCATATAGGTCCTTCTAAGGCGAGATCACGAGCATTCTACAAGTCATCCAAGCAAGGGTCCTTGATTGATTTGTCACCCGCAAGATTTACAGCGAAGATCTTGTATTTGATATTTCACATATTTGTTGTGTAATAGTTGTGTTGGTTTGGTCCACTGCTACGGACTCGGTATCTAGCTTTGTACCGAAAAAGTGTAAGCAACGTTGTGAAGGCTTCTCCGCCAAGTGAAGGAGTTTGTTGACATAGTGCTTGAACTCTCGAGTAGGTGACTCGGGAGTGGAGTAGGGCAAGGAAGGTGTCCTTGTAGCCGAACCACTATAAATCGGTTGTGTCATTTCTATCCCTTATCTTTGTTTATTTACTTACATTATCATTAGATCTATATCGTTCTCAACATCCATACGATTTCAAATAATATCGAATCTAAAGTTTTGAAATCAACTTAAAATCGGCAAAACTATTCAACCCCCTTCTAGTTTTCCACAATTGGCATCAAGAGTTAAGTTTATAAAAGTTTTAAAATAAAATTGTATTTTAAAAACTTTTCGATCAATATGGGTTCCGAAAATTATAAGGAAGGGCAATCTATGCAACGACCACCACTACTTGAAACTAATGGTTTTATATATTGGAAAAATAGATTCAAACATATGTGAAGTCTAAAGATATTGATCTTTGGTACATTATTGTTGAAGGTGATTTTGAGGCTACCTCAAATGATGATAAAGGAAATTTAGTTCACATACATCATGATAAACTAAATGATGAAATGAAGAAAAGCTTTCTAAAATAGTGAAGCAAAATGGTTTTATATAATGCTTTACCGAAAAAGGAATTGAAGAATTTCCATGCTTAAAACCTCTAAAGAAATTTGGAATTCTTTAGTTGTAACTCATCAAGGCAACCAACAAGTTAAAAATAATAAATTGATCTATTTGTTCAACAATATGAACAATTTTCAATATCGGATGAGGAAACTATAGATCATTCATTTGCTAACTTTAATACTATTATTACATCTTTACAAGCACTTGATGAATCCTTTTCTAGCCAGTAACCATGTTAGGAGATATCTAAGGGCACTTCCATCAAGTGGAGATCCAAGGTGACGGCAATCGAAGAGTCAAAAGATTTGACAATCCTCACCCTCGATGAACTCATAGGCAACCTAAAAGTCTACGAGCTTGTCCTTGCTAAAGATTCCGAAGCCTCAAAGGTGAAAGAGAAACACAAATCTCTTGCCCTTAAAGCCAAAAAGGTTTCGAGCGATGAGGAGAGCTCATCTTCGAGTAGTGATGACGAAGAGTACGCTATGGCGTAAGGGACTTTAAAAGTTCTTTAGAAGAAAGGGTAGATACGCCAAACAACCGTATGACGATAAGAAAGGCTTTCGAAAAACAAAGAGGACGAAAAGCCAAAGGATGATCGTACTTGCTTTAAATGTGGGACCCAAACCACTTTAGTAGTAAGTGTCCCAAACGGGATGATCAAAAGGCATTCGTGAGCTGCACGTGGGAATGAGCGACGAGGAGGACGAAGAAATTTGTCTCATGGCAAATGACGAGGTGTGTTGAAGGTCGACCTAGACCCCGATGAATGGGTCAAGGATAGCGGGTGCGAGGCACATGACCGCAATAGGATCTATTCTCCACATATGAATCCGTAAATGGAGGTAATGTGGTGTTTGGAAATAGCAAAAGTAGAATCATCGGTAAAGTACGGTTTCTAACAAATCTCTAACCATTAACGATGTGTGTCAATGAGAAAACCTAAACTTTAATCTCTTAAGTATAGGACAAATATGTGATAAAAAGTGCAATGTACTTTTACCAAACCGTAGTAAGATACTTAAAATGGCATAACCATAGGAAGAGGAATTAGGAAACATGGAGTCTATGTCATTAAAATGGGTAATGAACCTAAAGACAAACTATGTCTTACCTCTATGGATGATACTTGACCTTATGGCATCAAGATTGGGTCATGCCAATATGCGACTTCTTCAATCGCTATCATCCAAAGATCTAGTAAGAGATCTACCTAAGTTAAAATATGAACATCATTTTGTGATGCTTGTAATATAGGAAAACAAGCTCACTAGAGTCATAAAGCTAAAAACATGGTGTCCACAACTAGGTGTCTAGAATTACTACATATGGATTTATTTGGTCCATCCGCTATCCAAAGTTATGGAGGCAACTACTATACTTTGGTAATAGTGGATGACTACTCTAGGTATACTTGGACAAAATTTTAAAGAACAAACGGAAACCTTTAACTATTTTGAAATATTAAGCAAAAGATCCAAAGACAACTAGGAAAACCCATAGTGTCTATTAGGACGGATCATGGTAGGGAATTGATAATGAAGTGCAATTCGGAGCTTTTGTGACGCTAATGGTATTGCTCACAACTTCTCGCTCCACGCACTCCACAATCGAATGGGGTAGTAGAAAGAAAGAATAGAACCCTTCAAGAAATGAGTAGAACCATGCTTAACGAACAATCCATACCTCAAAAATTTTGGTGTAATGTCATTGATACCTCAACATACATACTCAATCGAGTCTTAATTAGACCAATCTTAGGTAAAACTCCATATGAGTTACTCCGAGGCAAAAGCCTACTTTAAATCATTTTAGAGTCTTTGGAAGCAAATGCTTCATTCTTAACACTAAAGATTACCTTACAAAATTTGATCCTAAATCAACCAAGGTATCTTTTAGGTTACTCGCCTAATAGCAAAGCTTAAGTCATATTAAACAAAGAAACAATGAAGGTAGAAGAGTCATTAAACATAAAATTTGATGAAAGTCCACCCAAACCCTCTCCACCTCTTGTCGATGACGAGATCATAGAAAGTGAAGCTATTGTAATTAAGAAAAGATTAACGAAGAAGATGAACCTTCAATTTGTGAAATCACAAACATTAAAGAGTCCAAAGATCACCCGTAGATAAGGTCATAGGAAAGCTAAATGAACGAACATTAAGGTCTCAAGTTCAAAACCTAAGTAGCTTATTTTGTTTTGTTTCAACTATAGAACCTAAGAACACACAAGAAGCCATTAAAGATGTAAGTTGGGTAATGGCTATGCAAGAAGAATTAAATCAATTTGTTTATAATGATGTTTGGACACTTGTCCCTCCACCTAGTAATCAAACCGTAATAGGAACAAAATGGGTGTATAAAAACAAATTAGATGCAAACGGAGTAGTATCTAGGAACAAGGCTAGACTCGTTGCCCAAGGGTATAACCAACAAGAAGGAATAGACTTTGATGAGACCTATGCCCCGTGGCTAGATTAGAGTCTATAAGAATACTTCATGATGCTTGTGCTAATGTTCTAAAGCTTTATCAAATGGATGTCAAAAGCGCTTTTCTAAATGGTCTTATTAATGAAGAAGTATATGTAGCTCAACCTCCGGGCTTCATCGATTTTGAAAACCCAAACACGTTTATAAATTAAAGAAAGCCCTTTATGGTCTTAAACAAGCTCCAAAAGCTTGGTATGATAGACTCAAGTCCTTTTAATTAAACATAACTATACCATGGGTTAGTTGACAACACACTTTTACTAAGAAAAAGGAGTCACACATAATCATAGTACAAATATACGTAGATGATATTATATTCGGATCCACTTGTCAAGACATGTGTGATGATTTCTCTAAAATCATGCATGACGAGTTCGAGATGAGTATGATGGGAGAACTTAGCTTCTTTCTTGATCTACAATTAAACAAGTAGAAGATGGTATCTTCTTCAATCAATCTAAATACATCAAGGAGATGTTAAAGAAATTTGGTCTAGAAGAGTCGAAACCAATTAGGACACCCATGTCATCCGACACCAAACTCACAAAAGATGAAGACGGCGAATCCGTAGATAATACTAAATATCGTGGAATGATAGGTAGTCTCCTCTACCTCACGGCAAGTAGGCTTGGATATCATGTTTAGTGTCTGCTTATGTGCTAGGTTTCAAGAAAACCCCAAAACTTCACACCTAGAAGTCGTAAAAACAATTTTAGATACATTAAGGGTACAACACAATTAGGATTATGGTATCCTAAGGCACGGGTGTAGAAACAATTGTATATGCGATTCGACCATGCAGGGATTACGTTGATAGAAAAAGTACAAGTGGGTGTGTACTTTCATGGGATGTTGTTTAACATCGTGGTTTTCTAAGAAACAAACGGCTCTAGCAATATCAACAACCGGCCGAGTACGTCTCCGCCGGCAAAGCATGACAACAAGCACTATGGATGAAACAAGCGTTAGTAGACTACGACATTCATCTAGCGACATAGCCATTCTATGTGATAACAAAGGTGCCATCGACTTAAGCAAGAATCCGTATTGCATTCTCGCACCAAGCATATAGAGATTCGTCATCACTTAAGAGACAATGTTCAAAAGGGGAACATTTCTATTGAGAAGGTAGCATCTGAAGATAACATAGCCGACGTCCTCACCAAACCGTTGAAGCGGGAACAATTCAACCTACTTAGTCTTTCATTATTAATACAAAGTAAAACCCGCTTTCATTGCATCTCATGTCTTTTGAATGCTAAAGGGACACATAACTAATATGTGTTTTCGGGTACATTCATTTAAGCTACAATGAATTAGAGCATTGACAACACAAGATTACGTACTTATGTACTAAATATGTGTTTCGGTTATCTCAATAGGATACTTTTTATACTTCTAGTTTAGTTTTTATTTCGTTTTAGGGGTCGAGATAACCGCAACTCCAAATAGTTTGCATATAGGCACACAATAGGCAAAAATATTTCCAAAAGGAGAATTTTGTAACGCTCGAACACGCACCTACGGATCCCGGCCTTCATGCCGGACGGATCCTCATGGGAAGGATCCGTGGGATCCGTGTATACTGTGTTTTTCAACTTCTATTTTGTCATTTTGGATGAAATATCCACATTTGTCTTATTTTGGGAGTATGTTCTTTAATGCTTGTGTTCTCATGATCACATGCCTTGAATTCATATCTAATCATTAGATTTTAATCCACATTTTGGGTCAAGCATTCATTACAATGTGTTGTTCTTTTCTATATATATAACTCCCAAAATGCTTGCATACTCCATCTCCTTCTCACAAACACACTTCATAATGTCATCCAAAACCCTTTAGGAGAATCATCTAGTACAAACAATCATGATATCCAAACCTTTGTACTTCCACCATCCAAAATACCACAATCAAATGTTAGGATATCCGCTCGGATTAGTATCCGATCTTGTTGTTTAGCAAAACCAACCTCAAATGATTCATCCTCAAATAACTCACCACAAGATGCTTCCATTATAGCACCACCCTCATCACCAACAAGTACACCAACTTCATCACCACCTAAAATAACTCTTTGGAACTCCTTAGGACTCAACAAGATCTACCCAACCTAAAGAAAAGAAATAGTCTTTCCACACCCCCACATCACCAAATACTATTTTTCAAGATCTTGAAACATCACCACCTCTAGCTCCCATCACATCACAAGAACATCTAGTTTTTTTTTCCACCACAACTTCCGCATAACTCAAATCAAAACAACCCGGAAAACTTCCGCACTCATTACCCACATCATCTACATTGTGAACATTGCCAATCCACTAGGGAAATTGCAATAGAAGTTAGGGAAGAAATGCGTTTCATACTCAACCTCATCCTTGATCGCATCAATACAATTACTCATCAAAACCTCCATCCATAACCTTATGCAAGCATGGAAGGAATCTCTACTACTATTTTTCACTTTTATATCTTTTGTCATTTTCAAGAACAAGTCTTGTTCTTATTTTTACATGCTTGTAAGTGGCTTAACTACCACTACAATTTGTCGCTTTATTACAAGGCCTTGTTTACATACCTTGGCTCCCTATCTTGTTTCTCGACAACCATAAGATCAATTAAGCATGTTACTAACTTTCTTTTGTAGATTTTTCTTCTCTTGACGCCCAAACTAGGGGAGCTACCGTCGAGGGGAGTAAGTAGACTACTTTTTCCTCCAGGGTTAACTTTTGTTTCGACAAAAGGGGAGAAGAAGTAAAACTTAGGAGCTTTCAAAACTTACATCTATTCTTAAGTTTTACTCATCATAACATTATATTTTGTCATCAACAAAAAGGGGAGATTGTTAATAGAAATAAACCGTAAAAACGTTTATTAATATTTTGCGATCTCTTTGTGTTTTGTTGATAACATATATAATGTTGTCTTAAGTATAATTATAATGATACATGTTATTTTTGTAAAGCATTTACATATAATCTTTTAAATACAAAATGTAGTAACAAAAGCATTTGTTGTAATAGTTAATTAGGATGGGTAAAATCACAACCCATGGATCTTAACCCATACCCAAAGAGACTTGATACAATGTATACTTAGATACATTGAATCTAGATATAACCATGGACCAACCCATGACCCATAACCAAAACCCATGGGCAAAGAGGATCCCTAGCTTTGTGCTAGCCGGATCCCAGTGGAAGGATCCGTGGGATCCGTGTGAACGATGAGGAAATTTGCCTATAAATAGAGAGCCATTTCTTCATTCTAACTCACCCTCTTCTTACTAAATCTCTATACACTCTCATTCTCTTCTAACATATAGATCACTTGATCTAGAGAGTTGTTCTTCTTTTCTTTCTATTTGTGATTCTCATATAGGTCCTTCTCAAGGCGAGATCACGAGCATTCTACAAGTCATCCAAGCAAGGGTCCTTGATTGATTTGTCACCCGCAAGATTTCAGCGAAGATCTTGTATTTGATATTTCACATATTTGTTGTGTAATAGTTGTGTTGGTTTGGTCCACCGTGCTACGGACTCGGTATCTAGCTTTGTACCGGATAAAGTGTAAGCAACGTTGTGAAGGCTTCTCCGCCAAGTGAAGGAGTTTGTTGACATAGTGCTTGAACTCTCGAGTAGGTGACTCGGGAGTAGAGTAGGGCAAGGAAGGTGTCCTTGTAGCCGAACCACTATAAATCGGTTGTGTCATTTCTATCCCTTATCTTTGTTTATTTACTTACATTATCATTAGATCTATACGTTCTCAACATCCATACGATTTCATAATATCGAATCTAAATTTTTGAAATCAACTTAAAATCGGCAAAACTATTCAACCCCCTTCTAGTTTTCCATGTATGACAATTCAACCGACCAATAAAGACAACTAGGAGTAATAGTAGCTAAGTGAACATATCTTTAATCTTCATACGAGCACACCTCAATAAACATAATCTATCAATAGGTTAATTAGATAATCAGATAATTAGTGAAGTAGTGAAATCGGTAGAAGTACCACCCCCCAATCATATACCCCGAGATTTTACCTTTGCTTTCAAGAAAAACATAAAAAAGACTAAAATGAATCATCCTCAACCCCACCTTCTCGTCATATATCTCTTTCTAGCATTCCTATTCCCCTAGAGAACGAAATCCATCCCCGAGGCTTACCCCATACTACACTACAATGCTTAGGTTCACCGCCTAGAGGGTGAAAAGCTTGCTCGTGAAAAGGAGGTTTTCAACCCCCCGAACCCACGCATCAAGTTTTTGGCGCCGGGAATAGAATAGCTAGTTAGATTTTTATCTCGTTTAGGTTCACTCGCTTGATTCCTATCAAGTGAGATTTTTTCTATTTTTCATTAGCTTCCTTGTAGTCTATCCCCTTTCTTCGTGTTTTTGTTCGTAACGTTGTCACTTTTCACCATGGGTGACAATCCACCACCACATCAACCACTTCTACTTAACCAACCACCACTTGACCCATCAAGAGGCCGTACTCTTGGTGAATACTCTAGACCGAGCCATCAAGGCTATAGGAACACCATTAAGCTCACAATTCAAGCTCAAACTACGACCCTGCGATCTGACACCATCCGGTTGGTGCAAAACGGATGTGCATTCCATGGACTTCGTTCTGAAGATTCTAATCAGCATCTCAAGGATTTCCTAAAAATCGTTGACTCTATCGACCTTGATGCTACACAGAGGAGACCACGTGCTTGCATCTCTTCCAATTCTCTCTACGGGACCAAGCTAGTAATTGGCTTGAGCGACTTTCCGCCGGATCCATTTCAAGTTGGGATGATC
>CM040243.1:173907052-174254135 GCA_022545495.1 Chrysanthemum lavandulifolium
TAAACACTTGCTATGGGCCCATATTGTATGACATCTTTTAGCATACGTAAACCGTCGTAGTATCGGTTGCATGAACTTAGAGCTAACGTAATAGACTTTCATCCATATATCATTATATTCTTTATAATGATTATATGACCGACTTACGGTCCAAACTTACTGCTTTAACTTAAACCTATGAACTCACCAAATTATAGTGACCTTTTAGCATATTTTCTCGTGTGCTTAGTTGTGATCATGGATGCAAGGCATGAAGGCGGATAAATGGTCGAGAAATTTCTAAAGAAGAGCTTTTACAAATAAAAGATGTTTTATATTGGGACCACCAAAATTATGGGGTATGCCCATTCATCTAAACAATGTTGTAAGATATTGTTTCAAAAGATTTTATGAAATTAAACGGAGTTTGTATTCCGTTCTGATTACTTGTGTTATGATTCACCAATTTCGTAACGCTCCCAAATAACACGTATGTTTCCGCTAAACCAGATTTGGGGGTGTTACAATATGTCTCTCTTCCATCGCCGTAATATGTATTTATCCGGAATAACTTCAATTCCTTTTCCTTTCATTACACAAAATACATGCCTGCACAAGAATCCAAATCTTGCAAAGTTCATGCATGAACATACCGTCGTCCCATCTGACATATTAGTTGACACCTACATAATCATAAAATAGATTAAAAAATTAGGTGTTTATAGAATTTTCACATGTGAAAAAGATAATTTATTAACTAAATTATTTATATACAAAAATCAAATCAATATCATTAGCAAATATAATCAAAATAAACAAATAGTTATTCAAACTAAGCAAGCTATAACCTACTAACCAACTAATAATATCTGTTGATAGATTTTTCACATGTGAAACATATCATTAAATTATGTGCAGAAATCAAACATATCAACTTTATTAACTTTATTTATTAATTAGAATGACCAATCAATAATTATCCAATGCACAAACAATAACTCAATATGTTGTAGTTCATAGAACTTTATTAAATTTATTAATTAATTAGAATTTTTAAGAAGAGAAAATACCTTTAAACGTAGCTCTTTTTTGTCTCATCCTTCATTTTGAACTTCCGTTTCTTCAAAATTATATTTCTTCTTTGATTTTCTAGGAATTATTTCTCTAAGTTCTTTTATTGTCGAACTTCAATGCCATCTTCAATAACCCGACACTTGATGACATTCATAAACAAAGAGAGTTTATTTCATCTTGAATCGACAAGAAAATTGTCCTTGTGTAGATCTTTGCGGCATGACGCTCTATTGCCAATTTAGTCTTGTATCTTGGAACTTTTGAATTGTTTGATCATCTAAAACTTCTTGTTTATGCCTTTGTCTTTCCATAATGATTCAAAGCCCATCATGAAGTTTAACAATGTTGATCCTTCGCTAGTAAAGTTTGAGAAAACAAATTCTCACTCTCGATCTTGATGTAGTTCTCATAAGCCCACACAATTCAACATCTTTGAAGTAAGTCGAATCCATCTCTCTTATTTGAAACATATCGATAACCATTTGTTTTCTTCTTGGTTAAATTCATTAATCAACGCCAACCATCTTTCCACAAATTCTTACGGATCTATATACGGACTCAAACTAAGCGGTGCAACCTTCTTCGAAAAGTACCATTGTCTAGAATGGTTTTGCCGTCGAAAATTACTGCTTTTTTATAACCTATGTTAAAAACAAAGCACAATAATCTATAAAATATAAATTTTATTTTGTGATAACCAAAACAAAAATCGCCTAATTGTATCAAAATATAATTCTTAAATGAATTTTTACATGAAAATACTTTATATTTTTATAGATTATTGTGAAAATATCATTCAAAATATTTTCACATGTGAAAATTACATTTGTAACCTTAAAAAGTAATATTTTTCCGATTGTTTTCACATGTGAAAATTCCATAATCAATAAATTCCTAAAATAATTATAACCAGTCTTATTTCACTTATAACTTTAAAATATTTTTCACATTTGAATTTAATGTCTTACCTTAAATGGAAGCTTGTTTGTTATGTGCCACATACAAAGCCTATGTTTGACTCTTTAAACACCAAGACATGCCTTTTCTCATAGCAGGATCTTGATCGATTACTACTAATCTTGGTTGCTTTGAAAAGGCCTTTAGAAAACATCTGAGCAACCAAATGTATGACTTTGTCGTTTTGTTAGATAGCATTCCAAAGACCAAATGTGACACTTTACTGTGGTTGTCAATGCCGTAAAAGGTACAAATACCATTTTATATCTACAAAAATAAATTTATCATACTTTTTCACTTGTGAAAATATGCAATATAAATTAGATTAATTTTTCCAACACATGTGAATATTATCTACTACAAACTAAAATCGAACAAAAACTTGAATTAGATACTTATATTTTTCACATGTGAAAATTACTTTAGTTTCGCTACTAAAGCCATTTAAACATATTTTCACATGAAAATTTCATAAAAAATTAATAAATTAAACCGAAGATAACATACTTATTTTTTACGAAAGTTGCGTCAAAAGATATAGTGTCTCCAAATTCTCAGTAATTATACTTTGCCATCTCATCCGCCCAAACAGAAAGGTCAATCATTGTCTTCAACAACATATTCAAAGAGAAATTTGCAACATTTTTTTCCTGTTTTCCATCTTTGTAATCAACATCTGTGCATCACTATCACCAATATGACTGCTCAAATCCTTTTATTATTCCTAAACTCGGTCTCGTTGCATCAATGAATTGTATCCTCCATTTGTAGTTGCATAAAGATGATGAGCTCTTGTTGCACCTATATTTGTTCCTCCAAGTTGTTGCATATATTTGTTGTTTGTGACTCATTTTTTCCTCTTCTTTGACAAATTTCTATAGACTACGGAATGAATGTATGATTATGGTTTCTTCAAAATCGTGCAGTTCATATTTTGTATGATTCGTGATTGAGCTTGAATTTAACCCTTGCCATACATCCAATCCTTGATATACTTGAAGTTCTAATCTGCGTTTCACTAGTCTCTTCACTCATAGTATCCTTATTAACACCTTTGGCAATCCTCTTTGTTGCAAACCAAATACTTTCTTTCTACAATACCGCCGTGAGTATTTTGTGTTGACGACTAACACCTGAATCTTGCTTCTCAAAGATAGTTTTCATACATTTTATACACTCTTTAATTGTTGTATACTCTCTTCCTATTTTGGTTTCAAAGATTCATCAACAATTGGCTTGTAATGAAAATCTCCTCCTTCTACTTCAACTTCTTCACATATATCTCGAATCGTCTTGTTTTATACCTTCAAAAAATTCAATTTCATATAATAAAATGACTTTTCAACATATTTCAAAACAATAAATTAATTATTACCAACTCAGTAATTACCAATTATCTATGTAACGTTAATAATCAAAATGATTTTTTCACATGTGTATATTTTATAACTATACTTAATAGCATCAAAAGTTCATTCATAAATGATAGTTTCACAAGTGCAAAATTGTAATCAAAGCTTTTAAATTACCAAATTAATAAAGATGAATTAACCGACAGTAGGAACCAAAAGATTGAATCACCTAATTGAACTTATAACTAATAACTAGACTTATTTGAAATTATAAACTCCAAATTCCTAATGTAATCAAAGCTTAAATCGGCTAATTGCATAAAATAAATGATTATCTTCACATGTGAAGATTCTAATTACTAGACTTATTAGAACTTATAAACTCAATAATCTTAATCTAATGAAAGCATATACCTCGTAGAAACCATATATCTGTGATACCTGAGAGCAGCAAAAATCCTACATCGTTAAGAAAACTACTACATACCGCTGCCAGGAACTATATACCTTCACAGGAACCAAAACTACTAAATCAAACAGCAAAAATCCTATATGAGCAGAAAACAACTACATCAAACTACTAATGTAATCAAAGCTTAAATCACCTAATTGCAACAAAAGCGATTGCTAAATGCTTATCTTCGCATGTGAGATTCTAAACTCAAAAATTCTAATGTAATCAAAGCTTAAATCGCTTAATTGCATAAAATAAATGATTATATTCACATATGAACATACTAAACATAGATGTGTTTCACTATTACTATAACTCGTAGAAAACATATACCTGTTTCAATCACCTATATACCTTACAACAACTACTAATCTAATCAAAGCTTAAATCACATAATTTCAACAAAAACTTATTGATAAATGCTTATATTCACAAGATAGGATACTAATTCATAATGTTATCAAAGCTTAAATCGCCTAATTTCATAAAAAAAAATGATTATCTTCACATGTGAAAATTTTAATAACTAGACTTATTTTTAAATAAATCACATGTGAAGATACTAACAACCTGGACTTAAATGAACTTATAACCTCAAAAGCGCTAATCTAATCAAAGCTTAAATCGCCTAATTGCATCAAAACTCATTCCTAAATGATTATCTTCACATGTGAAGATACTAACAACCGGACTTATTTGTACTTATAACCTCAAAGCGCTAATCTAATCAAAGCTTAAATAGCCTAATTGCATCAAAACTTATTCCTAAAATAAATGATTATCTTCACATGTGAAGATACTAATAACTAGACTTATATGAATTTATAAAATCAAAAATACTAATCTAATCAAACCTTAAATCGCCTAATTTAATCAAAACTCATTCTAAATGATTATCTTCACATGTGAAGATACTAACAACCTGACTTATTTGAACTTATAATCTCAAACCGCTAATCTAATCAAAGCTTAAATCGCCTAATTGCATCAAAACTCATTCCTAAATGATTATCTTCACACGTGAAGATACTAACAACCTGGACTTAAATGAACTTATAACCTCAAAACCGCTAATCTTATCAAAACTTAAATCGCCTAATTGCATCAAAACTCATTCCTAATGATTATCTTCACACGTGAAGATACTAACAACGGACTTAAATGAACTTATAACCTCAAACTGCGATCTTATCAAAACTTAAATCACCTAATTGCATCAAAAACTCATTCCTAAATAATTATCTTCACATGTGAAGATACTAACAACTGGACTTATTTGTACTTATAACCTCAAACCGCTAATCTAATCAAAGCATAAGTGATTATCTTCACATGTGAAGATTCTAATAACTAGACTTATTTTGCACTTAAGTCATCTAAATGATTATCTTCACATGTGAAGATAATTTATCTAAAAATAATTACACTAATAAACTCTTAAAATTAAATAAGCTAATAATATTAACAATTCTAAACAATTATTAATAAAATTAATTAAATTATAATAAAATATGAATTTTACTTGATATCTCACGAGTTTTCCGGTGATGTTCGGTAATATCGGTAATTTCATCTCCGCCGATTCGATTGATTCAATTACATTCGGTTGATTTCTTTGATTGAAAGCGGTGTCATTGAAAGTGTTAACCGGAGGCATGATGTCTTTAACTGCGGCTTAATCTGAGACTTAACGGCGTTTAACGTCGGTGATATAATGGTGGTTTAACGGCGACTTTCTACGGTTAGCAACACGGTAGAAGAAGGATTTTAATGGCGGTAGTTGTGACGGTTAACGATGGTAGAAGAAGGATTTTAATGGCGGTAATTGTGAACGGAAAATATCTAGGTCGAGAGAGAAAATATCTAATTTTTCACCTTCACTTTTTAGTTAAAGTGTGTGTTTTTTCTTTATATATTACATATTTGATTGTAATTTACATATTTGCCCTTGGTTAGTGTAAATGTTTGTCTAATCTTAGCCATTAGATCTAAAAAAGGAGGGACTAGATGGAGGCTAGGATCTCTTCTCGCGTTCACCAAAATTAGACTTCTCACGTTAAACACCCCTATATATATATATTACGTCAAGTTTCAATAGAAGTTTTAGTCGTTATCCGCTTCGAGTTCACAAACTCAGTCGTGACCTCTCGGCTTCTATCGCTCTATTGTCCAATATATACCAAAGTCCATGTTACGGCGTTGTTGGGTCAACCAAGACTAAAAAGTCAAAGTAACACCGACATTGCGGAAAGTTGACATTTATAATATAAGTCCAGTAGTAATTAATCACAATATCTCAAATCAACCTCCAATCAACTCATATCAATCTCGCCATCCAAACAAACTACTAAACATACCAGTAATCAATGTCACGACCTAATGGTCTTGACACGGTTCGATTAAGACCACGTGAACCAAACAAGCTCTAAAGCTCTTGGCTCCACGCGTCTCATCCAAACTCCAACAACAACTACCAATATGTTACCACAACGACCAACCAGACCCTTGGTCCATACGGGTATCGTTCATATTTTGCACGCCACCAACGTGGGCCCTAGTGGATCGTTTCACCCTTCCATCTCCATGCAAACACTCCCGAATAGCTCTTTCAATACCCAAACACAACCAAACAACATCCAAACACCATCAAAAATCAAAACTCATCAACTAGTTATAACTAAGAACACGTAAAATGATAAAATGCAAAACATAAGAACATGACACAACACACGATACCAACACTAGTTTACATGTTTTATTAGTTTTAAACTTGTTTTAGACCCGTGTTCATCAAGACCCAACCATGGTAAACCACATATCGTGCCATAATGGTCACGTCACGACTATACAAGACTCAAACGAGTCATTTCCAAGCTTCTTTTACCTTTATCAAACCCGATCTACAAATACACGTACAAACCCTAAAGCCACGAATAGTTTTTGGACGTTTTGGAAGGTTATACAAAGGTGTTTAGGCGCGTGCTATATATGGATGGAAAGAGGAAAGAAAGATCTACAAGATGGTGGTGGTGGTGTATGGTGACTCGTCGACGTTTGGTCGAAATCTGGCCAGGAAGTGGGGCGGCGGCTATATGGCCGGCTAGGGTTAGGGTTTTGGTGAGGAGAGAGAGAGATTAGAGAGAGAAAGTGAGGTATGTGTGTTTTTAGAGAGAGAAACTAAAGGGTATGTGTTTACCCTACGAGTGTCTAACGACTTTCATCTCGACTTTCTATTGTTTTTATTTACGTTTTTCCACTTAATTTTGATTATTTATGTGTCACATTTCGTGTTATGGTTTAGAAGTTACGTTATCTCTCGTTATAGGGTTTTATTGTGCCGAATCAAATAGCCTATCGCAATGGGCTAAAACTCATACGACAACTCATACGATAATAAATAAATCATAAAAACCAAAAACGATATCAAAACAAGTCATGGTTAGCGGAATAGCTTCTAAAGGCAACTACTCGGTCTAACTTAACGTAATCGGTTACCTAAAAGGGCTCCCTAATTGCGGTTGTCACAACCTCCCGACCTCGGAAGAAACCCATCCCGGTTTCACCCGAGTTGCTTGGTGATACGAAGAGTTTAGGTTACTTCACGAACACGCCCTCGCTCCCATGTGAACTCGGTCCATGACGAGAATTCAAAAACTTTGATAATCGAAATACGGCTATGCTTCAAACCACTTTACCTCACGATCCATGATCTCAATCGGTTCCTCAACGAATTCAAACTCTCATCTATACAAATATCTCTCATAGGTACAACTAGGTTTTCCTTGAAAAGACATTTCTTAAGATGACTAACATGGAAGACATCGTGTACACTGCTCAACTCCGAAGGTAGCTCAAGTCGGTAAGCTACTGGTCCGATTCTTTCCAGGATTGGAAAGGGACCAATGTATCGGGGGTTGAGTTTTCCACGCTTGCCGAAGCATATCACCCCTTTCCAAGGGAAAACCTTCAACATGACTCGGTCTCCCACCTGAAACTCTAAGGGTTTACGTCTCCTATTGGCGTAACTCTTTTGTCTATCACGGGCGGCTTGCAAATGATTACGGATCTGAATTATCTTTTCAGTGGTTTCTAGAACGAGTTTGAGACCGGTGGTGACTCGCCAACTTCCGCCCAACGATCGGGAACCACATTTTCGGCCATACAATGCCTCAAATAGGTGCGGCCTTAATGTTGGTATGATAACTATTGTTGTAGGAGAATTCGGCCAAAGGTAGGTATTTCTCCACCTTTGCCAAAATCGATGACACATGCGAAGTATATCTTCTAAGGTCCAATGGTCCTTTCACCGACCATCGGTTTGAGGATGATAAGCGATACTCATATCCAATTTTGTTCCTAATGCCGTTTATAAGGATTTCCGAAGTTGGACGTAAAGCGGCTATCTCAGGGAAATGATAGATAGGTACTCCATGACGAGATACTATCTCTTTGCTATACAACCGAGCGAGCTTGTCGATACTATCTACCTCGCTAATGGCGAAGCTAGCATACTTAGTTAAGCGATTCACAATTACCCGGATAAGCGTCATTGCCGCTAATGTATTTGTAATTGGTGATGAAGTCCATGCCGATTCGCTCCCATTTCCATATAGGGAGTTCGGGTTGTACTAAAGTCCCGAAGGTTTCGGTGTTCGCCTTTACCTTGGAACAAGTCACACCCACCGACATATAGAGCTATGACGGCTTTCATGTTCGGCCACCGGTGAGAATTTCTTCAAGTCATGATACATATTATCGGCTTCGGGATGAATAAATTATTTTGATTTATGTGACTCGTGCATAATCAACTCATGATTCCGCCATGAAATGGTATCCGACACTCGTCTCCAAAGCATAGGGTTCGTCGAACGCTTCAAGCCGTTTCACTTTCTACCATTCCATGAAGGTTCTCAAATGGGCGGTTCTCTTAGTCAATGTCACGGCTTGAGCGACTAAGATTTGAGATGGTAGAGATGAACTAATGGTCATTCCTAAGGATCGAACGAGTAAAGGTGGAATGTTCTCCTTACGGTGAGGGCATCTGCAGCGACATTGGCTTTACCGAGGATGATAACGAATCTTCAATCCATAATCATCGAGTAATTCCAACCCCGGTACTGTCTCATATTCACTCCTTACGGTCTAAGATGTGTTCGTGCTTTATAGTTGGTAAACACTACACTTAGTCTCGAACTTGTCTCCAAATCCTAAGGGCAAACACTACAACACCCAACTCTAGGTCATGGGTGGTGTAGTTTTTCTCATGTTTTAAGTTGTCGGGAGGCATAAGCTATCACCTTCTCCCGCTGCATCAAAACAACACCTAAGCCTTTATGCGAAGCGTCGCAGTACACAACAAAATCTTCGCTTCCTTTAGGAAAATCTAGGATGGGCGCACTATACAACTTCTCCTTCAATAGTTGGAATGCTTCTTCTTCCTTTTCTCCTCATTCATATTTAACGTCCTTCTGCGTCAGTTTGGTCAGCGACTTAACTATCTTGGAGAATCCCTCAATGAACCTCTGGTAATAGCCTGCTAGACCTAGAAATTGGCAGACTTCTGATGGGTTCCTAGGGGTGGCCCATTCCTTAATGGCCTCAATCTTAGCTGGGTCGACGTGAACTCCTCGACTATCTATCACGTGGCCTAAGAATTGTACGGTCGGAATCCAAAATCCACACTTAGAGAATTTGGCATACAGTTGCTCTTGTCTTAACAGCTCCAATATGAGCCTCAAATGCTCTTCATGCTCCTTTCTAATCTTGGATTATATCAAGATGTCATCTATGAATACTATTACAAACTTATCCATATACAGCTTACACACTCGATTCATGAGCTCCATGAATACCGCTGGCGCGTTGGTCAAACCAAACGACATCACTTGGAATTCATAGTGCCCATAATGAGTTATAAATGCCGAATCTAGGATATCTTCCTCTCAAACTCTAAGTCGGTGATATCCATACCTCAAGTCGATCTTAGAAAAGATACTAGATCCTTGGAGTTGGTCGAATAGGTCATCTATCCTAGGAAGTGGATACGGTTCTTCACCGTCAACTTATTCAACTCCATATAGTCAATGCACATACAGAACGATCCATCTTTCTTCTTCACAAACAAGACATCTGGTGCTCCCCATGGTGACGAACTTGGTCGAATGAATCCTTCTTTGAAAATTTTGCCAAGCTGCTAGACAAGCCTCTAATTCTCTTGAGCAAGTCGATAGGGTGCCATGTGGCTACAGTGCAAAGACAAGGTATCAACTCAATTTGGAATTCCACTTGTCTAACGTGTGGAATCCTCAGCGATCGTCGGAAACACATCCGAAAATCTCTAACGACAGTACATCCTTGGGGTGTCTTTCACTCTTCTTCTCGCTTTTCTTTTCGTAAATTCAAGCCAAGAAAAGACAACCTCCCTATCAATGTACTACGGGCCTTAATACAAGAGATGATGCTCAACCGGGAGGGACCTCCACAATCGCCTCCGATCTCCTTGTATGCTCGTAACTTTTCGTCATACGGTACATATGATCTTCTCATCGCAGATGATGTGCACCATTCTTCGACAACCAATCCATTCCGATGATGGCGTCAAAACTTCCTAAGGTAAGGCAAAAGGTCTATGCTAAACCGGTGGTCTAGGAAACTTAGTGCGCAACTCGCACTATTCCCTATTTCCATTAGCTAACTCCACATCATAACTTAACCTTAAAGGTGTTGGGGAAATTCTAGTAATGGCATAAAGGTGGTGGATACTGAAACTCATATCGGACCGGTATCAAAGCAAGGTGGAAGCACATGTTATTGAGAAGGAACGCACCTGTAACTACATTGGTCCCCACCGACTTCCTTCCCACGACGTACACTCACGCCTCCCGTCTCTCGCTGATTCACAAGACCTGATTTCCACGTTCCTTCAACCTCGCTTCACGGTGTATGCCCATTACTTCCACACCCGATTTACTAAACCTCCTCCATTCTTGGGGTTTCCTCTCACCCACGGCCTCGGCATTCATTCTTGAAATGCCCTTTCTTTCCACATCCAAAACAGTGACAAGGCCTTCCATCAGCTCCTTATGCGGTTGTGCCATAGAAGGGGTCGGGCCTACATTCTCACAGCCATGTGTCCTTCCTTAGAGCAATTCCTACACACTATCGAGAAGCGCCCAAGGTGGTGTTGATCGCGAACGATTACACAAGGGTTTGATACCTTCATAACCTTCTTCTCTCCATTACCTATATACATCACAGCGGTCTCACAAATCGCTTGTTGCTATCTCCTAACAGCCTCATTCTCTTCCTCTTATCACTTTTACTCTTGTCTCTTCCTTCTAACACAGAGAGTCCATCAAACGATGGGCTATTGTGTACCTCATGCAGTTATCCGGCTTCCAGAGATGACATCATTCTAGTAGCTAGAGGCAATCCATTAGTGTACCTCTCAATCTTAAGTGGCCTCAATGTAACCATTTCGGTCAAAGCAATGACAACTCGTGGAAGCGATGGTTGTAAGCCGTCATGTCGCTACCCTTAACCTTATGGTTCCAGAACTCAACCTCTAACTTCTTAACCTCATTCCTAGGACAGTAAGTCTTGATCAGAGGAGCCTTAAACTGGGTCCAAGTCATGCCATATGCTATCTCACTTCCTACTGATCTGTGATAGTTGTTCCACCAAGTCAACACTTCGTCCTTCAGAGTGAACATTGCATACTTAACCTTGGAATACTCATCACAGTTACTAATGGTTACACAGATTTAGTTTTCTCCATCCACCTTGTTAGGTAAACCACTCCCTCGGTTCCTCTAAACTCGATGGGACCACAAATCGGAACTCTTTGTAGGTACAACCTCAAGCTCGATTAAGTGATGGGGTTCCACCAGAGGTGTTTAAATGATTGGACTCACTAGCAACTTAGCTACGTTGTGTCAAGATTTGGTCGGCACGAGGCTTGATTCAAAGGTGAGGGTTCGATGGGACATGATCATTCTCGACGGTCATTAACATCCGGGTTCTCAGCAATGGGTTATCGGTGTTTTGGTTCTCAACGGTGGAGTGGTCGGGCCGGACTGACGACCTCGGCGGACAAGAGTAACCACAGCGGCAGGAGCCGCTCGGGTGGTCTAAGCGGGTTTGGTCTTGGTGCCATTGATCCGAAGGTTAACACAAGAGTTTCATAACTTCATAACTCACGCTCTATTAGGCTGGTTTGGTTTCAAGGGATATCGAATACCGCATATAATACACAATCAAGCTAACAAGGATGATACTACATTATAACAAAATAACTAAAGACCGAATCAAAACCAAAGGATGCACTTTCTAATAACCATAACTCATAGTTTTTGAAGTGCAATACATGAAAGGATACGAGTAATCAAAAGCGATCATAACAACGGTACTAACAAGATAACTAGGATAGGTCTACATCTCGAACTAGGGGACCCCGGTTTCAAGATGGTATAATGTTATGAACTTAAAACAATCTAGCCGCGATCACGGACAACTCTAGGCGATCTCAAGAATAGGTTTGGTGTGAAATCGGTCGGTTGGTTAATTATTTATCCATTTGTTTTTCGGATCGTCTCTTATTGGGTGGTTTCTTGTCGCTTCTCGAAACCCTAAGCGTTTTTAGATCATTATTACCACTTCATGAGCGAGTGTTAATATATTTTAGGGTTTATAGCAGCGTTTTGGGATCGTTTCTGTTTTGTATTTACTTAACATCTTTATGGTACGATCTGGTGGTTCTGCTGGTACGTTGATTGCTATAAACCTATTTAGGGTTTATTATTTTCAATTGGAGGTAAACCCATTCTAGGGTTTTATTGGTGTTATAAGGGATTCTACGGTAAGTGTGGGGTGGATCCTCGGTGTTCTTGGTTTTGAGAGATTAGGGTTTATGTTTGAAGTGGGGTTTTGCTCGAAAACTCTTGGTTTCTGTTTCGACCGATCTGTGTTGCTGGACTTTATTTTTCATGTCGGCTCTTTTTCAATTTTCATATGGAAGTTAGGGTTCCTAAACCCTATTGATGAGGTTGTCTGATTCATTTCGTATTGCATATTTGCTACTGTTCTTGTTCGTGTAAATTGTTTTTTAGCAGATGATGTGGATCGCTTCAGATCGACCTGGTTTTTGTGAGACTTGGTTCTTTGAGTTTCTCCATGTTTCGGGTCAGTCATGCGTATTTCTGCCTTGGTCGGTAAACATGATTGGTTGTGCTCGTTCCTGATCTCTCATGACTGATTTTGGAGGCTGGTATAAACCCTAGGTTCTAGGGCTCGGTTTTGCTTGATTTTCTAAGACAGGGCAGGTTTATTTTCGCATGTGTTGGATGATTGGAAGTTACTAGTTTTGGTCATGATGCCATTTTGATTCGCATATGATTTGGCTTTATGATCATTCACATCGCTAGTATTGATGGACGTGTATTAGGACAGATTTAAGTTGCAGACGATCATTATTTGATTTGGTGCTTGACTTTGTCTTCATTAGCTGTAAGTTAGGGTTGCAACCCTATTTTTTTGTCTATGATTGATCGAGATACACTGGATTACATTCTTATCTAGAGTTTCATTCTTTTGGAATTGTAGCAGATGAGGTATTGGATCAAGTCGTAGTTTATGTGTTTGTTATGGACATTGTTGGTTTGGTCCTTATGGATCAACGGGTGTTTGGTGTAGTTGATTGGCATGGATTGGTGTTGTTTAATCTAGTACTACAATGGCTATGGCTGCATCGTCGAAGGTTTTGGACATCTATGACGACTTGCGAAGAATCAAGTATATTTACTTGAGTTTTTATTTGTAATCTTATTTTCGTTGTAATTTATGTTCATATGTTAGTTAGAAGAGTGGTGTGTCACTCTTATATGAAGTTATAAGAATGGCATGTCATTCTTATATAGTGATTGCATGTCAGTGTCCTAAAGGACTGAGATGAGAGACTCACTCTCATCTGTTGTACTACAATGTTTTTGGTTAATATATTTTACCAGTGTGAGATTACTCCCTTTACCCAAAAACATGCTAAAAGTCAACAAAAGCGGTGAGTTCATAAGTTTAATTTAAATACTGAAGCATTTGGACTAAACAAGAAATCTTTATTACGAAACATAAGTCACAACATATAAGCAACCATCACACTCTAATCACATACCAAAAACCAAGATGTTATACGTCATGGCAAATTTTGCAACCACAAATCCAGTGTCACCCTGGCAAGTTGGGCAAGCAAGTCCAAACGGGGTGGTCAACCGCGATAGATCTATCTATAACATTAATTAGTGACCTAATAGTGGCAATTTAAGAGAGGCTAAACCTTAGCCTTGACTACTTAATATCTTGTAACAAGACACAATTTCATAATCGGTCCAATCAAAATGTTTTGCATATTTTCATACCCCAGGATTTAGTAAAGCAAAAGTATGAATAAAAGTGGGGCTATGAAACTCACCTTAGCAAAGAAATGCAAAAACAATCACTCTAAATAAGAATAGCACAACAGCAACAAGAATATCACAACACAGCGGACTCGGCACAACCTAATAATAGCAAAAAGACGTGACTCAGTATCGATCCTCATGAATTCGCCAATAATAAAGTCATACGAAAACATAAACATTCTTGCTATTCGAAGCAACACGGTGGAGTGGAATACTTGGCCTTGTCACTTATGGAACATGGACTCAAATAACGCACGCAAATCTCAAGATTACACGAAGTTCGATCCAATAATCAATTTGACAACCAACTCAACAATGACGTAAACTCACACGACGACAAAAAACAAGAATATGTGCGTCATATAGGTCACAAAGTGGTCGAGTCTAATAGATTAGACTAAGCTTTAATAAAGTGCTCGAACGATTCGTCAAGTCTTATTAAATTCGTCAACTTAATAAGATTGGTGTTCCCTTCGTCTCGTTTATTAATTCAAAGTTAATCTTGAAAGGTTTCACATAACGATCTTAGGATGGGTCCGAATTAATAACCTTCTCTTCGCATACTTATCGAGCCCTTATTGGATTCGTCAATCTAATAAGTCCAAATAACCATATTGGTAGAATTTATTAACGTTAACCGATCTGCAATCCAATTCAAATTAAGCTTCAATTCCTGGGTCTCATGTCTCGAAATGTATTACCTTTTTGTTACTTATTATCTTTATAAAAAACGTTTACTTTATCAAAATCGTACAATTAAACCAAAGTTTAATTGTATTACCTTTTTGGTACTTATTATCTTTCACGAATCATCTCTATTTTCTCGATTGTTGTTAGTACTACATCCGTACTAGCCAATTCTCTTTTTCCAACTTCATCCCAACACACCGGAGTTCTACATTTTCTACCTTAAAGCATCTCATAAGGCGACATCTCTATACTAGCGTGTTAACTATTGTTATAGGCAAATTCGACTAAAGGTAAATGATCATCCCAATTCCCTCCAAAGTTGATTATACAAGCTCGTAGCATATCTTCAAGGGTTAGAATCATTCTTTTACTTAGCCCGTCGGTTTGTGGATGAAAAGTCGTGCTCATGTTAATTTTTTGTGCCTAATTCTTCTTGGAAGTTTGCCAAAATGAATAAGTAAATCTTCCATCTCTATCGAAGATTATGGAAATGGGTACTCCATGTCGATGCGACTATTTCATTGACATAAATCTTTGCTAGCTTATGAGCAGCATATTTTCTCTTATTGGTATAAAGTGTGCGTTTTTAGGTAATCGATCTACTATTACCCAAATCGCGTCGTGCTTTTTTGGTATTCGAGGCAACTTTGTAAAAATCCATCGTAATCTTTTCCCATTTCCAAACCGGTACTTCTAAAGGTTGCACCTTGCCATTTGGTTTTGGTGTTCGCCTAACTTTCAAACAAGTTAAACATTTCTCAACATATTTTTGAGTCCTTTTTATGCCCGCCACCAATAATCTCTTTTAAATCATGATACATCTTGTTAGATCTGGATGAATAGAATACTTTGACTTATGAGCTTCATTCAAAAGTAACATTTTGATGTTACTATGAAAGGAATATAAATTCTCCCATATCAGCGTCTTAATTCCATGACTATCTTCTTCAAAATGAGGAACATGAGAAGTGTACGCTCTCTTTCCTAATTCTCTTCTTTCAATGCTTCCTTTGAGCTAACTTAATCTTGTCGAAGAAATCGGACGTGATGATCATTTGTAATGAATGGATTTGAGTAACTTCACCTTGGTCCTTACGACTTAATGCGTCCGCTCTGACGTTCGCCTTTCTCGGGTGATAATAGATCTCACATTATAATCTTTCAACAAGTCTAACCACCTCGGTTGTCTCATATTCGGATCCTTTTTGTTTTAGAAATATTGAAGACTTCCGTGATTGATATGAATTATAAACCCACCGTAGAGATAATGCTTCCATATTTTTAACGTGAAAACCATTTGCAAATTCAAGATCGTGAGTCGGGTAATCTTTTCGTGCTTCTTCAATTGCCTCGATGCATAGGCAGTTACCTTGCCCTTTGCATAAGAACACAACCAAGACCGGAATAAGATGCATCACTATATACCACCATATCTTCCGTTCCTTCCGTAAAACTAAAATCGGTGCCTCACATAATTTCCTTCGTAAGGTAGAAAAAGCGTCATCTTGCTCCTTTCCCCACTCATAAGGGACATTCTTTCTTGTAAGTTTAGTTAGCGAAGATGCGATTTTGGAGAAGTCTTGTATGAACCTACGGTAATATCCCGCCAAACCCAGAAAACTTCGTATCTCTCCTACATTTCTTGGTGCTTGCCAATTCATTACTGCTTCTATCTTTGTGAGTCGACCTTAATACCCTCCGGATTAACAACATGTCCAAGAAATTAGACTTCTTGTAACCAAAATTCACATTTGAAAATTTGACATATAATTTTTCTTTTCTCGAGGTCTCGAGAATTTCTAAATAAATGGACCGCATGTTCTTCCTCGATTCGCGAGTAGATGAGAATATCATCAATAAATACGATGACATACTTTCCCAACATCGACCTACACACCCAATTCATGAGATCCATAAAAACACCGAGCGCATTCGTAAGGCCAAAAGGTATAACTGTGAATTCATAATGTCCGTAACGAGTCCTAAAAGCCGTCTTAGGAATGTCTTCTTCTCGAACCTTTAATTGATGATAACCCGAACGTAGATCGATCTTGGAAAACCATTTTTTAGGTAAAAGGGCTTCACCCTGGTAAAATATATTAATCACAAACAAATAAAGTACAATGGAATGTGGCTGAGATACCACATTAACCTCAAGCTAAAGCTTAAACAACCACTATACACTAATCGCCAGACAGCCACAAAGCGAAACTAATAATCAACATACAAAACTAAATCACCAATAGGAAACAACCACCGCGGAAACATGAATCGCCACAACCGCCCATGGTAGCCGAAGGAGATTGATGAACCAAATGAGGCTGCCTCCTTAAAACCTCTCGGGTAAAACCCAGTCTTTGAAGAGGGGAAAAGAGTACAACTATGGATACTAAAAAGGTAAAGCTAAGAAGAATGCTAAGGATACTAAAAGTTTTAATCTATTTAATGGGGTTCCAGTTGGTAAAATATGCAAGATATAGGCCCAAAGTCATCACCACTCCTTCAACTAGCAACCCTTCTCATGGGAAGCTAGTACTAGTTCTAGTCATCCCCCAATTGGTAGGTACTTCTACTTGAAATATTGTCTAGGTCAAACTCGAATAAAAATTTACTCAAATGAAGGTTTGAAAATAAAATTTTCTCCATTCCTTTAAGAAGAAAACGCATAAACCCGTAACAAGTCTTAAGGATCAACCACCATACTTTAGTATCACTAAACAACAGAAACAAATGGGTTTTGATCACATGTTGGATAAGACCATGAGAATTTAGACGTACGCACACTAAGGCAATAGTGAAACATCGTGACGTTAAAAAATAGAACCGTCACCCAATGAACTTGCCCTAGAAAATCATTACACCTCAGATAGAGGATGTGCTAATGGCAGAACACTTAGATACCCATACACAAAGGGAAACCCTAGAATAACCTAGTGAAACTCAAAACCTGTTACAAATACCATCACCTCTTTCCCGACACCCTATCGGGTAACGTAAACTAGGATCCGGGACAAATTCCCTGTAAGGTGGGTAGACTATAACAACCCGTAAATTTCCGGATTGCTATAATAATATTTATTACGTTAGAAAATTCAAATCGGTTATTTTAAAGCGACTATCGATATCAAAAATTTAAAAACGAGAGGTCATCTCGTTTGTTTAAAATACGACACCGCACACGGTGAAATTTCCATTAATTATTTTAATAATAAATGCGAATTTATTATTCATCGAATTCTATTTTAAGCATCGTAAGCTTAAGCGATCATCTAGGAAGTCACCACACTACGACACGCAGATGGTACTTAAATTTATGTTTTACATTAAGTGGCGAAGTAATAATTACTTTTATTACTCACGACTAATTACGAATGAAAGCGAGAGGTTATCTCGTTGTCTCGAAAAACACTGAATCGCACGCACACCGACAACCAATAAATAATGGAAAATAGATATGAACTAATCACTACATAACAACAAATTATATTATCACGTTTTCCTAAGCGTCTCCAAAAATATAAACTTTATATTCTAAGGGTACCTGAAAGGTATGTTTACGCGGGTTTTAACTCGTATAGAACCACAAGAAGTTTTCAAAACATAATTTTAATCTGATTTGTATCCACGAAAACTCTAATAAATTGCTTATATCCGTTTTGAACAAGAAAAAAATAACTAAAGCATGTTTCGACATACCCAATCGAGAGACAGAAAAGAGATATGAGAGGAAAGTGGCGAGATGAGCTCGACCTAGTAACACACAAACACGTATCACTCCCCGGATCAAACTCCGATAAATTCTTTTCTTTTGTTCTTCTTCAATTCTAAACAACATGGTCGTGGCAAGCGAGAAGGTGGTTGATGGCGTGGTGGTGGACGGCGTTGGTAGGAATATCACCGGGCGGCGGCCGGAATGTGGAGAGGAGGGATATGGAGGTGAGATGTTTTATCACCAAAACCCTAACCTAGATGCACTTTTCCTTCTTATAAAAATACAAAGACCAATCAGAATATGCCAAAGTGGGGGCACAAGGAATTTTAATCTGCATGGACCATAACTATAATTTCTTCAATCTTCTAACATTTACTGATTCGGCACACATTTAGACTAGTAAGCGGGTTATTCAAATTACGAAAATCACGTCATTGTGTTCGAATAATTTTTCAAATAAGAATGAGTATTCACATGACTAATTTCTTGCAAATTAAATAACGATTAAATTGAATTGTCGGTTGTGCGATCACGTGTTTTTAGGTAAAGGGTTAATTCACCCGTTAAAATTCATTACACAAAAACATTGAAGTACAAAGGATGAGGTGACTTCCTCATCTCGGTCCCTGGGACACTTACAGACACTCATATAGGAATGACAAACCATTCCTATAACACCAATAATCCGACCAAGAGTGGCAAACCCATGTTATAACAAATACATGAACATAAAACTACAACGACTATAAGATTACAAATTAAAACCTCAAGTAAATACTTGAATCTTCTCACGTCGTCATAGAAGTCCATAACTATCAGCTGCGGTAGAAACCATGGTAGGATAGAAAATCCGCACCATTGATCAAACAACTACTAGCGATCCCCATTGATCCAAACAGGACCAAACCAAAGACTACAACTCGATCCAATACCTAATATACCTCGTCCCAAAATTATAGTCCCTATTGACTTTTTGGTCTTTCTTTTTAACTTTGACCTTAAATATTTTTATTTTGTTATACAATGGTTGATGAAAAATATATTAACGAAAAATGCATTTAAAACACAATCCATTCATATAATTTGCATCAAGTATTATATAACACAAACAAAAATATTTAAGGTCAAAGTTGTAAAAGAAAGACCGAAAACATTAATAGGGGACTATAATTTTGGGACGGAGGGAGTACAAGTTTCAAAGTGGTGAAACTCTAGCTAAAAAAGAAACCCATTGTATCTTGATGAGTCATAGACGAAAATAGGGTTTGCCGACCCTAACTTACAGCAAATAGAGCACCATCGATCACAGGACCAAATAATAAACCTGACGGAATCATATAGAATTCAAAGTGGTGATACTCCCAATCTTCTTCTACGTAGGAATGCCTTCGAGGATAAAAGTTCGGTTCTATACTTACTATCTTGTTCCTCCAACATATCAAAAGACTTGAAACTTGATAGCACTTTCAAGCATTAGGTGCGTTAATTCCACCTTGTTTCAACATCAAGGCAAACAAGACTCTTACTATCAATTTTCACTTTCAACACAACCCTTGAAGCGTAAAAGCCTAGCGGAGAAGACCTCGCATACTTCACGGTGACTGATTCTAATGATGAGAATCATCTACTTCTTTTAGACCTTCTTTGACAACAAGACTTAAGATGTGGGCACAACATCTCATGTGCAAAGTCGACCTCCAACACACTTTTCTTCCAAGTATTAAGCCTCCTTTTCAAGTACCGTAGACAAGTATCGTTTGAACTAGCATTATCGACGTGAATTGTGAGAACCTTGTCGATTCCCCAATCAAGCAAGCTCTTCTCAATATATTTTCCAACTATATCTCGAATGACTAGAAGCGGACAAAGTTTAAAATCCTTTTGTGCATAGCCCATTCACGATCGATGAAATCGGCGGTCAAACACATATAACTAAGGTTTTGTCTCAAGACCACAAATCGTAGTAAGAGAAACTCTTTGCTTGGTCTTAGCAAAGTACTTCTTCAAACTTTCAAATTCGACACATACAAATCCATGCAATCTCTGGTGATTGTTGCTCTAGACGGATTTGAAGCGCGGTTGCAACATGTTCACAAAATCACGAAACCCTTCATGCTCAACGGTCTTGAAAGGCAATTCATCAAGAATAACCATCCTAGCACAATACTTTCTTGAAATCTCTTGATTAAAACTCCAAATATGAACGAGCTACTATCAGGCAGTATCTTGGCGTAAGCTTGGTTTGGAAAATCGGTGAGCTTCATTTCTTATCGTGGTTGTAAGGGTATTTCTTATAACGACTTAGATGATTGTGCAAATCTTGGTTCCATGCTTACTAGGACACTTGATTGCTCGAGTGCAATAATTGCAATTAGCATACTCGAATTAGGAGTATCCCTAGTGAAATGATTCCATCTTGGTAGATTTGATTCACAAGTTCCTTTCCTTTCTCTTTTCACCTTCTCCTTTTCACCTTTCTCCTTTTCACCATCATTCTTGGTTTCTTGCTCTTGAGCTTGTTTCATTGTTGGGATGTCATCGACAAAAGCATCCCCATTTTCACTTGAAGGCGACATAGGCGGAGTATCAGCGATGGGATCGGGGCATATTGCAATTTCTTTGTATAGAAAAGATATTACAAAAGTGATCAAGATGTAATTTTCATCATAGAAACTAGACACTAGACATTTACACTTTATGTAAAATCGATTCTAATTACTACCGATGTGAATTGCGGGTAATTAGATATAATGACAAAGCTAGCGACCTAGCAATATTTAGTCGGAAAAGAGCTAACTTACACTAAATTATAATAAAACAAATTACCAAACCACTACCATATAATATGTCATTATGTTGCTTACACAATATCTGAGATATAACGAGAGGTTGTTTCGCATAATGGTCGTACTTAACAGTTAACATGTCCCTTTAGTTTAACTACCTTGTGTTGCTTTGATCTAATTACTTAGTGAAGCAATAACTCCTAAACAATATTAAATGGACACTTCATGTTTACTAATACCAAGTACTAACATGAACATTACCATAGTTATACATTTTACACTAACTAGTCAATCGCTATGTAACAAAGCGAAAAGAATTCCCGATGAGAACACTTTTCATTCAAGATAAATTGTAAATCATCAATGTGAAACAAGACTTGACCCATTGTATTTAATTAGTAAGTACTAAAGTACTGTACATCTTAATCGTTTGTCATGTATAAAGATAAAATCAAGTACATGAGTGGTAACTCATACCTTGAGAACTACATATAAAAGAACATAAAACATAACAAAATCATGAAAAAATATTATATGCATACAATATGAATCTAACATGTATCATTTTCAAGTAAATATTACATAATTACATTATGTACATACCACATCAATAGGAAGCACCATTTTATTCAAATATTAATCACATTAATTCACAATATTCAAAGATGATATATATCAAACAAGCAAACATATAAAAGATATACAAGTGAGCCAAACACGGTAATATTAACTAAATAGATATTGTGATTACTGACCATCTTGGATTCTTTGGATTAGAAGAACTCCGCTCTCAGATATAGGGTATTAGGGTTTGAAATCGACTTGTGTAGAAAATGAAAATCATAGCCATGATTATATACTTGAATGATCAACACAATTTTAGGGCTTGTCTTTAAAATGATGACAATTGCTTTACCAATTTACCAAAAATACTTAAGATTAAATGAATGACGGCAATTGCTTTACCAATTTACCAAAAATATTTGAGATTAAATAGAATGCTATATATTCTCTATAAATAAAGAGTTGAACATGTTACATGATCGGTCGGATCGGTTACCAGCGGTTAGTGAAAACATAAGCGAAACCGCCCCATGGTAACTTCGGTTTTTCGGTTTCGGTTTTTGGTTTGGTTTCTTGGTTATCGGTTTTCGGTTTCGGATCAAGCTGTTCGGCTCGGTTTGTCGGTTTCGGATTTTTGAACACCCTACATATAGATACCAACGTGAGTATGTAGGTACCAATGGCAATAAACCAATTTGAATGGTAACAACAATGCAATGAACTCAGAACTTTCACCATACGAACAGTCCTAAAACATTAGGAATCTCGAATGAACACAACCCCATCACACTATACCAAAGAACGCTTGCGCAAGGACCATTGTGTGACACTCATGGGGTTAACAAAACCTTACCTTGCGGTAAATACCAATTACTGAGACCACATAATAGAATAATCGAGAACGGATCTTGCGATGGTATTAGGGTTTTGAACAAGTTACCCACAAACTTAACTTACAATCGATTAGCGAAGACGCAATACCACAAATCACCTAATCGAATCAAGATGGCAAGGTAATAGATCCACGAACAATGGATTAAAACCCTAACTTCAATAACGTTGCAAAGAATAAGAGAAAGAAACCCTAAAAGTTAGGGTTTCATGCAAACCGATCGAAACAAGCGCCAATGAAAGAACACTAGGATTAAGCAGAACCTAACATACATTCAACCACTCTCAAACCCACTTATCAAATAACCAATATCTACAATAGAACATGCAATCATCGATCCACGCATGAAAATAATCACCACCGGTAATTAAAGATAAACGAAACCCTAACAAAGGTTCCATTCAAATAGATCCACGCCCAGTGATTATAATGATGATACAACTAGGCCTCCAATCGATGGATAAATAAGAACTAAAAGGGTTTCACCATTATATGAATTAGGAGGAGACAAATGATCGAAACCCTAACACCCAACATATTGAACATCATACTAACGCACCAATTAAGGTTTCGACCACCCCCCGTGATTCTAGGAAAATGGGTTAATGATATATAAAAAAATAATCTTAGACCGCCCCTCCTATTAAGAAAAACACCCCTAAATAATGTATTGCATACCTAAGAACAATAAAGATCGTTCAAAGATAGAGAGGACATCATTAAGGTTGTTTTTTTTTTTGCCGGAATATGGAAGAGGAGGGGCGGCATAGGGTTTTCCCTTGTGCCAGTGAGTGTGGTGTCTAATTTTTCACGTTTTGCAAGATAACTTCTCGTTTTCACATCGAATGAGCTCATGAAAGTTCGTAAATGAAAAACATACACAATTTCTTGAAAAACAAATATCTGGAAAATCTCGGGATGTCACAATCCTTTTGCTAGTAACATTTACCAGTTGTTTATAGGTGAGTTCATGGCCCATATTCTTACTCATTTTACATGCTACTACTTTTAAAATGACCACAGTTGCTTGAAAAGCTGTATTTTGTACTATATCAATTGTTATTGATACGTCGAATTATGTGCTATATATCAATTGACTATTGATACATTGAGTTGCGTGCTATTGTTCTTGATTACGTGCTATTGTTCTTGATACGTCGAGTTACGTGCTATATCAATTGACTATTGATACGTCGAGTTATGTGCTATATCAATTGACTATTGATACGTTGAGTTACGTACTATTGTTCTTGATACGTCGAGTTATGTGTTATATCAATTTTAGTTGCTATTCAATTAAAATGTTAAATTTTGTCGTTCGTATTTCAAACTATAAACTCTATGAATTCACCAACCTTTGTGTTGACCATTTTTAGCATGTTTATCTCAGTTCCTTAATGTATGAGGATGGCATGGAAGGGAACATATACTTTAAGAAGGACACAATTTTACACAATCGCGAAAATAATTACATACATTAATTTGATATCTAAAAGCGTATGAAGAAGGATACAGATTTTATGAACTATTTTAATGGGCTTACTTTCGTACTTTTCAATAAATGTAAACTTAATTACTATCGTTGACTATGTTTTTAAGTTATGGATGAGTATATTCATTTCGCTATGCTTGTGTTATGTACCAATCGTAGCACCCCAAAGTAAGTAAAGTCTTCATGAGCCTATTTTGGGGTGTCATAGTTAGGTCTCGTTTAGGCCGTTTCTACATAACTATAGCTCGATCTGAATCTGTAACACTTCTAATTTTGTAAATGTAGCGAAATTCAAAGCTGGTTGTTACTTCATGGTATAAGATTATAAGAATAGAAAACAAACTCTAATTGAGTCAATTAAAGATTTATCATTGAATTTTATAAATATCGAGTTTACAAAATGAGATCCCAGTAGTTTCAAGGTTTATTAAATAAGTTTTCGAATGATAATCGAAAATAATTACACAATCACTTTAAGTTTTCGAATAATAATACTTCAAGAAGGATACAATTTTACACAATCACTAAAAATGCCATCCTCATACATTAAGCGAAAATAATTACACAATCGCGACTAGCATTTAATTATCTTTCTATAGACGGGCACTTTGATATACTTTCGAAAAAGAAAAAAATCGTTTATTACGTTTTTCTTTTTTTTGTTTTCTTTTCAGAATATGAGATTTGCATGAAAAAATCACGTGTGATTAAACAGCTAATTTGAATATCACATGATATTTAGTGTTAAATCACATATGCTATGAAATATCACATGGTAATATCACATGTGATATTCAACTTTATCATATATTATTTAACACTAATATCGGATGTGATATTCAATTTATCATATGTGATTTAACACTCAATATCACATGTGATATTCAAATTAGTGTTTAATCACACGTGATTTGTTTAATTTCGATGTGAAAAAAGTGAAACGTGAAAATACTGAAGAAAAAAAATTTGTCGAAAGTATATCAAAGTCTTATCTATGAAAGATAATTAAATGTTTGTCTTAGTGGTATATTTTTTTTTCGTTTAACGATTAACGGTTTGAAAATATTAATATTTGATAAAAAGGATGAAAGTAGGTTTTTAAATTGTTAGTAATCTCATTCATTAGATTAAATAAAATGAAAAAAAAGTAGATGTTGAAAATTGATCTATTAATATGTAAAAATCTTTTGTCATATTAAATTATATAACACATGCTCGGTATAAGTAAATTTAGGAGGCATATTGTGTATCATCCGATACCAAAAATGTTGGGTTTCTTCGGTTCCTACTCTTAGTTGAGAATATGCATTCCCAAGAGAGTCAATGAATGGTCCAAATGTCATGACACGGTGTGCGAGGGACGGATCTGGCGTGTAAGAGTGGCGGGTGATCGCTTCTTATAATTACTTCAGAAAAAGTTGATATTTTAGTCAACTTTTATTTAATTTTAACTTTTTTCGAAAAGATTTCACCAAAAACTTAAATCGCCCCACTGCATAATAAAATCCAACGTTTAACTCTTTAAAACTTTATAAATCTTTCATATCCAAGTAAAAATACTCGATTTATCATTACGTTTAGCTTTTTTTTCTTTCGTTTTGTTAATTTTGCCCCCCACATCTTATTTTTCTGGATCCGTCACTAACGGTGTGAATATTTTATTTTTAAATTTTGTGTGGTTGTGGCACATTTTTCCTTAATCGCTTAATGACCTTACATTATCGTATTTTATTTGTACTAATATTGATTTTCATTTTGGCACAAGAAAACACATGTTCAGTTCATTGAAAGTCGCTATATATTTGGAAAAATATGACAGTTGGGAAAAATAAAGAAAAATACCACGTGACTTGTAAGCCGCCAAAAATTTCACAAAATTTTTAGATGTGGCGCCTTTAAGTTTAAACTTGCCTTGTAAGCTTCACATAACCTTTGCCAAAAAAAGTACTGTTTTAGATTATTGAAATCCATAATACCACTGATATGAAAAAACAACAACAAACATATTTCTGATAATGGTACTTTATCTTCTTTCTTTATATGTTGTAATCTTTTATGTTGCTATGTGTTATAAATTTCCGATGTGTTATAAATTTCTGATAATGGTACTTTATCTTCTTTCTTTATATGTTGTAACTCTTGATTTGTTACCACTTTGTAGTTTATTGTGTTATAAATTTCTGATCTTCTTTCTTTATATGTTGTAATCTTTTATGTTGCTGCCACTTATCTTAATTATAGTTTAAGGTTATATAATTGTCTTGATGAAACCCTATTTTTTCAATTGTTGACCATTTCTTAATAATTTGTTTAATTGGACTGAAAATAAGGTGTTTGGACTGAAAAGTATTTTTATTGAGTAGAAGCATAAAGCGAAGCGATAAGCAATCCCAAACACCCCTAATAATGTTTTCTCTATATATGGTTCATTGTTGCCGTAGTTATGTTGATGTTAAAATTGTGGTGCAAAAATTGAGTGTCTTAGGTACACATAGCTGCTCCTTTTGATGATTTTTTTTGCATTACTATGTCAAATAGCGAATATTAGCTGCACTATTAACCTTACAGACATGTTTCTAATGCAGGCTTTCACTACAAAATTCTCATTGCCTTCATTTTTAAATCAAGTGATTAAATTGACCAAAAGCCAAAGGACCTCCATTAAAAGAGCGGGATTTGGCTATTTGTTACAAATTCCCAACACGTCCTGAGGAGATCCCAATTGATCGAGTTGATGGACACATGGAGTATTGAGAAACAAGCGTTTGTATTTCCAGTTGGAGAAATTCCAATAACCCTTTAGATGTTGCTTTGATTTTAGGACTACGTGTTATTGGTGAACCCGTGGTCCTAAAGGAAGATGCACCGCTAACAAGCCTAGAGAAAAGTTTTGATGCTTCTGTTTCGAATAGATATATTAGTGTTGAATCACTTAAGGATAGACTTGAGTCTATTGGTGAGAAGGACGATCAATCTTTGTTAGGGTGTTTTATTATATTGCTTTGGAACGTTACTTTTCCCAAGTGAAAATGGGAAGGTGGATTCAAGGTATCTTTCTTTCTTCAAGACTTGAATAATGTAAGTTGTTTCGCTTGGGGTGCCGCTGTTCTTCAATATCTTCATGACTGGTTGACCAAAAGAAAAGCTGAAAAAATAAATAAGATCGGTGGATGTCTAATTCTTCTTCAAGTAAGTTTCTTTTTACCTGGTCAAGTCTCTTTTAATTGATTGATTCACTTTTTGAACCATTTACGTAACTTTCAAAAGTATCGCAAAACCATCACTATTCTCAAGTTAAATTAAACACGTTTATAACAATGAAATATGGAAATACCAATGCATAAGGAATCCTTTCACTTGCCAACTTGTGTTTGAACTCCAAAATCACCTTTTTAATGCAATATTGGCTTGGTTTGTTATTGACTGTTTATATGGGACCATAGGATTGTATTTACTAGGTTCTATCGAGTTTTTTTTACAAGCTTATATGAGGTTACAAGTATACCATTCCACTACAATCATAGTCCGTCGGCACAAAAGTTGAATCATTTGACTTCACACAGTTATCAAAGTGCTGCCAATCAACACATTCCATTATGACCCTAAAAGCCTAAACAAGGATAAAAGCGATATTCATGGAAGACCATCAAAATCACCAGTTTAACTGATCATTAGTTACCAATTAATACAGAACATGAAATTGTCGAATTTTGTAATCGGATACATTATGTGGCTTTTGTAAGGCTATATAAGCTTGGTGGGTTTGGCTCATTTGGCTTCTTGAGACCTGAGCTATAAGGGCTAAGGGTGTCACTAAGAATGAAAACAATTTCTCACTTTTATAGTTAAGGAATTTGAATATGAAAATGTTTAACTTGAAGTAAGTTTTGTTTAGTTGGTGGTGTTTATTCATGCACTCGGTTATCTAAGTGTGTATCTTATTGTACATAGATATGGTATTATGAGCATATCGTTACTGGAAGGCCTAAATTACTCGATGGTACATCCACATTTCCTCGTGTATGTCGATGGGAAAGCAGCAGGCAGTACCAGATTATGAAATTTGAGCAACTAGAACATACTCAGGTATGTGTCTTTATTTTTATTTTTATTTATTTTTCCTTTTGCTGTTGCGGTGTGTGGGACTAAGGTGACTGGGGAAATGGTAGATTGTGGTTAGCTGGAATGTAGGGTCTTTGACCGTAGAGCTCTTTGAGCTTGTTGATGTGTTGAAGAGACATAAAGTGGACATAACGTGTTTCCAAGAGACTAAACGGAAGGGTATAATATAGTACGGGAAACGGCTACAGGCTTTGGTACTCGGGAGCTAGGATTGCAAGAAACGTAGTTGGAGTCATTTTAGTGCCAGGGCCTATGGTAAAACTTTGTTAGACATGGTCCCGAATGGAGTTTTTAGAGCGGAACTTGAAGTAGCTACTATAATCAACGAGACGAGGGAAAGACGGTTGAGATGGTTCGGGCATGTTTGGAGGAGACCACATACTGAAGCATGAGATGAAGGAGCTTCTCTTGACTGAGGACATCACCTATGAGAGGAACTTGTGGAGAGCTAGAATCAGAATAGGCGATTAAGGTTGAAGCTGACTTCTGTTTTGAGCTAGTTTGGCGTCTAGGATCTATGGGCAACTTTTAATACTTGTTTCATTTTTTTCTTGCGTTGAGTTTTGTTGATGATTTTTCCTTGCGTTTTAGGTATAAAGAGTCTTAGCTTGTGGCCTTTAGACGTCCTAGGCATTTTTATTTTTATTTTTTATTTTTTGTAATCCTCCCGTGTACATATTTGCCTTGGCACTTATGTTTAGAGCCTTAGCATTATCTTCGATCTTCGCTGATTTATTTATTTATTTTTTAATTTTTATGGTACCCATGCCCGTATGCATTTATGCTTTTATGTCCCCCTTCTCGTATGCTTTTATTCATCTATGTCCCCAATGCTTGTATGCGGTTATGCTTTCTTATCCCCCATGCTTGTTTGCGTTTATGATCTTGTGTTAATGCCCCCCTTTTCTCCTATTCACGTTCTTTATATTATATGCTATGCTTCCACGCTTTGTATGATTATTTGCTCCTATGCTTTCATGCATTTTTTTCTCTATCTTGGTATAGTATATGTCGTGTGCCCCTTGTTTGCTTGCTATGCTTTATATGCTTTCATAGTTCTTTTCATGCATCTCTACTTGATCACATTCACACTTTCTTGAGCACATTCACCCTCACATTTACACTTGCGGAGGTCTTCTTGGAAGCGGTCTCCTTACTCTGGGTTTACCCTAAAGTAGGGGTATGATCATCTCACATTCCACCTCCCCATACCTCGTTTCATACGGGATTAGGTAGTGTTGTTGTATACTTGTTTATCTCGTAATGTGCACTTATTGCTCATTATATTTCAGATAGTATGGAGCTTCAACCAACATCAGTGGAGATGGAAATTAATATTGTCAGGCGATCGCACAAGTTAGTTACCTCACCCTCCTACACCCATAATTACACATGTATCTGAATTTTCTAATGATCGTTTTTTAACTTATAAAAGGAATCCTATGTAAGAACTGCACCTGGAACGATTGAGCAGCCAATTGAAGTAGGGAGCGAAAGAGTTACCAGAATGGTTAGAGTGCAAAGGGAAGAAGAAGAACCAATATTGCAAGATCAATCCACGATTTTTGTATTAAGTGATGTAAGTTAATTATTTTGCTCTGTTTATTCCTTTCTCAATGTCTTTTTATATTGGTGCACTTCAACTCATGTGTGTCTTATACTTTGAATCTGGGCTTGTTTTTTTCATGTTCGCTGATCCAAATTTAAAGATCAAATACTGATATGCATATGTTGTATCAGGGTGTATACATAGATAATTTAATTGAACTCATAATTTTTTATTCTTGAAAGTGAATATAGGTGGCACAATGGGTGGATGGGACAGTTGTGCGATGAGTCAAAATGTGTACATTTCTGTTCAAAATATGTACATTTTCTGTTCTGTCAAATAGATTAGATCTACATGTTTGGCGGCTTATTAACAAATTATAAACCAAATCCGATCATTTAGACTAGTATGGGTTGAAATTGTGTGACAATTGTTTTAATGAGACGTCATGCTAACTATTCAGATGTTCTTTCTTCAAAAAGGGATAGTGATGATTCAACGGTAGTGATTCATGGCTTCTATTGATTTGACTGTTTTTTCAGAATCTTTTAGCTAATAGAATGTCTTTCGGTACGATATAGTTAAATTTATATAGTGTTGGCTATACCCAGAAAGCATATAACATGAACAATCAATCTATTATCAAGAAATAACTTGGTCCAAAATATCAAACCTTCTAAATTTCTGATCTATCACTTTTGACTCATTACATCGCTCATCCATTTCTACACTGCTAGATTCTTATATGGTGATTGTGGCTTGTGTGTTTGCTAGGATGAGGAATCAAAGGTGATTGATAATCTAAGAAGGGAGGTTACTGAATTGAAGGGGATTATAGAGGAGGAAATAAAGGAAAAGAAAGTTATGAAGAAACTTCAAAATGATAATGAAGAACTGTGGAAGAGGAGGGTTCATGATGAGGAAGAACTGAAGAAAATAGTTCAATATGAGAATGAAGAACTCATGAAGAACATTCAAGACGAGGAAGAATTAAAAACGAGAGCTCAACGAAATATTGAAGAACTCACAAACAGATTTCAGGATGAGGGAGGAATTGAGAAAAAGAGTTCAATTCCAGTATGAAGAACTCATCAAGAGAGTTCATAACGAGGAAGAACTAAGGAAGATAGCTCAACATGATATTGAAGAACTCAAGAAGAGGGTTCATAATGTTGAAGATTTGAGTAAAATAGTCCAATACGAGAATGAAGATTTCAGGAAGAAAATTCAAGAAGAGGAACAACTTAGGACGAGAGCTCAATGTGAGAATGAAGAACTCAGGAAGAGAGTTCAAAATGAGCAAGAAGCGAGGAAGAGACTTGAGTATGAGATTGAGGAATTTAGGACAAGACTTCATGATGAAGAAAACTGAGGAAAGAAGTCCAAAATGAGAATGAAAAATTACGTGAGAAAAGCTTGTTGAACGATGAATGTATCTTGGATTTGAAACAGAGATGGCTGAGTTGGCAAGAGTTGTTCATCACTAAAATTTGGAGATCTTAAGAACCATACTTAGTGCAGATGAACTTGAAGTGGTCATGCCAATCTTCCCGAAAGGGTGGATTTTAACGGAACCAAAAAGATCTTGTATTTTGACCAGTTTGTTGTACAAGGTACAGGTAGTTTAAAATTCATCACCTGACCAGTAACTAGTTAATACATCATTATCTAATTTGCAAGCACATAGCACAGTTTTTGTGTAGATTAGTTACTGTAAAAGTGATATTTAGGGTGCGTTTGGTATGTTGTCATTAGTCACAATGGGTATGGGTATAGGTATAACACTATAACGTTGGATAATGCTAGTAACAACACAAATGCAATGCGTCGACTAAAAATGGAATACGAGCCACCTTGTAATGGCGATTTTTTTCATAGTCGATGTGTTGCACACATCATTAACTTGGCCGTGCAAGCGGGATTAAAAGATAAGAATTTGAGTCAAATGAAATAAAGTTTTAAAAGAATGTTTCATGATATTTTTAAAAGGGTAATAAAAGATATAATGCATACATTGTGTGTGAAAATGGGAAACCTTGTTTACACCTAATTGGGATATTGAAACAAGATGGAACTCCACTTATCTTATGTTCATAAGTGGTTTAAAACAAAAGGTGACTTTGCAATATTTTCATGACAAATTGTCGGAAAAGGGTAAGTGTGCTCCATTTAATGCCGATCATTGGATACTATTGAAAAACTAACCCGATTACTTGAAGTTTTTACAACGCAACAAAAAATTGTCGGAGTTTATTATCCAACGGCTCATTTGGTACTCGAAACTATATTTGATGTCTTCACAAATTTCCGCATTTGAATTTCATGGTGGTGTTTATACAAGCATGGTTCCGGATGAAAGATAAGCTTTTGAAATATTTTGAAACTTTGCCACCGTTAATTACTTCAGCGGCCGCATTAAATCCATGTTATAATTTAAGCGGGGTAGAGTTGTTTATCGACTCGATTGTGACCGATTTGGGTTGTTTAGCGTCAAACCCGAACTTTCTTGATGATGCAAAAAGAGTCCTTTGGCTATTCTTTTAAAGTTTGTGGAATATTATTTTGAAAATATGATAACCCACCTCCTACTGTGGCCGAGTCTTCTTCATCATCATCAAGGGGTTTTAGAGGGAATCCGATACTTTCTTTGCATAAAAAGATAAGAGATAATCCCAACAAACGGTCAAAAAGTGATCGTTTCGCGAACAGTGAATATGAAAGATATACCACAACCGATTTTATCTCACATATTCCGCCAGAAGAAGTTGAAAACTTTGATGTGTTAGCGTTTTGGAAAGAAAAGGAAACAATGTTTCTCGTTCTATCCCGAATGGCTCGTGATGTACTAAGTGTACAAGCTACTTCGGTAGCTTCTGAATCCGCTTTTTCAACAAGTGGAAGGGTTTTATCAAATCCGAGAACAAGACTCACACCGGCTTCTTTGAAGATGTGTATGGGTTTGAAAGATCACTTGGACGCAATGAAGCGAGTGCAAGATAAAGCTAATCTTGAAAATGCCGTAGACTTCGAAGAGGAGATCTACGAGGAAGAGGCACAAGCGGGTGAAATCGAGATGCTTTCCGATGAAGAAATAAGACAAGATGCATCTGCTCAAGAAGCTACGAGATCCGATGAAGACTATTAGGACTTTTATGTTTACGTATTATGTTTTAAGTTTATGTATTTCCTTTGATGTATTTCCTTTAAGTTTATGTATTTCCTTTCAGTTTATATATTTCCATTTTCCGACGTAATAAATAAAAGTTGAAGTTTATTCAGTGTAAGTTTGTATAAATTATGAAAAACGAAAAATAAAAAAATAAAAAATTGGGTTTCATACCGGTTAACCGGTTAAAAATCGGTCCCAAACCGGTTAAACCGGTTATATATTTTTAAAATTTCAAAATTTCAACTTGGCGGCAACTTTTTTTTCAAAATTTAAACCGGTTAACCGGGTCCCAAACCGGTTTAACCGGTTATATATTTTTAAAAATTTGAATTTTTGGGGCGGCGGCAAAAATAATTTAAAAAATTTCAACCGGTTAACCGGTTATAAACCGATTAAAAACCGGTCAAACCGGTCCGAATTTTTAAATTTCAAATTTTGAATTTTTTTGAGCGGGAAGGCGGGTAAATTTTCAAAATTTGATTTTTTTTATATTTACAAGTTTGCCATTGTAAGACTAGTATAAATAAATAGATTGTGTTTTTATTTCTTTGCAACTTTTATACAATTAAAAATACACTCTAAAAAATAAAAATCGGAAGCATTTCACTAATGGCTGATGCTGATCCTGCACCGCCTCCGCCACCCCCGCCACCGGTGATTGTTCGTTTTTTACCGGTAGACCGTGCACCAAATGTTTGGGCTCACTACAACTACGTCGAAATGTCGGATGGCGGTGAATGGCTCAATGTAAGCATTGTTTATGTTTCTTCAAACCCACTTCCAACGTGGTGTTGAGGGTTCGCACGGAAGAATTGCCGTGCACTGCGGTTGATGCCCGATTCGAGACCTCGAGTCGGCGTTGAGTAACTTATCAAGTTATCGATGTTTTATGTTTATGTTATTATGTGTTATGTTTTAAGTTTATGTGTAATGTGTGATGTATCATGTATTCTCCGTTATATTAAATAAAAGTTCTAGTTTATTAATACACGAAACAAGAAAACGATGACAAACGACGGCGGAAAGCGAAAAAAATAAAAATACTAGAACCGGTCAAACCGGTTAACGGTCTAGACCGGTCCCAAACCCATACCAAACCGGTTTGGACCGGTTGGTTTTTCCTCTTCACCCGGTTGAACCGAACGGTTAACGCCCGACCGTTTTCGTTGACCTAAAGCGGTTGGGTTTGACCGATCGTCAAACCGAGCAGGTTAACAAAATGTGCACCTACAGGCATAGGTGAATGGGAAATCTTGTACAAAAAAAAAGTCACATTTTCATAAGTCGAACTACACACAATCATTTGGAAAGCTATTTTCATACTTAAACGATGCAACATAAGCAACAACAACGTAAACATTGTAAAATTTATAAAGTTTTGTAAAACTTCATTGAATCTTAATATGAAATAAAGACTAAAACTTGTCGTACTAATCAAGGTTGCGAGTCGGAGCCGCTCACTATCATTGTTTAATTTTCACTTCAGTCTGCTTATTACTGAGGTGAGTTTATGGCCCCAATTTTATCTATTAAACTGTTTTATAAACTATGGGGTGAGAAACATGCAAAACTGTTTTCGGACTAAAAATTAAACTTTTATGAAAACGATTGCGTAGATTAGCCTAAGCCCTTTTGTATCCCATAAGTGCCCCATCTTATGAACCGTTAATTCCTGTTGAGAAGCGCGAGTGTTATATATAGATCTATTGGGAGTGACATCCCCGTTCGGTTTGACCGGATAGGCAAAAGCGAGCGTATAACATGTCGAAATTCAAGTGTTTTGGGATAGACACTTGCGGGGCCAATTTATTTATTTACATGCTTCTAGATGCATGCCCATTGTTATAGCTTCGGTTGCATGTCACTTGTTTTTTGAGTGCCAGTTTTCTTTGCAGGTTTGGTTGCAGGTTCGGCTTTTATCCGGAATGGATGCAGTCCCACCTTCATTGGATGATGCTCTCACGTTCCTTATTCCTTTATCAAAGGGGCGTTCGTGATGCGCGTAGAAGGCGCGCTCGGGGTCAAAGGAACTTCCTTTTCGTCGAGCAAGTTTTTCAACACCCTAGGCAGTGAACCTAATCGTTGTAGTGTAGTATTGGGTAAGCCTTGGGTATTGATATCGTTCTCTAGGGAATATGAATGCTAGTAAGAAGTGCGCCACGCTAAGGTTGAGGTCGAGGAAGATTCTTTTTATCTTTTTATATTTTTAGAAAGCTAAGGGTAAAATCTCGGGGCTTGGATTTGGGGTGGTACTTCACCGATTGCTCTACTATTCTAATTATCTAATACTACGGTAGTCTATGTCTTTTGATGTGTGCTCGTATGATGATTAAAAATGTGCTTACCTAGATGCTATTACTCCCTAGTTATCTTTTATTGATGGTTGAATTGTCACGTCCTTATTCTTAACGTGTTGTGCTTTCTAAGGTGGTAGGGTGTGCTTTCTTCCCTAACTCTTTGAGACTACCTTAATGTTATTGCCTACGAAATCCGCTAGATGATTCATAAACTAACTTTAAGGTTATCTTTGGATGTTTAGACTACGAAATCCGCTAAGTGGTTCATAAACTAAGGTTCACAAAGATTACTCAAGCATTTAAACACAACGATAGCCTACTTGCACTCCTAAGCCAATTACAATTAAGATAAGAGACAACCAATCAATAATTAATAACTAGGTTTCATAGATCTAAGCAAACACACAAGAAATTTAGCCGGACATGTTAAACAAGCAAGCATACACACATTCAATGGAAGACATAATGAAATCAATGGAATAAAACACTTATCTTGATGAGTAAAATAGGATTTGGGACCCTAAAATACTATCCAAGTCGGACTACAAACATTTAGGGTTTTTACTCCACAAGTCTACCTCCTAAAATTCTGAAATTCGATTTCTATATATAATTTTACACTTGCGATGGCGTCGCCTTATAGGTGGGGCTTTGTCGGATCGCCGTCATTAGGGTCTTCGTCTTGGCTTGGCGTTATCGTTGGGGCGGCGTCACGTTGTAGTTGTGACACCGTCGAGCTTCAGCAGGGGCGTCGTCGATTACGGATCCGGGCCGTCCGAGATGAAAAGTCTTAGTGGCGCCTTCCTTTTAAAGCGGCGCGTCAGTGTATTTTAGCTAAAAGTCTCGAGCTTTCGGTGTATTTTAAATAAAGCCGTAGATTGGGATGGCGTTGCCGCTTTAGTTGGGACGCGTTGCCTTTAGTGGGGGGCCGTCGACCAGTTCAGCGACTTGAGTGTCTTGATCTTGACTTAGCCATTTTCTTCATATATTCACTCCTTTTTGTCCAAATATGCATCATTCCAACATTTTGCTTCCAAGAGACCTAAAAGCGAAAAGGAGCGAAATTAAGCGATGCGGATATAAAAGTGGGCAATTAATGGCTTAAATGACCCCCTAAAAACGTACGTTTTAAATCCTTATCAGTTCGGTTATTAGTATCATATCTCGATTACTTCTTGCTGCTACTACTTACTACTTTTGGATGGAACACAATTCAAGACCTTTCGGTGCGAAAAAGTCTCACCGTAGCTGAAGTGGTCCAAGTTATTATATCTACCGTCCGGTTGAAGCTGGTTACCTTCAAGTTCAAGAAGATAACCCCTCGTGCTCGTCGATACTTGATAAATGGAAGATTCCAAGTGTTTGTCTTATACACGATGGGAGTGCAGTGGGGTTGTACTCTTTTCCCTACTCCAAGGTTTTTCCTTTGGGTTTTCTTGAAAAGGGTTTTAAGGAGGCAAAATTCCTGGGTCGACTTGCTCCCTTCGTGCTTTGGGTGGATGCGGGATGCTCGCTTGTTACAGGATTTTTCTTGTTTATACCTAGTTAGGTGATGTAATATAGCTAGGTTCTTTGTGTTTATGACCTGTCATAAACACTAGTTTATCAAGCTCTTTGCTTGAGGTTAATGTGGTACCTCTGCCACATTCCATTTGTACTTAACATCATATTTTGGTTATAACCGGGGTAAAACCCTGATGTGCTACGTGTGTACAAGTATTAAATTTATAAAAGGCAATTACCAATTTTACCAATAACACATACGAGCAAGTGCACTCGTCCGTTATAGCAAGATTATGAAGGTAAGTCGGGATGGATTCATGAGGATTTGAGTGAATCGATTAACAAGTTTGAATCAACTAAGACAATCCAAAGCATATAACAACGCAAATAGATATAATGAAATTCAGATGAGTAAAAACTACACTTGCTTAAACTAGTTTCTTATCCATGATTAGTATGATTGTGTTAACCTCTTAACATGTTGGTTATGATAATTAGTTGGTGTACTAATCTATTGTTCTTACAAGTTAAACCTTCGTCAAGATTTTAGTTTATAAAAACAAGCATTAAGTTTAACCAATCAATTCAAGATCAATTCAAGTTTCATAAGTTTACTTTCATAAACTTAAACAAAAAAACATCCACTTGTTTATCAAATTGCTTACGAAATGGTCAATACATAAGGTAACCGATTATAGACAAAAGGCTACAATTGATTTTTAACAACTAATCTTACGACCTTTTAGATGTTTCCAATCAATCCAACTTGATAATCAAAAAGCGTCTTTATTACAACCACACCTTAGTTCATTTGTTTAATCAAGAATAATGGGTAAAAACAATCATCCATAGACAAAATGATTATAACTAGTTGAACAATAATAAGTTCTTTCGACCTCTACGATTATTATCAACTAGTCAAACTTGATTAACAAATGTCACTATGAAACTTTAGCACAATTGAATCTTAGAATCAACTTGAAATTGAATTAAAACATGTTAACACAATCACTAACTAATCATAAGATAATCAACATCATTTAAGCAAGTGTATAAAGAAACTAGCCACTCGTAGCAAACATGAACATAAACTCAGATCTTTGAACATTAGAAAACATAATTAAGAGTCTTACAATGCTTGGAATAAGATTATAAATGGTGAAATAATGATTCCCAAAGTATTGGGGTAGACTCCTTGGTGTTTTGGCCTCCAAATGTGGAACTTCTGGAACTCCAAACTTTCCTGGACTTCTAAGGACGAATTTGAGAGCTTAAGAGCTTTGTTTGTGAGTAGAGAGAGTTTATGGAAGTGTGTGTCTCATATGCTCACAAGAGGTCTTTATTTATACTAGATCCAAGGCCTAGGGTATTAATTGTGAGCTTGGCCTCCAGGAGTTAGGAAGGGACTAGAATACACCAAGGAAGGACCTAGAATCGTTTGGATGCAAAAGGAAACTTAGTGATGAAGATTTGGCGAAACATGCTCTCCAACCGGATCGGTCACATGACCAACCGATCCGGTTGGTCTTCTAAAGGTTCCAACCGTTCGGTTGCGGCGGCGACGAGCGGTTGGATGGGCGTCTTAGGTACTTTTGGTCGACTTCCAACCGATCCGGTTGGTCTTCTGAGTTACGGAAAATTGATCTTTACTGTTTTGACTTGTGGAACTTGGTTCTTCAATCACTTTGGTCTTCAATGGTACTTGAGATACTTGACTTGTGCTTGACATGCTTCTTCGAAACGGGAATCTACTAATTGTTGAACATTCCTTTACTTTTCCTTCCGTTTCCGTGCACTTGGTTATAAACACTAGACAAACATCTTTTGATGCGATTAAGCACTGAAATCGTACAAATATAACCAAATAACATATACAAAAGTACACATAACGCTACTAAAAACATGTACAATTTGAGCGTTATCAAACCCTTTACCCAAAAAATAGTGCCATCGCAATAGACTGTTTTTGGAATGACGTTATATTCATTGTAATGCTCATCCACACACTTAGTCCAATTTATGATTTTTTTATCTTATAATAAACCTATGAACTTACTAGCGTTTTGCTGACTTTTAGCATGTTTTCTCAGGTAACTAATATGCAGGCAGGGGACATGGCATGCCATTGGTCATATATTTTCAACTGAAGTGTTTTTACACAAACTATGACTTGTTTTATGAGACCACTTTAAACTTATGGGCCATATTTTCCGCACTTGACATTAATGTAAAACTCTTTTATTTATTAATGAAATTTTAAACGGAGTACATATTCCGTTCTTTATTAACTTGTGTTGTGAATACCAATTGTGTAGCACCCGATGTTGCTTATGCTGTATCAGTTTTGGGGGTGTTACATGCCCTAATTTTCTCTCATAATTTGTATCATTGCTTTCTCCACTTGTCACTATCATCTAAGTTGGAGGATAAGTAAGAGAAATAGTAGGAATAAATATCATTTTCCATAATTACATAAAATCCAAAGAAATGGTATGCTCATATATAGGTAAAAAGCGTAATCATAGCATCATTATGCTCGTATTCTTTTGACAGGTGCTTTTGATGTATCTAAAAAGTAGTATTTCTGCCTTAAGTTTATATTTCTGACTGTACCCGATCATATAAATTTCAAGTTGGCTTCATGGAGCTAAGTTTAATAATAAGAATATACATAAGTTTGAGGTAGTATATTTATGAATTTGAGGTAGTATTTATTCATAACCATAATTAGAGTTGATGAAATCAGGACACCTGTTGATGGCAATACCATAGAACTAATAACTATATATATGAATTAGAGACAAGAACATTCTTACTTTGACAAGGCTTACAACTCGAGTGAGGTGGATTTTTCTTGAAGATATCATGCAAAGATTTGGTTTTGGCAGTAGGTGGCGGGGTAGATAGCGGCTTGTTTCTCTTCGGGTAGTATCTATATCTTGGTGAATGGTAGTCCAACGGACGAATTTTGTTTTTTTAGAGGGCTTAGACAAGGATATCCTTTATCTTCGTTATTGTTTCTCTTTTTTTGGGTAAAGGGGAGTAATACTGCACCCTGGTAAAATATATTTCTCTTGTTTCTCTTTCTCTTGGTTATGGAGCCATTGCATGTCTCTTTCTCGAGAGCTTTCTAAAAGGGATTCTTCTCGGGTATTCTTGTTGCTGGTTCTATGCAGGTTATGATATCACATCTTGAAAATGGAAGGATTCCAACTTACAGAATATTGTGCGTATCCTTCAATGTTTCTTTCTGGCTTCTGGATTGAAAATTAACTTGCATAAGTGTAGTCTTCTTGGTGTTGGTGTCGAGTTTGAGGAGGTAAGGAGGGTCGCAGGTTTATTGGTGTCACGACTTAGATCTTGGGAGGTGGTGGTGGAAAAGGTGGCTACTCGCCTTTCCAAATGGAAGGTTAACTCTCTCTCTTTAGGCGATTTCCAGCCGCCACTTTCATGTTCTTTTTCCGGCTAAACTGACCTTCAAATCGTATCTATACCTTTTTGGTATGCAATCGGTTTGCTAGGTCGTGTCTTATAGAGGTGGCGTGATGTGATTTATCACATCCATTGGTAAGGCCAAAGTTGCTTGGGAGTCGGTTTGTAAGCCTAAGCAGGAGGGAGGTCTAGGTATTCGGAGATTGGATGATTTTAACATTGCCCTTATGACCACGCATATTTGGAGTATTTTGACGCATAAAGAGTCCTTATGGGTACAATGGATTCATTCGTATAAACTTCGTGGTAGAAGCTTTTAGGAAGTCCCTTGCTTGGGTGATGTTATTGGGGATGGCGTAAGCTTCTTGCAATTAGAGCCAAGGTACGTCCTTTCATCTGGTATAAGATTAATAATGGAAAGGCTACATCAGTTTGGTTTGATATGTGGTGTGAGTTAAGTCCTATCCGTGATTCTCTTACGGCTAGAGACATTGCTTGGGTTAGGTTTACGTTATCGGATACGGTTTCTGATTTGATTGATAATGGCACTTGGCGATGGCCCACTGATTGGTTAGCAAGGTTTCCACTTTTAGCAGCTATCCCGGTACCAAATCTGCTTCATGATCATGATGACGATTTATTATGGCGTAATTTGGATGGTAACTTATGTAGTTTCTCGGTCTCGGGTGCGTGGGATTCCCTTCGCTAGGGCTGATGTGGAGGAGTGGTACCGTATTCCTTGGTTTTCTCATTGTATTCCTAGGCATGCTATACATCGTGGCTTGCTATTAGGCGTGTCAAGACTCAAGACAGGATGCGGCAATGGGATGTTGGGCCTAATGTTGATTTGGACTTGCTTCAATGCCCGCTTTGTCACTTGGTTCCAGATTCCCACTCACACTTGTTTTTTGAGTGCAATTTTCTATGAAGGTTTGGTTGCAGGTTCGAGTTCTATCTGGAATGGATGCTGTCCCACCTTCATTGGATAATGCTATCATGTTCCTTAAGCCTATATCCAAGGGGCGCACGGTGGTTAGTATTAGTTCTTGGTTACTTCTTGCTGCCACTACGTATTACATCTGGATGGAACGCAATTCATGACTCTTCAAGAAAAAGAAGTCTACCATAGCTGAAGTGGTCCAATTTATTGTCTCTACTGTTCGGTTGAAGCTGGTTACCTTCAAGTTCAAGAAGATAACCTCGCAAGCTCGTCTGATACTTGATAAATGGAAGATCCCAAGTGCTTGTATTATACACGAAGGGAGTGTCGGGTAAGGGTTGTACTCTTTTTCCCTACTCCAAGGTTTTTCCCATTGGGTTTTTCTTGGAAAGGGTTTTTAAGGAGGTAGACTTCCTGGGTCGACTTGCTCCCTTTATGCTTTGGATGGATGCGGGATGCTCGCTGGTTACAAGTTTTTTCTTAATTTATGCCTAGTTAGGTGATGTAATTTAGCTAGGTTCATTGTGTTTATGGCATGTCATAAACACTAGTTTATCAAGCTTTAGCTTGAGGTAAATGTGGTACTTCTGCCACATTCCATATGTACTTAACACTTTTTTGGTTATATATTTACCGGGGTAAAACCCTTTACCCAAAAAAAAAATACCCTTAATCGCACCCCACTCATATATCTAGGGTTTGTTTGTGGTTATCGTCTTTTGAATTTCAACATATAATATTTATCCGTAATCGCTACTGCTTCTATTACCCTTATTCTAGGGTTTGTTAGGGTTTTGATTATATGTTGTGGGTTTTACAATCGCATTTTCACGGATCTATCTCTTATCGATTGGGATTGGTGTTTTGTATTGAAAGCTTAAACGTTATCAACCATTATCCTTTTTTAGGGTTTTGGTTCTATTTGATTCGTGCAAGTAATGTTTCTTGCTGGTGGGTGATGTAATATCTGCTCGTGATTGTTTGATTTATTACAGGTTCTTAATATGATGTAAGTGTTATATGTTAGTGGGTTTTAGAGAGATGGAAATCAAGTTTTAGGGTACTTTTGTTCAAAAACCTTCGTCTCGATTCCATGGACCTATGCGTATCGTTACATTATTTGGTCTTATGATCGTCCTTGCTGAAAGTTAGGTTTTGTTATCCCTATTTGATGATTCATTGATTCGTATTTCAGACCTGGTGGTGTTGGGCTATGTTCAAGTTATGTGGTCGGTTATACGAGGGTTTTGGCCTATAATGGTAAGTTATTGGTGCATCACTGTCACACATGTATGGTCGTTATTGATATAATCGACCCCTTTAGGTGTCGTTTAGGTTCAACTGCTGCTGTTGGGAGGCACTAATATGGAAGTGTGGTACCATCAGATTTGCATTGTCGTTTGGTTCGATGCTGGGGCACCATTATTGTGAATACTATTGAATACTACCGGTTACTCAATTGACTTGGTGGTATGTTTTGACGACAGTCCTATCAAGTTGGTCGAGTGTTGTTTATGATTTGGAAGTTAGGGTTTTCCACAAACCTTATTTTTCGTTCTCTGATTTGTACTGAGTCATGTCACTCTCCTATCTAGGTTATTATTTTTTTAATAAATAATAGCATTGCGATGGATCGAGATGTTTGTTCGGGGATGATTTGTAGCTTCGGATTGTTTGGGTTTCATGGCTGAAACCTAATGTTACGCATGGTCTCTCCTACCTCATTTTCTTGAGAGGCTTTTTCGTGTTGACATCAGTTGTGTTGTTCAACTGCTTATGGAATTGGAAGTTGGTGTTGCACTCGAGGGTCAAGTAATGATATAATTGAAGATAGAGTCGCTCACTATGGATGTGGTTCTACGAAACTTGTTTTTATTACATTTAGATTGTTTTTAAATGTAATTGGTTATTTTCAACATTTAGCTCTATGGTTGTTCTTTATGCTGCAGTAGAATTCGCCTATGTAACGGGCTGAGGGCATGGGATTCACCCATGTCAATTGTACTTCAATGTTTTTTGGCGTAATAAATTTTACCAGGGTGAAAAATCCCTTTTACCCAAAATAAAAATAAAAATGGAAGATTAAAACCTTGTCCATCGGTGGGAGACTTATTCTTCTAAAATGGGTCTTGGGGCCGATTCCATCTTATTATATGTCCATTTATAAGGTTCCAATTGCTATTTTGAAGAAGCTAGAGCTTTTACGTAGTAACTTTTACAAAGGAGTGGAGGTTGAGGAAAAGAAGATATCTTGGTTTACTTGGGACAAAGTTTTATTGAGCAAGGACTCTGGTGGTCTTGGAGTAAGTAGTTTCTTTGCTTTCAATAGAGATCTTTTATTCAAGTGGGTTTGGCGATTTAAAACTCAACAAGGAGCGCTATGGGTCAACATTGTGAAGGCGATTTATGGTCGTCAAGGGAAGCTTGACTCTACCTCTTTGCCTTCACACTCGTCTACTTGGTTGGATATATTAAGTGTACAAACCAACTTAGAGAAAAAGGTGTCCATTTGTGTTGTCTAATTGCAAAAAGAAGGTGAGGGATGTACTGACACCTAGTTTTGGTGTTATGTTTAGCTTAGAGACGTCAATATTAAAAGCATTTTTTCCAAGATTATGTGCCTTGGAATTGAAGAAATTTGTTTATGATAATGTAAATGGAGGTTTGTCTCATTCATTTAGAAGATTAACGAAGGGGAGGAGCTAAGAGTTCTCATATGGACCCCCATCATCTCTCTTCTCCCATCCTCTTTGGTATCTTCTATATCGAATAGATGGATTTGGAATCTAGACGAGATAAGAAAGTTTCAGTTGCTTCAGTTCGTTCTTTTATTGAAGATACCTTTTTTGGTGCAACAGGTAATCCAACTAGGTCGGTTCGGTCAGTCCCTATTAAAGTTAATATTTTGGTTTGGCGTTTGGCTATGAATAGATTTCATACGCGGTACAAACTTTCTCTTAGAGGTTTGGAGAACTCTTCAATTATATGTTCGGTTTGTCATACTAATGTGGAATCCGTAAGTCACATATTTTTCATGCTCTTTTGCGTAGGATATCATGGTTCGAATCATTGCTTGGTATAGTCTCTTGAGAGTCGATAATGATTGGATAGGTTGGTTTTCGGGTTTAAATCTTCGTAAAGAAATGAGAGGATGAGACACTTATTATTAGAAATTGGTGGTTTAATTTTAACATATATAGAAGAAGATGAGAGAAACAAATGAAGATAGGAGACCTCATATTTGAAGTTGGTGGTCGTATGTTGAAGAAGATGAGAAGCAATATTTGTGAGGAAACCATGAAAGGAACGTTTGTACTTACAATGATATGGCATGATCGAAGAATGTGCATGTGATCCTAGTTTTGTTGGATGTGTTAATAAGAGTAACTAGATGTAGGAAAAGAGAGGTAGTCGATGTGTGACAAGAGAAGTGGTGGTCGTGTGAACTATGAGTATGGTGAGGAAGGAGGTGATTAGAGAATCAAAATGATTGTAATTTTGGACGAGGCATGGTATAGGAAGGTTCAAAATATTGTTCAAAGATGCAGAAGAAGAAAAAAACAGTGAACTAATTCGTGACACCTATACTGGGATGGTCCAGTAAATAGGTGCGGTCCCATATATAGAAAGGACCGCTTGTATGTTTTTGGGACCGTCACAAGTGGAGGTGCAGAGTCTTTCCAATTTTCTCTGTTTATCCTAGAAATAATCAAAGGATTGATTATGTGAGAATCATATTGCCATTAAGAAAGAAAAGAATTGGGCAATAATGATTAAGGAATGATTTAGGGATTTGGTAAAGAATGTTTATAGGAATGTTGGGATTGTGTGAAAAGGTATGAATAATCATTTGTTGGGTAAGAAGAGAATTTAGAAATCATTAGAGAATGTTTAGAAGACTCATATTAGAGTGAGAGGGATATGTCTATTGGTTGGTGATAGTAGGTAGTGGAGTAATGAAATGAACTATGAATCACTTATGTAGGAATTTGTAAGTCCTTTATCACCCGAAGGTTGATGTTAGCTTTTAGCTTATGGATGAGCGTTTAAAATTATGTAGTTAAAAAGCTTGAATTTAAATTTTCGGATATGACCTTTAACGTTTGCAATCGCAAGCTAAATTACTTGAATATTCTGAATGAAATATTTACGTTATCAAACCTACTTGGAGGAGTATTGGATTTGTATCTGACCTTTCCTAGATAAAGGAGTAGGTTATTTGAAAGAGAGTAAAATGATTAAGGAAATATGTGCACAAAGACTTTTGGAGACCCTAAGGAAGATTGGTTTATTTAAGATCATTTTGACTATTATGGCCTTTGTGGCACTAGAGACCCTAAGAACGATATTCTAGTATGAGGAGATATTTCCTTGGTGCTTAATACTCAAGGGTTTAAGCATGTAAGCAAATTTAAGCATGCATCACATAGTGATCAAAGATATTAATGTGCAAGACTATATGACATCTCTCTCTAGGCGACAAACAAACCCTAACTTTTCTCCAAATCGTTTTTTGTTTCTCCATTAATCTGAATTCGTGAATCCTATCATCCCTTTGATTTGGTATGTGATTCGTTCATACATATTATTCTATCAGACTCACGGATCTGTTTATTGGGGTATCATTTTTTTAGGGTTTGTGGAACCGCCTTGGGATTTTATCATTATATACCAGTCGTTTTTCTCATTCTTTTTTGATTATTGGTTTCTTGATCCTACTATCTGGTATACATTCCCCTATTTATTAGGGGTGTTTCGATTTTAGGTTTGAATCCTCTAATCATTAGGGTTTCGTTTTGCGATTATTAACTTGGTTACTACTGGTGATCTCCCTTCCTCCTCTATATACGATCTCGATCGTTTTATAAAGGTACATTCGTTCTTTGTTGGGTGGCATTCTTTATTGTTTAAAGATCTCTTTCGGAGATCGTACACTTACATTGGAAAGTACCGCTTTAGGGTTTGTTCTTGTTGGTGGTTTTTTGCAGTCGTTTTCGTATGCGTGGGTTTAAAGAGAGATGGAATCGGGGTTTTGAATAGTAAGAAGCCTTCTAAGGTGGTGGGTTGGCTGCGAAGATTAGCAATATTGATGGTAAGGTCTTGGTTAACGAGACACAACCATTGAAATCTATTTTGAAAGGTGCGGGTTTGGGTGGAAGGACGGGAGTTTGCTCTTCACGGTAATCATGGGTCTTTTACGAATAAACCATGCGTTACTCACGGTGTTGCGGATCCAAACATTGCTATACGTGATAGTGTAAGTTCTTCTAGTTTACATCAGGATGATCATTTGAATATTAATGGTGCACCTAAGTCGTTGGCTGGTATTGGTGGTTCTTTGGATTATGGTGATAAACTAGATGATGGGCGAAATTGCTGGTGCTAATGTTGTTATTCCTTAGCGTTGTTGATGATATGCGCTCTAAGTTTGATCATCGTTATGCGGCTATTTCCTTGGGCAACGTTTAGCTTTTCCTATTGTGGCAAATTATGTTAAGCATGCATGGGGCAAGTTTGGCTTTGAGTGTGTTATGATGCGGAGTGATTTCTTCCTTTTAAATTTAAGACTCAAGTTGGTATGAATAAGGTGCTTGAGGGTGGTCCTTGGTTCATTTTGTCGAATCCTATGTTTTGAAAACTTGGGTTCCTAATACAAGGTTGGAGAGGAGAAGATTACTAAGGTACGGTATGGGTTCTTATCCATAATGTACCGCAATTCGTGATTCAAGCCGGTGTTAGTTTGATTGCACTGTGACTTGGTCGTGTTATAAGAATGGATGAAGGTACTAGTGCTATGTGTCGAAATCCTTGGGGTCGTTATTCTTATGCACGAGTTCTAATTGAGTTATCTCTTGAAAAGGCATTTTGGAGTCAATTGATGTTGCTATACCTTTGCCTATGGGTAAGGGTCATTATATGGAAGTTCTTGAAGTCGAATACGAATGGTGGCCATCTCGATGTTCTAAATGTAATGTTTTTAACCATGAGGATGATTCGTGCCCTCTTAGGAGAAGACAGGGCTACTTGTGGTTGGGTTCGACTAAGCAGGATATTGGTACTACTCGGGAGTTCACTCGGATAAGGTTGGAAATAAGGTATCTAAAGAAACCAAAGGCTTAGGTCTTTCAAACCAAAGCCTAGTCTTTGTGTATAAACTGTTTCTAAACCCGCTAATAAGAATAATGCCATTGATACTCCTTGTACTTTGGATCGCTCCTTTGGATCGACCTTCTAAAGATGACTTGATTGGTCATTCTTCTAGTATGTTTAAGGGTGATGATTGTCCAAGCATGGGAAGGAAGCAGTACCTAGTTTGGAGTAGATGTGTGATGTCTCTACTAGTGATATACATGGAAAGTGGTAAGGGTAGCTTGTGGCGACAATTTCTTTGGTACTCATGGTATTCTACATAAAGGGTGTTCATCCTTGGAGGATGATGATGAAGTTTGTATGCCCGAGTATCTACACGGTCTTTGGATTTCGGATGATTTGGAGTCTTATGATGGCTATGAGCACATGCCGTTTGGGCATGATGTCTGCCTCAAGGGTCGTCATAGGTAGTATGTTTTAATTATGTTAGTTATAAGAATGGCTGTCATTCTTATATAGTTATTTAGTTTATTCTTTGTTTTAGCATGTAAGTGTCCTTATGGATGAGATGAGAGACTCACTCTCATCCTTTGTACTTCATTGTTTTTGGCGTAATAATATTTACAGGAGAAACCCTTTACCAAAAAAAAGACTATATGACATCTGAGACGTTATCATGATAGGCAAACCTAGTCCATTATATAACAAAACGACATAGTGTGGGTGCACAAATAGCAGGTAAGTCATGTAAAGAGATGCATACGTAGCATGATTACTATAAATGCAAGCATTAAGTAAAACATGTTGACATTTAGCACATAAGAGCACGTATCAAGAAATATAACATTAGAAAACCTAATCCAAAGCAAGACCTTTGTAATGAACATGCATTCAATAATTAAACAAGTAATCATCTAGCATTTAAGAAAGCATGAAGATATTTAATCATATCTCACAAGAACAAATAGTCATTTTATTTAAATCATCTTCTGATCATTCATCCGATCCAAGGTGTTTTTAGTATTATCGTTTTCATTAGGGTTTCGGTTATTCAGCCTTTGCACAGATCGTATTCCAATATTACTTTTTTACTCTTGTCGGTTTTGATTATCCTTGTGATTCTTAATCCGATCCATTAGTTATTGGTTCGATCTGATGTTGTTTAGGTCTGACCTGCTACGAATACAAAACCTGTTTAGGGTTTATTTTTTTTGGTCGACTATTCGGGTGTGGGATTTCTTTGTTTAAGCATAACAAAACCCTAATTTTTAGGGTTTGTTTTCTTATCCATTGTATTAGTAAAGCTGATTAAGGTTTTGCGTTATTAAGTTTCGATGTGGGATGTTACGTGGGGTTTTTGAGAGATGTTGCGGTTTTGATGATTTGGAAGTCGTGTTTACCATGAACATGTTATAGTGTCTCTAGTGATGCTATTTACTCAGGTTCATTTATATTATTCGATTTCACTGTGAACATGTGTTGTCAAGTTGATGATGATAGTAACACCTACTGCATTATATGGGTATATTTTGGCGTCGTAGCTGCGATGGGTGTTGTATTGGTCTCTTCATACCGGGTAACAATCACACTTGGGTTTCTTCCATGTTTATGATTTTCTTATTATAGTTGAGTTGTTTGGAAGCAAGGGTTTGTTTGGGTTTCATGGTTGAAACCCTTTGTTATGTTATGGTACATGTAGTAGAAGGTCCTACACTTACGGTTTGTCCATGATTGGCCAACGTATGATCGTTTGCTGCGTTTGTACTAATATGGGTTATGGTGGCAAGTCATTGATGTCTTTTTGAGTGGGGTTGTTTGCTATTCAGTTTAAACTGATCCGTATGATATTGGTATTATGGAGCTTATTCTCACTTTATATTTGCAAGGCTTCTTTGTTTAAGTTTATTTTCCATGTTGGAGTCCAATGAGTCATCTGATTCATGTTTGCTTACAAGTGTATCATTTGCTAGCGCCTTTCTAGATGGCATGGAAGATAATTTGGTTTGCTATTTTGGCTATGAAGACTCAGGTGTTTGTACCTGAGTAGCGTATACAGTGTTATATCTGTATTATATAGTCATTGTAGCTTGTTTGTTTACTTTGTAAGTTATAAGAATGGCATGTCATTCTTATATAGTGGTTGCATGTAAGTTGCACATGTTGTGCATTTCTGTCGCCCTAATCGGGTTGAGATGAGGGATTTACCCCCGCCCTTTGTACTTCAACATTTTTTGGTGTAATGCATTTTACCAGGGTGAAAAATCCCTTTTACCCAAAAAAAATAGTCATTTTGAAACTTCAAAAACACATATGTGAGAGACAAGTAATCTAGGTTCGCTAAGAAGAATCCTAATTACTACTTGTTCAAGGTGCAATCCTAATGGGAGACAAAGTTCACCGATGTAAACTATCTTTAGTCAAATGTAGGAATGAAAAATTTTAAAGTAAGAAAATGAATATGGGACTATACTAGTGGTGCTCAATTAAGGCTAAACAAGACCATTTTTACGGGTTTATCACAAACCCAACTTCTCTCCTGGAAGCAATTCAAGCGTTAGGTCAAATTGAATTTCTAGTGCGATAGGTTCTCCATTAGTCATTCTTTTTTTTTTTTTTTGGGTAAAAGGGTTAATTCACCCCGGTAAAATTCATTACTCCAAAAAACGTTGAGGTACAATAGGGTGAGGGTGATATCCCTCACCTCAGTCCCTTAGGACACTTACAGACTCAAATATAAGAATGACACACCATTCCTATAACTTACAATAAAATGAACCCTACCAATAATGACAAAAGTACATAAAAATTACAATACTACTCAAGTGAAGCACTTGAGCCTTCTATATCACTATGGCGGTCCACCTTAACTTTCATGAAGAATCCTCCAACTTGCCCACTCATGGATCATCAATCTTGAGATTCAGTTCACAAATGTCACACAAAGGTTGGTGAAAGACTCTAAAACCACGGATAGAGCAGCAAGCAAACTTGCTCCAATGGTGTATGTTTAGATGCAAAACCGAACACAATACATAAACACCAAGCATGATGACCAGTAGCGTATGAACATAGGATTAACAAACCCTAACTTCCAGTATATACAATCACGAGACCCAAGATGAATAAGAGTGCAGCTGATCCGTGATCGTGTACATGGGGTTTTGAACAAGAGTCCCCAAAAACTTAACTTCCATCATTGACTCCGCAACCATGCAAACCAGCAACAAAATCAGTCCCAAAAACTATAAGAGTGATTAGAACGAACAATAGCAGCAGGCAATCAATTTGCACATCAGTATGCACCATCATTAACAACAAGAATGATGCAACGAACCTCCAGCAAGACTTCCATCTCTCCCTTAAACCCACATCCAATCATAATCAAAACCAACCCTAAACGGGTTAACATGCAGATAATCAAAACCCTAATGAGGGTTTACTTCCAATCGACACAAATAAGAACCTAAAAAGGTTCTATAGGCGTTAATCACACTCCAATCCACCAATCGACCCTATGATATATGATCGGATACACCGACCAACAATAAGGATAAGGGACGATTAGCGCAATCAATAATACCAAAACCCTAAAAGGGTTCCTATTACGCATCAAAGGAAATAGCAAGAAGACCAAAAACCCATGGTCGAATAAGATAGAAGATTAGATCGATTTTAAAAGTCCTACAATCGTAAGATATATAGGATTAATAAATCTGAGACCTAATAAATTAAAGGAAAGTAGTATTGAGCATATTACAAAACAAAAGATAAAACCCTAAAAATCGATTACTTCAAAGAACCCTAAAAAATTGTTTTCGATTCCACAAACATAATCATGTAATGATTAAACACGAATGCAATCAATTACATAACAGATCGTAGGAAGAAAAACACTTTTGAAGAGCAGATTTAAAGAAAACGATTTAGGGTTCATAAGTCGGCCATCAAAAAGGACGATTTATGGATAGATAATCGTTAAAAACAGCACACCGCTTTCTTGAATCCACAACCTACTAATCCGATTGCATACCAAAGGTAGAGATACGGTTTAGGAGATTGATTTTGGCCGGAAAAGTGTTGAAAGTGGCGGCCAGAAATCGCACTTAGGGGAGAGAACGTTTTTTTTGTGCTTGGACCTTTTTTTTCCCACCATTTAGTCATTCTCATGTTAGAAAAATTGAATTCCTATATTTTCCCTTTAAGTGTACCAAAGATGATATTTAGCTAATACCGCTAGTACATGTCCTAATATAACTCAACTACCATATTTTAAAAGCCGGTTAATGAAGATGACAAGTCTTACACAAAATCCTAACAAAGTCAAGTGTGGTATTTTAATCATGTGTTTGAGATTTAGAAGTTGTTTGGTTTAGATGGTGCATTACATGATCTCAAGGATGACATCTTTATTTGTTAAGTTATTATTTTAAACACATTTTGGTTTTCTAGACCAAAGAAAGTGTTTCAAGAATACTCCTTAGTATATCTTGAGAAAAAAAGTCTTAATTAAGGTTACTTACCTTAATAGATCTTGTAAGCGTTTTATGATGTATCATTGAGATAAGACATATTGTATTTTTCAACAAATATGATTATCTAAAAGGACAATTTTATACTCTTAGGAAAACAAGTATTTTAGTGTAAAATATGATGAATTTTTTACTTGTTTATGCAATGACACACGTTGTAGTTTCCTATATTTTTCAAACAAGATATACTGTATTTTCTTGTAACATAATCATTCATGTTACAAGAGAATGAGATGCATAGGATATAAATTATCCTTTGTCAATATTTTGATATGAGAAATACATGTGATTTTGAGCGTTAAGTCGTTCACGAGCAGAGTTTACATATGTTGATTGTTTGCTCGTGTTTGGTTTTCGAAAATGACACATTTACAAATTACATTGCAAAGTAATTTACTTGAGTATTTCGGATGAAACATCCAAGTTGTCAATCCTACTTCGTTGTGTATTTTATTCCTCTTTTAAACATATTAGTTTGATGTTTGGAACACAACATTGGACAAGAAGACTAAATATGGCATCATCAACACAAGTGTGAGTTATGATCCGATCCATATTCTTTTCATCTTGAAAAGGACGTCATTCTTTCATAATCGTTTTTTGGGTAAAAGGTTTAATTCACCCCGGTAAAATACTATCACACCAAAAACATTGAAGTACAAGTGACATGGGTGAATCCCATGCCCACAGCCCGATCAGGGCGACAAAAAAATGCACAACATGTGCAACGTACATGGAATAACGATATAAGAATGATAGACCATTCTTATAACTTACAAAAGAAACCAACATGCTACATTGACTATAAAAAGAATCAAATATATGTGAGCCCAACTCATGTAAAGACATGAGCCTTCCATAGCCATAATAGCAAACCAATATCATCCATGCCAACACCAAACTCGTTCTTGAATAGCATTAAACTCAACAGTATTCGACATGAATAAATAACCGTACACGAAGGAGCCTAATCAGCTCCAACGACTTCCACGACCATTATTTCATAATCAATCGAGTGTGAATGATTATGTATGTTCAAGATAATATATTTCATCATATTTTGATTTTATCTTGAAGCTAGACAAATAATGACTCCAGTTTCATGTCCATACTTGAAAACTTGTCAATTAGATTCGATAATAATATCAATCATAATTTGAGTAATGAATTGATATATACTCGAAGTATTTCTTGACCCTCACGACCACTCTTTTTAATAAAGAAAACAAATAAGGATTTATGGAATGTGCTCCATTAAATTTAATACTAGTTGTATATGTGAGGTTAATAATTATGACATGTTAGCTTACTACTTCAAGATTGTCATTTATTTTTGTGTGCAAAAACCATTTATTATTACGTATAACATGCATAGTTTTTGACATTTTATGAGTGTAAAAATAATTATCCCAATCATTTTTATACAAAACAAAATTTTGTAAAATATTACATGTTTGAAACAATTCGTATGTTCAAGTATATGCAAGGTTAAAAAATACATTTTCTTTTACTTAACTACTAATGTATTATTATAAACATTTCTCTTTTTTTTTGGGGTAAAAGGGTTAATTCAACCCGGTAAAATTCAATTACACCAAGAAACATTTAAGTACATGATGTGCTACGTGTGTACAAGTTTTGAATTTATAAAAGACGAATTACCAATTTTACCAATAACACATACGAGCAAGTGCACTCGTCCGTTATAGTAAGATTTAAAAGGTAAGTCGGGATCGTTCGCAGAGATTTGAGTGAATCTGATTAATAAGTCTAAATCAACTAAGGCAATCCAAAAGCAAATAACAACTAGAATAGATATAATGAAATTCAGATGATTAAACACTACACTTGCTTAAACTAGTTTCTTATCCTTGATTAGTATGATTATGTTAACCTCTTAACATGTTGGTTATGATAATTAGTTGGTGTACTAATCTATTGTTCTTACAAGTTAAACCTTCGTCAAGATTTTAGTTCATAAAAACAAGCATTAAGTTTAACCAATCAATTCAAGTTTCATAAGTTTACTTTCACAAACTTAAACACAAAAACATCCATTTGTTTTATCAAATTTTCTTAAGAAATGGTCAATACAAAAGGTAACCGATTATAGACAAAAGGTTACAATTGATTGTAAACAACTAATCTTACGACCTTTTAGATGTTTCCAATCAATCCAACTTGATAATCAAAAAGCGTTCTTATTACAACTACACTTTAGTTCTTTGTTTAATCAAGAATAATGGGTAAAAACAATCATCCATAGACAAAATGATTATAACTAGTTGAATAACAATAAGTTCTTTCGACCTCTATGATTACTATCAACTAGTCAAACTTGATTAACAAATGTCACTATGAAACTTTAGCACAATTGGATCTTATTTGTTTTTGGGTAAAAAGGGTTAATTCACCCCGGTAAAATGCATTACTCCAAAAAACGTTGAGGTACAAAGGATGAGGGTGATTTCCCTCATCTCAGTCCCTTAGGACACTTACAGACACAAATATAAGAATGACACACCATTCCTAAAACTTACAATAAAATGAACCTACCAATAATGACAAAAGTATATAAAAATTTACAATGCTACTCAAGAAAAGTACTTGAGCCTTCTATATCATTATTGAGGTCCACTTTAACTTCCATGAAGAATCCACTTATGAACATCCAAGCATTCTTCAACATACCATTAAAACATGTTAACACAATCATAAACTAATCACATGATAATCAACATCATTTAAGCAAGTGTATAAAGAAACTAGCCACTCATAGCAAACATAAACATAAACTCAGAACTTTGAACATTAGAAAACATAATTAAGAGTCTTACAATGCTTGGAATAAGATTATAAATGGTGAAGTAATGATTCCCAAAGTATTGGGGTAGACTCCTTGGGGTTTTCACCTCCAAATGTTAGACTTCTGGAACTCCAAACTTTCCTGGACTTCTAAGGACGAATTTGAGAGCTAAGAGCTTTGTGTTTGATGAGTAGAGAGTTGTATTGAAGTGTGTGTCTCAAATGCTCACAAGAGGTCTCTATTTATACTAGTTCAGAGGCTTAGGGTATTAATTGCTGAACTTGGCCTCTAAGGAGTTAGGAAGGGACTAGAATACACCAAGAGAAGGACCTAGAATCGTTTGGATACAATGGGGAAGCTTAATGATGAAGAAATAGCAGAAACAAGTCTTCCAACCAGATCGGTCGCTTGTCCTGCCGATCCGGTTGGTCTTCTTGCATTAACCCAGCCGAATCGGTTGCGGGTGGCGACCGATCGGCTGGTCCGTCTTCATGGGCACTTTTTAACCACCTTCCAACCGATCCGGTTGCGGGTGCGACCGATTCGGCTGGTCTTCCTGAGTGATGGGAAATCGACCTTTTTCTTGATTCAGGCTTGTAGAGCTTGATTCTTCAATCATCTTGGTCTTCTATGATACTTGAAATGCTGATTTGTGCTTGACATGCTTTACTGAAACGGGAATCTTCCTTTTATTGAACATTCTTTAGCTTTTCCTTTCGTTTCCCTAAACTTGGTTATAAATACTAGACAAACATCTTTTGATGCGATTAAGCACTAAAATCATGTAAATATAACCAAATAACATATATAAAAGCACACATAACGCCATCGAAAACATGTACAATCCGGCGCTATCAAATTCCCACACTTAAACTTTGCTTGCCTCAAGCAAATATAGAAAATAAAATATCCACTGGTACAAAGTTATGATTACAAAAATATAATGCAAATCCACCAAGTACAAGTACGAGAGAAGATTCATCAATTTAGCTTTTAAGGGTGAAACTTCAAGATTTTTGACAAAATCCAATTATTTTCTTGCATGATTAACATTTCAAAACACCTCACGAAAAAGGAAGGAAATGTAATTCACTCAATCACTCAATTTTTAGTGGAGTAACAAGATAAATCACACTCATTGCTCAGTCATGATTAGATTATTACCATAGGCTTGTACAAGATGTATCACTGGGCCCCATAGGCTTTATATTGAATAGGCGAATCAAAGTGAAGAGTTGTTATTACAATATAAAGCCTATTCAATATAAAGCCCATTAGATTATTACATAGTAGTATCATTGGGCCCCATGGTCATGACCTTAAATTCTAACCATTTGCTACAGTCTTGTGGTATTTTGTCATATGGCATTTTTCTTGAGATTGTGGTATGTGTTTGGGGGTTTTGACTTTGTGGTCCTTTGGTACATTAGTTTTGGTTTTTGCTTTTAATTTGGTTTAGTCTTTTTGTAGGTTGGTTTAGATGTATTTGTATCGTCTCATCCGGGTTTGGTCTCGTAGTTTTTGAGTTTTATTTTCGGGCTCCTTCTCTTTAATCACCTTGTTTTGAGAGGAGGGATGCCGTTTATTTGTAAAATTTTATTTTTATGGTTAATATATTGTTGCCTTTCTAAAAAAAATAAAAAATAGCACATTGGTTAATACATTTTTTTAACTCCTTTGAAATGGCTCATACAACTGACAAGGTGCGGTTACTCATAATCATCAAAACAATCTTCTCACACCAGGTGACTAGCAACCAACCGTTTATACATTGACAAGGGTTAGGCTAAGGCTTAAAGGGTAAAATATTTTTGTATTTTTCCTTGATTTATCAAAAATGAAAAGGATGGCTCAGAGGGTGTAACCAGGGGTATCTAGCACTAAAGATGAGTGCTACAAATGGGTCCATGTGGGTGGTTAACTAACCGATGTGGCTAGCTAATATATCATAATATGAAAAATAGAAGGCCATTTGGGTTAAAATCCTAGGGTGCCTCTTTATCACGAATTTACTTATATCGCACGAATGCGATCTCACCATGATACGGTAATGATTTACAAGTACAAGTTCTAGAATAAATAAAATCACGGCACACTCATAGCAAAAGATTCAAGCATAAAAGATGTATGCTTTATATTGAATAGGCTCAAATCCTCACAATTTTAGTGGAAAGGGCTATAATATGTGCTAGCAAATGTTATCGATCCCGAATGGATTGCAATATTAATCAGAACACATCTTAAATTTTCAAATATTACCAGTTTTACCAGTGGATTGACCAATTATTCTAATATATTAACCTAAAAGCGTGAAAATAACTAGATCACACGGGCAAACAAAAATTTAAATTTAAGCTTAAAACTCTAATGTTCCTATTCACCCCCCACACTTAAGTTAAACATTGTCCTCAATGTGAAAACGAACTTCAAAGTATAGAAATAGGAAAATAGAGATAAAGCGGATATTCGAATGAGTTTGTCATCTTATTTTCTTTGATCCAAGCGTCCTTTGGAGTAATCATTACACGCACAAAATCTTATATACAAACAAAAGAGTTTTATTAAGATGTGGCACCCCCACACTTAAGTTCAACCAAAGGTTTAAACTTTGGGGCGTGACCATAGAAAATCAAATCAAACACACGGGTTGCCTCCCAGAAGCGCTTGTTTTATTAACGAGTCATCAGGCTGACTCAAATCTTCCCGAATTTACTTGGTCATGATTGCGACCTTGAACATCTTGAAAAGTTCAGGGACATACATGAATTTCTCACCAGTTGCATCAATATCGCTCCAGATGAATTCAATAGATGGTTTCCAAGGAACACTTTGTGGGATTCTTCCTGGAAAAGGTGCTACGAAGGTGATGGTTTCAAATTCATTTTTAGGTGAAACTGTCTCAACTGATATTTCATTCATTTGCTCCTTATCGTAGTATAATTTGATTCGGTGCCCATTAACGATGAAACTTCCACCCTGTTTGTCATAAAGTTCGACATATCCGGATGGATATCCATGTTTAACGATATATGGGCCAAACCATCTCGGTTGCGTTTAGGAGCTTTGAATTTAAATTTCATGTTGAAAGCGAACTTTATCTCCGACTTTGAATTCTTTTTGAATTCGCACTTTTTAATCGTGATAAGCTTTTGTTACGGCTTTATCGGTTTGGAATTTTCATAAGCTTGCGTCTCAATTGTCGAGTTCGTGAAATTGCAAAAATCTCTTTTCTCCGCTATTTTGAGATCGTGTTCGGTTTCTATGAGCCAAAGAAGCACGATGTTCAACTTCGAACGACAAATGACAAGTTTTCCCATGTGAGTCTGTAAGGAGTTGTGCCAATAGGAGTTTTGTAAGTCAGATCGAAATGCCCATGAGCATTGTCAAGTTTATTCGACCACACGAAGGATTGTCCTTCACTTGTTTTTCGAGTATTATTTTAAGAGCTCATTGGTGGTTTCAACTTGGCCACCGGTTTGTGGGTGATAAGTCGTCGCAAATCGATGATGAACTCCATATCTTTTCATGGTTTCTCCATTTTCGATTCTGAAATGGGTTCCTCGATCGCTTATCAAGGCTTTGGGAATTCCATAACGAGCGAAAATCTTTTGAGAAAATTAACGACAACACGAGCATCGTTTGTTGGTAAAGCTTCGCTTCGCCCATTTGGACACATAATCTATAGCAACTAGAATGTATTCGTATTTGTGGGATTTAGGAAATGGTCCCATGAAATCAATTCCCAAAATATCGAATATTTCACACACTTGAATGCTTGTCAAAGGCATTTCGTCTCTGCGTGAAAGGTTGGTGGTTCTTTGGCAAGCATCACAGTTTTGGACAAGTGTATGCTTCTTTGAATATAGTTGGCCAATAGAATCCGACATCAAAAACTTTTTAGGCGTGGTGGAAGGACCATAATGTCCTCCAAGAGGGCCATGATGACATTCATCAAGAATTTTGCCGGTTCGAACCGAAACACATCTTGGATCATTCCATCAGGCACATTTTGAAAAGATAAGGTTCTTCCCAAAAGTAATGTTTAAGTTCGAAAAGAATTTGCTCGTTGAGCGTAAGTTAATACTTTCCTGAGAATTCCTCCAACGAGATAGTTCGCAAAGTCAGCAAACCAAGGATCTTCGTTTTCATCAACCGCCATGAGGGTTTCATCAGGGAAGTAATCATCGATTTCTTCTTCCTTTTTTTTGGGTAAAAGGGTTTATTCACCCCGGTACAATTCATTACGCCAAAAAATATTGAAGTACAATTGACATAGGTGAATCCCATGCCCTCAGCCCATTACATAGGCGACATCAACTGCAAAATGCAGAACAACTACATAGCTAAACCTTAGAACTAACAATTACATTTAAAAACAATCTAAATGTAAATAAAAGCAGTTCAAAGAACCTCATCCATAGTGAGCAACTCTATTCTTCAAAAATGCATGATCATAACCCTTGGCGCACCACCAACTTCCGGGACCACAAACATTGGTACAAAACGTACAAAACCTAACTTCCATATAAACGACCAAATCCTCGAACAAGTCTCCAAAAGAAGATCGAATAAGAAATGATACGAGTCATAAAGACATCCGGGACCCAAATTACCTAAGTGAAGACGAACCATATTAGCATGTGTAAAGAATAGTCTTCAACACACCGATTTGAATTGAACATAGGGTTGAACAACCCTAACTTACACAAGATCCAACACCGAAAACAAATGAACCGGGATCAAAGAGGATACCATCCGAACCAAGAAACCTTCATCTCTCCTAATACCCACGAACAATCCAATATACCTAACAAAAATAAGCGTAACAAAAACCCAAACGGGTTTACTTCCAAAGAAAAAAACCCCAACGTGCATAGAGAATGCATCCAGAACAAGTAAAACATCGGCCATCCGCACACTAGACGAACCCACGAGATCGTTGAGTGATAAACATGGTGAATCCTAAAGAATTAGGATAACCACCTAAGTGCGGCGATCTTGAACAAGCCCAAAAGCGCAAAAAGATAAAAACCCTAACAAATTAGGGTTTCGTACAATGAAGCAATAACAGATCCAAGCGTAAAGATATAGCAAATAAGCACCACCAATCGTAACAGATGAATATGTAACGATCTAATAATAAATCGCCATAATAAAAGCGGATCAGTATACGATTTCATAGGATAACCAAATCGAAACCCTAAATCAAGAACCGATTGTATTAAAGGAGATTTAGGGTTTATGGACAAGATATAAATATGAAAGATTGCAAGCTGCCTCTTTGATACACACAAACCAAGAAAACCGATTGCATACACAAGGTAGAGAGGCGGTTATAATGGATTGATTTGGCCGGAAAAGAATAAAAGAGGCGGCTGCCGGATTTTGCCAGAGAGAATATTTTTAGGGTATGTTATGAAGTTCAGAAGACATTAAGCCTATATTTCTTCTTCCTTTAACTCCTCTAGATCGGGGTTTTCAAGACGTGACAAGTGATCAGCGGCTAGATTCTCTGCTCCTTTTTTATCTTTGATTTTGATGTCAAATTCTTGGAGTAGCAGAATCCATCGGATGAGATGCGGTTTAGCATCTTGCTCTATGAACAGATATTTGAGTGCCGAGTGATTGGTGAACACGACTATTTTTGAAAGCACGAGGTAAGATCGAATTTGTCGACGCGAAGCTGCGGCCGATAATTCTTTTACAGGATTGTATAATTTCTTTGAGCACCATTCAAATGTCTTGCTAGCAAAATATATGGGCCGAAAGTGTTTTCCTTCTCGTTGGCCTAAGACGGCTCCAACGGCAAAATCGCTTGCATCGCACATAAGCTCGAAGGGTAGTGACCAATCAGGTGAAACCATGATCGGAGCACTAGTCAGTTGAGATTTCAACATTTCGAATGCTTTTATGCAATCAACATTGAAGTCGAAGACATAATCTTTCTCAAGAAGTTTTGTCATCGGACGAGATATTTTTGAAAAATCTTTGATAAATCGGTGGTAGAAACCGGCATGTCCAAAAAAACTTCTAACGGCTTTAACGTTAGTTTTTTTTGGGTAAAAGGGTTAATTCACTCCGGTAAAATATATTACGCCAAAAACATTGAAGTACAAAGGATGAGGGTGAATCCTCATCTCGATCCCTAGGACACTTACAGACTCTCTTATAGGAAATTTGGTCAAAGATATCCGAGACTCCTATTAAGAAGCTCATGAAACTATCTCATAACAAAGATAGAGTCCTAAAATCTTTTAAAAGTTAACCGCTTCTCCATTATTTGTCAAATCATATACATTTTGTCTAGTCAAAGATTGAACTTATGGTAGCTCGCCAGTATCTTGATGAGATAAAAAGAGTACATACCCCACTTGGTAAGTTTGTTATTTTTGTTACTTTTATTAGCGACTATCCAATAATAATTTGCAAGTGTGAGGACACTTGGTTATTCAAACCCAACATACAAAACATGATTGTCTGTATAAGATTTGATTATTGATATCCTTAGGTATGTACATATGTACCTAGATAAGTATTTCATAGTTTACTATATACTTTGACAAGGACACAATTATGTCATGGCTAATTATATGATTCGCAGCGAGAAGAAATAGGTATTACATCCCATGAGTCTAAAATCGGGTTGCAGAACTCACAGACTGAGTTGACTAATAGTAAAGTTAAAAAGGAGATTTTCTTCACAAGCGTTACCCGCGAAGTAACTATAGAAATAGGAGTACCTTCAAGAACCTTGGTGAGAATTTATTATATGTAAATAATATATTACACATTTACACTTTATCATATTCCAACAACATTCCAAACACTTCAAGTCTATTTTCTTTTTAAACTTAACGCTTTGATGAAAACCTTATGTTCTAATATTTGATATAATGCAGAGCGAACCGTTATTCATCGGTATATCCCGCAGGGAGTTGACAACCTGCTGTGATTATTTGCAAGTATCGGCGACAGGGTTACTAATACTTCATGTTTGCAGCAGATTCACATACACGTTGGTTGCGGTTTTTCTCGGCGCAGGGGGTTTTTCCCTTTGGGTTTTTCTTGGAAAGGGTTTTTAAGGAGGCAGACTTCCTGGATCGACTTGCCCCCTTCGTGCAATGGTTGGTTGCGGGATGCTCGCTTGTCACAAGTTTCTTCTTGTTTTATGCCTAGTTAGTTGATGTAATATAGTTAGGTTCATTGTGTTTATGGCATGTCATAAACACTAGTTTTATCAAGCTTTTAGCTTGAGGTTAATGTGGTACTTCAACCACATTCCATTTGTACTAAATATTTTTTGGTTATATATTTACCTGGGTAAAACCCTTTACCCACATATACGTTGTGGACAAACTGTGTTGGATTTTGGTGTTGGAATCATACGTCATGTTAGAGTTGCGGGTGACATACAATATGGTGACCATATAGGAGGCAAAGAAGATCGCTCCGACCATGTGCATGAGAATACATCCACGCAAGAAGCATGTCCACCAACAGGTAAAATGTGTTCGATACTTTTGATCAGATTCATGTGGTATGATATGTTGGCGTTCATTTTATGTCAATACATTACTATGTGTACCAGAGTTCTGAATGTGACTTTCAAACTATAGCCAGTCACATAAAAGCGTATGTTGCTCGCAAAAGTAGATTCGACCAGAAGCGTGCAGGTCGGTTTACATATTCATAGACTGCACATTTATGATTTGTGGACAAAATAGGTTACCAGTTTCTTGAACATCTTATTTGTTTATCATTACAGGATGATATTGTTCACAGTCCAGAGATGCAAGACAAGATGTGGGGACATCAAGTGATCCAAACAAATCAAACCCTAAAAGTTCTCTCAAGGTGGCGATTTTTTCCCTTACCCTCTTCAAATCGTTTTTTCATCTTTTCTGGCCTACAACCTCTGATTCTTGGATCGAATTGATTGTTTACTCAATTCCTTTCTTGTTTTTTAGGTTTTTAGATCAGATCTGGTGTAAATCGTTTTTTAGGGTTTTCAGCCACCATTAACTATCTTTAATCGATCCCATTTATTCTTTTATTGTTAAGTCGGTTTGATTGTCGACTTATACATATTTAAGATTATGCACTTGAGTATGGAGGCTGGTTGATTGGTGGTGCGTTAACGCTTAAACCCTAACTTTCAGTTAGGGTTTTCTCTTATTTATTGGTTGTTTTTAGGTTGTTGCTGGGCTGTAGCTGTAGTAATTGTCTGTTTTGTGATTGTTTTTGGGGTTTCGAGAGATGGAGAAAGGGTTTTTTAACAAGGATGAAACTTGGCCGATCAAGTTGGTTTGAATAAGGAATCTAATCTGTATGCTTCGCTGGATATTAATGCTTTGGATGCTAGGCTTAAACGTCTCAAAGGTGAGCACGCAATGGCTGGTGATACGACTAGTCCTGAAGTGCGCAAAGCTACTAGGGTTTTGCGAAACCCTAGTACTCAAGAAGGCACATTTGAATCTGTTTGGAGTTCTTCTAACCTGGAAAAATCATCTTGTCCGGACCCATGGGTTGATGATATGGCTGGTTCTGTTTTGGGTGGGGTGAATTCGAGCTCTAATGTGAATTCTACTAATGCTACTATTCCGGATGCTTGTGTGAATCCGGATTTGGTCTCCCCTGGTGTTAATTCGATGGATGGTAATTCTATTGCTGCTACGAATGTGTCAAGCGTGTCTACTTCTGGTCTTGATGTTAATGGTAGTGTTAATGTGTCTACTAACGCAAGGTCGTTTGCTAATGTTTTAAAGCCGGAACCAGTCACTAGGAAAGTTAATTTTTGACCATTATGAATGATAATCGTATTGATAATCATGATACGGTTCTTCCTAAGGCTGCTATAGAGGGTGTGTGTAACTGTTATGATAATACTCTTGTTGGCTTCTTTGTTGGCAAGAATATTGCCTTTCCTTTGGTCCAAAATTATGTAACTAACACGTGGGGTAAGTTTGGGCTACAGAAACTCATGAAGAATGACGATGGTGTGTTCCTTTTTAAATTTGCTTCTAAAGAGGGTGTTGATAATGTCATACATCGGGGCCCTTGGATTATTCGCAATTCTCCTATCATTCTCAATAAATGGACTCCTGACGTGCTATTGTCCAAAAGTGAGGTTACCAAAGTGCCCGTGTGGATTAAATTGCATAACGTGCCGTTACTTGCATATTCGGAAGATGGGTTGAGCCTTATTGCTACTCAGGTGGGTAAGCCGATCATGTTAGATGCATTCACTAGTTCCATGTGCTTTGATTCATGGGGTCGTATTAGTTTTGCACGTGCTCTTGTTTAATTATCATCGGAATCTGATCTTAAACATGTGGTGACTATGGCGATCCCCAAAAAGGACGATAGTGGTTTTACTACGGCAAGTATCAAGGTTGAATATGAATGGAAACCTCCACATTGCATGGAATGTAAAGTGTTTGGGCATGTTAATGCTTGTTGTCCTAAGAGTACTAAGGAGCATCATGATGCTGCTTCTTTGGAAGAGCATGATGATGGGTTTAAGGTAGTGCAAAATCGGAAAGCCAAACCCAAAGGTACGAAGATGTCTAGTGGAATTAATATGGGTAAGGGTCCTAGATTTGCACCTAGGAAGCAGGTATATGTTGCAAAGACGAAGACACCGGTAGTTGCTAGTGTTAATGCTACAGGTACACCTGTTACTACGTCTAACTCTTTTGGGACGCTTGAGGTGCAAGATGACACGGGCATCCAAAGTCTTGTGGTTGATTCTACTACTGATGAGGCGAAGATTGGAAATTCTTCTGGTTGTACTAAGGAAGCAGGTATGGATGGTTCTCGGGGGAAAGAGTCTCGTGTTGATATTGGTGCGGCTAGTAAGCCTCCGGAGACCATGACTTCTTCTGCTACTAAGGTAAGTAATCCGTTTTCTAAAGTCGGGAATGTGACTTGTTCTGATAGTGAAGAGGATGAGGTTTTGGAGCCGGATAACCCTATGGCGTCATTTTTGGCTTCTGGGGGAGGTGGGGGATTTGAGCTAGAAGAGTTTGATGATTATGCTGCTCAGGTCTACGATTTACCGGGACACTTGGAGAATTTTTGTGACATGTATGATGTTAATCTCCTAGGTCGTGGTAGGAAGTAATTTGGTTTTTATTTGGTAGTCCATAAGATTGGCATGTCTTTCTTATGGTTTTTGTTTGGTTAAGTGCACTTTAAAGTGTGTGTCTGTTGCCCATGTAACGGGCCGAGATGAGAGATTCACTCTCATCCATTGTACTTAAAACGTTTTGGTTAATATATTTTACCAGGGTGCAGGATTACTCCCCTTTACCCAAAAAAGAAATCAAGTGATCCACCACTCGCACGACAACGTAAGTGACTTCCCTATCCGCTTTTATAAGTCCAATATACGTGTTCTAATATTCCTTCATTTACTTACCAACATTGTTAATCAAACAAGTAATCGTAACCACCTCATGAGTTGCTTTTTAATATAATGTACATCTCCAATTTTTAAGGCGCAACTTTAAAAACCAATTGCCTGTCAATGTAAGTGTAGCTTACCTTCAAAAATGTATGGCCCATGTGAAATGAATACTTATTAAATCTCTTGGCTTACTGTTGGCACAGGCACGTACGCAGCCAAGAAGAGGGTGGCAACCAGGACCTCGACTAACAAGTACTGCACGTTCACAGACGATACCGTTCGTACGTACAAGTTAGTCACAAGCAACAAGCCCCTGCATTACAAACTCTTCTGCTCCAATTTGGGGTACAAATTCTAACACAATTTGGTTCATGTTTTTTATTATTTTATGCAGTAAATGGTAAATTAATTGCAAAAAAAACATGTCTACAGGTAACCACAAGAATATGTTCAATGATGCTAGACTTCGTTGGTCCAAAGACAACCTTAATTTTGAAAGGATCACACACAGGCCCATAATTTTGCATGCCACTTTGAGATTATTATAGTGATACTGTGTAAATTTCATTTCTTTTCAAACTCATTTGGTTATTTTTAAATGCACAAAATTTTAACAGGCAACTTGAAAATCTTAGTTTTGCAAATTAGTGAGCAACATCATTTAATGCTCATTATATGAAATGGATTATGGGTAATATTTTACTTCATTATGCAATCATGCCAGGCTTATTTGCTGGGCTAGTCATGGACGAAGTATATTGGTGGATTACCGATGCAATGGGTCAAAAAAAGGGCTCCGTCATGCTTTATTTCTTTTCTTGAGTTGTTACTTTTTGGGTAAAAGGGCTTCATCCTGGTAAAATATATTAATCACAAACAAATGAAGTACTTTGGAATGTGGATGAGATACCACATTAACCTCAAGCAAAAGCTTGAACAACCACTACATACTAAACGCTTGTGACATGCCACGGCGAAACTAATAATCAACATACAAAACTAAATCACCAATAGGAAACAACCACCGCATGAAACATGAATCGCCACAACTGTCCATCAGCCGTTTCGAAGGAGATTGATGGACCAAATGAGGCTGCCTCCTTAAAAACCTCTCCAGGTTAAAACCAGTGGGAAAACCCTGGAGGAGGGAAAAAAAGTCTGACTCTCAAATGGATCTCCAACGAACAATCCAAACAACCAAAAGCAACTTCCAAAGAAATCACATCATCCATTCGACACCAGCACTCAGGAGACCACATCATGAATGCATAAGAGACAAAGTCAAATACCACACACGCTATGTATCTTCCACTTTCGTGCCTTCTTATATACGCACGAGAGAAGCTTGAGGCGAACCGTGGACTTTATAAGATCAACAACTTGGGCTTGCGATTTTTTTGCCTTGAAAATCATGTTGTTTCTTTCTTGCCAAATAATGTAAGTAGCGACCAAGAAATGTAAGCTTGAAACAACACTCCTAGCAGACCTAGATTTCGCCGTAATAATAAGAAAATTAACGATAGCATCCAACAAAGAAGGCATATAACCAACACCAGCAAACACCTTCAACGAATCCCAGACCTGAGAAGAAAACAAACACTCAAAGAAAAGGTGATCATGAGAATCCGGTTGCAAGTCACAAAGCGGACATTGCAACATAATATCATCCCGCTGTTTCAACATATCCTGCATCTTTAGCCTTCTCTTAATAACAAACCATAGATGAAAAGCATGTCTAGAAATCCTCCGAGAAACCAAACCACATGAAACCAATCAACGGTGAGAGCTCAGGGTCTAATACAATCCCAAACCGTGAGACCGAGAAATGCTTAAAGGAACCATCACTAGCACGCCAAGACAATCTATCCTCCGTATGATTAACTGTGACAATCCGTAATTTTTAGACTATTATTTAATCAGTCATTTTGTCGAAAATATAAATTTTATTTTTGAAATCGTTATGACTCAAAACGAGAAGTCATCTAGTGTTTTCCGAAGTCCCGGCACCATACGCGTACTGACACCATGATAGTATTGGCACGAAATTTATTTTCTAATGTCAAGACAATAATAATACCATATTAATTCACTCGACAAAACGTCTCCGGAAATATAAAATTTATAAAATACGGATACCCAAAAAATATTCTACATAAATAAACGTTATTCTTTACGGAACAATTTATACAATATCGGTGATGGATCACATACCGAAAAATATTCTACATATAGATTATAGGATGGTGATGGATCGATAGCTCGATCTTTTGGAGGAGAAACCAAGACAAAGGAAAAAGAATCTGGAAAAAAATGTAAGGCATGCGTGTTTGGTTTCTAGAAAAAGGGAAGACAGAGATCTGAGGAAAATAACAAGGAGATGGGCGGCATCTAATTTAAAGGTAGGGTAGGGATTTATTTATGCGTAAGGTTTACTCGTAAGAGTGAACCTTATGCGTAAGACTCAAGTTTACGCATATCCTTCACAGGATACGCGTAGTCCCCATGTAGAACCTTACGCATAAGAGTTACGCGTAAGATTTCTCTTACGTCTAACCTTCTACGCGTAAGATGATCCTTATCCGTATAGTTCCAATTGTTAACCTTGATTCGATTTTCACGCGTAAAACACGAAATAAATTCATCATAACATATTCATTAACACATTATTAAATCCTTTCAAGCTCACATGGAATCACGGTCATATCTGATTCTGCGTGGGATTTACTTATCGTAAAACTTAAACCCTAGGGATTCAAATATTATGAGTAAGAAATCCAACCATAGAACATGCACCAAATTATTTCTCGTATGTCTTAGAGACTATATGAATGTGTTGCAACAAGTTTTAACATCCAAAACCTTAAGAATCAAAAGTCCCTAATTCGTATGAGTCTTAAACCCTAAGTCTGAATTTCTTACAATTACATGTTTCTGGGTAAGAATCAAAGGTGGTTTTGGTCAATTAAGCATGTTACAAACATCATATGACCATCTAATTACACAGAAACGCTCTCAATAGAAAACCCCCAAATCTCACGCATAAACCCTAATTTTGAAAAATGATTAATTGATGTTTCTGGGTTGAATTTGTTATTGGAAATAGTTTTAGAATGATGTTATGAATATTTTAACACACTTATTTCAACAACAAACACCTAAAACATGATTGCATGTTCATACGCATATGCGTAGAACACGAAATCACGCCTAGGGACAAATCTAACCATTTTTTTTGGGTAAAGGGGAGTAATCCAGCACCCTGGTAAATATATTAACCAAAACATTTTAAGTACAACGGATGAGAGTGAATCTCTCATCTAGGCCTGTTACATGGGAAACAGACACACACTTTAAAGTGCACTTAACCAACTACATACCATAAGAAAGACATGCCAATCTTATGGACTACCAAAGAAACCAAATTACTTCCTACCACGACCTAAGAGATTAACATCATACATGTCACATAAATCCTCCAAGTGTCCTTAAATCATAGACCGAGCGGCATAATCATCAAACTCTTCAAGCTCAAATCCCCACCTCCCTGAAGCCAAAATGACGCCATAGGGTTATCCGCCCAAAACCTCATCCTCACTATCGAACAAGTCACATTCCGACTTTAGAAAACGGATTACTTACCTTGGTAGCGAAGAAGTCATAGTCACAGGGGCTTACTAGCCGCACTCAATATCAACACGAGATTCCTTCCCGAGAACCATCCATACCGCTTCCTTAGTACAACCAGAAGAATTCCCAATCTTCGCCTCATCATTAGTAGAAACAACCACGGGACTTTGGATGCCCGTGTCATCTTGCACCTCAAGGGTCCCAAAAGAGTTAGAAGTAGTAACAGGTGTAACTTCCGGAGTCTTCATTTTTGCAACATTAACCTGCTTCCTAGGAGCAAATTTAGGACCCTTACCCATATTAATACCACTAGCCATCTTCGTACCTTTGGGTTTGGCTTTCCGATTCTGTACCACCTTAAATCCATCCTCATGCTCTTCCAAAGACGAGGTGGGAGCAACATCATGATGCTCCTTAGTACTCTTAGGACAACAAGCATTAGCATGCCCAAACACTTTACATTCCGTGCAATGTGGAGGTTTCCATTCATATTCAACCTTGATACTAGCCGTAGTAAAACCACTATCATCCTTTATAGAGATCGCCATAGTCACCACATGTTTAAGATCAAATTCCGATGATAATTCAACAAGAGCACGTGCAAAACTAATACGACCCCATGAATCAACGCACATGGAGCTAGTGAACGCATCTAACATAATCGGCTTACCCACCTGAGTAGCAATTAGGCTCAACCCATCTTCCGAATATGCAAGTAAAGGTACATTATGCAATTTAATCCACACGGGCACTTTGGTAACCTCACTTTTGGACAACAACACATCAGGAGTCCATTTAGTGAGAATGATAGGAGAATTAAGAATTATCCAAGGTCCCCGTTGAAGAACATTCTCAACACCCTCTTTAGAATCAAACTTAAAAAGGAAAACACCCTCATCATTTTTAATAAGTTTCTTTAACCCAAAATTACCCTACGTGTTAGTGACATACGTTTGGACCAAAGGAAAAGCGATATTCTTGCCAACAAAGAAGCCAACAAGAGTATTATCATACCGGTTGAACATACCTCCATAGCTTGACCTTAGGAAGAACCGTATCATGATTATCAATGCGATTTTCATTCAGCAATGGTCGAAAGTTAACTTTCCTAGCGACACGCCCGGATTCAAAACATTAGCAAATGACCGACATCATTAGACACATTATCACTATCATTCGCACGATAGTAGACTCATTGACCACGTTCGTAGGTGTAATGAAGTTATCCTCCTTAGAAACATTCGGATCACCACGGCTAGTGTTCCCCATGCTCGAATCCAACCCACCCTAAATCGTATCACTACGACTTGTGTATTCTAGATTGGTGGTACTCCATACAGACTCAAACGGATTGTCCATACCCAGATAACCATCATGAGTGCTAGGGTTTCGAATAACCCTAGCAGCTTTACGCAACTCAGGGACATCAGAACCATCATCGAATCCATGTTCACCTTTGAGCCGTTTAAGCCTAGCTTCCAACGCCTTGATATCAAGCTTCTCATACGGATTCGATTCCATGTTTACACCAACTTGATCGGCCAAGTTGGTGGCTGTTTTAGTAGCTTTCAACGAAGAACATTCCTTGTTAAAAAAACCCTTCTCCATCTCTCTAGTAACCCACAAACAATCCCAAAAACACGACACACACAAGCAGCAATTGAAGAACAAGCGACGTACAAACAAACCCTAACTGAAAGTTAGGGTTTTAAACACCACGAACCATAAACTAACCTGCTCCCATGATTCAATCAAAGAGAAAAGAATATAACGAGTGATAAACCAAAGTAATATGAATCAAGATCGATCAACACAGGTTAAAACCAAAATCGATTTTTACAAACCCTAAAAAAAATGATTATTCAAAACTGAAACAAAACAAGTGAAACTTAGCACGAATTCAGCCAAGGACCAAATAACAATGAAGTTAATCAGTAGCAAAGGTAGATCGATGCAAAGAATCCCAAGAATTGAGGCAGATTAGAAAAAACGATGAGGGAGTTTAGGGTTTTTAAAAAATCGCCTAGAGAGAATCGTTTAGGGCTAATCCTTTTCGTCAATTTTTTGTATATACAAATCTAACTGTTGGTTTTATGTATAAATTAAAACCTATGTTTAGAATATCACTGAGAATCATAAACCACTTACAAAATTGAATATTAAAGCACGGATTTGTTGTTTGATTCTTAGGCGTAGGATAAATGTAAGTAATAAATGTGCTAATGCATTAGGTAGGAGGTTTTGTTAAAATAAGTTTAAGACATTTGACACTTATGGTCCCTCCACCTTAACCAATTTCATCCACAGCCCAACACTTCCAATTAGGTTAAGCACAAAGTGTAAGTTTGGAAAGAAACTTGACGACACTCCCCATCGACTTTTGAAAATAGATAAATATTACAAATTTGGGTCCGAGGAGTGTCAAGAAACAAGAAATGTGTCCACCATTTTCAAAGATACAACCGGTATAGGGTAACATGCAAGTACAAGGTTTTATGAAACTGAAAAATATTTACTTTTTCCCCCTCAACACTTGACCATGAAAATATTGAAAATTTTGAAAGTGTGAAGTGTTGATAAGATTTGTACTTGCCATGTTAAAAAATTTGGAAGAGGAATATTTTTATATTTTATAAATTTTATATTTTGTATTTTGATTTTGAAAAATATTTACAAAAGAGGTTTTGGTGTTTGTTGCTTTTAAGATTGTTTTAAAAGTTCGTCCAGTTCCTCGAGTCAAACACCATACCAATCCGTGGACCAACTCAAGAAACCTAGCGTGAGCTAAGGCTTTGGTGAGAAGGTCTAGTTGATATTCAAGACCACAAAATATAATTCAACGGTGCCCTTTTCCACATGCTCCTTGATGAAAATATCAAGATCGATGTGCTTAGACTTGAATGTTGAGCGAGTTGCGAGATCGCAATAGCACTTCGATTGTCGCGGTACATCGGGATTACATCAAACACGAATCGTAGTCTTTGAGTGGTGTTCGCATCCAAATGACTTGAGCACAACACACCGACATGGCTACATATTACGCTTGATTGATGACGATGTACAATCCTGCTTCTTCGATTGCCATGACACAGTTATCACCAAGAAATTGTAGAGCTCTGAAGTACTTTTCCGAGAATCTAAGCAACTGCGTGATCAGCGTCGAAAAAGCTATTAGTTCAAAACCGTAATCCTTCCGGATACCGGATCCCCAAGTTAATGGTTCCTTGATGTATCGAAGGATTCTTTTAGTCTCGAGAGAGGTGAGTTTCGGTTGGTCGCGATCGATAACGAGAGCAAAGATATACAACAAATAGAATATTAGGTCTCTTGGTTGTTAGATACATGAGAGACCCAATAATACTTGATTTGGTAGGGTCAACCAATTTCTCATGTAAATCGTGACTAGTTTCTTGGTATGTGCCATTGGAGTGGCATAGGTGTCCTGATTTGCATTCCATTTTGTTTAAAATTTCAAGAGCATATTTGGGTGACTCAAGAAAATACCACGGGTGATTGATGAACTTGCGGTCCTAGAAAGAACGTAAGTTCACCCATCATGGACATTTCAAAATGTTTTTTCATAAGTTTTGAAAAGCGTTTGAGTACTTTAGATGTGTTGACCCAAAATGATGTCATCCACATAAATTTGAGCGATTAAAATGTGTGCCCGTGATATTGTATGAATAGTGTTGGGTCGACCGATCCTTTGACGAAATTATGAGAGATAAGAAAGGATGACAACTTATCATACCACGCCCGAGGGGTTCGGTTTAGTAAGCCGAAGACCATCAATTTGCTTGTCCTAGTTAACTTGCTTACCTTTACCCTTACGCTTTTTGACTTCCACAAAACCATCATCATCATCAACTGGTTTTACGTTTGTAGCAATGTTTTAAGGACACACTTCATCATTATGATAAAAAATCTTGCATGTTTCACACCTCGGAGGCTTCCATTCATATTCAACATCAACACGTTCAAAAGAATGTCAATTCCCATTAGGATATGGGCCACGACCAAAGAATCCAAAAGGGCATTGAGCGAAGAAACTTCCACTAGAGCACGAGCATACGAATTTCTACCCCATGACTTGAGACACATAGTGCTAGTATACGAATCCAACATAAGAAGTCGACCTATTTGTGTTGTAATCAAACTCAGCCCAATCTCCGAATAAGCCACAATTGGCACATTATGAAGCTTCACCCAAACTGGAACCGGGTTATCTCATCTTTTAAAGCTTGTAATTAGGAGTCCAAATGTTCAATATGATAGGGACAAGGCAATTAACCACATACCGATTCTAAAACTTGTTCCATACCCTCTTTAGTAGCAAATTGAAATAAGAAGAAACCATTATTTAACATAACCCGTTCCAGACCAAATTTAGCCCAAGTATTCTTCACATAATTCTCCACAATGGGAAACGTGAGTCTCTTCCCAATAAAGTAGCCATAAAGAGTATGTGTAAACCTAGATGAAACATCATCAACAGCTTCTATTGGAATTGTGACATTTGCCCCTTCAACAAAATCCTCATTACGCATCTCAACAATGTTCACAGCCTTGGGAGCACTACGAGACTTAAACATGGCAGCATAAGGCGTTTTTAGAGTCTCATTAAAGACATAACCTGTATAAGCAGTAGCTTGGCTGTAAGTTGGACCTTTGGTCGTACCATCAGGTGAGGAAATATTAGCACTAGTAGCCCCACCAACATTAGTTACACATGCATCAACATTGCATGTATTCCCAACAGAACCCTCGTCTTGAGCATCAACATTAGGGCTAGAATTAGTACCCATTAAATTACTCGAAACACCAACCTCAATAGAAGTAGTGACAATAGGAGCATCAATATTCAACTTCGAAGGCAATAACTCAGAAGACGACTTACCTTTTTTTTGGGTAAAGGGCATTCCACCCGGTAAAATATATTACACCAAAAAACATTTAAGTACAATGGAATGTGGCTGACGTACCACATTAACCGGAAGCAATCGCTTACCACAACCACTACATCATTTATGACAGGCCATAAATGACAACTTGCTAAAACCAAAAAAACTACCAACCCACAACCAGCATAAAACACCATACATAAAAATTATGCAAAAACGAAAGGAATCCTAACTAAGACGAAAATCTTGAAGACCAGCAGCCTTTATTTGAGCAGGAGAGAGATCAAAATCATCATCATAATCATTACCGCCATTTCCAGAATACAACGTCCCAACGTGGTCATCAAACACTTCATCATCATCACTGTCAGAAACTTCCACATTACCCACTTTAGAGAATGGGTTACCCACCTTAGGATAAGTTGTATATGGAGAAGAATAAGTACTAGGCTTGGAGGCCTCAACCTGAACCTTCTCTGACAAACCACTCACAAGCTGATCTTGTGATCCTTTCTCCTTCGATTGAACCCCATCCACATCCTCCTCCACTAAAGAGGCCAAAACATTAAACAAATTAGAAGCCTTTGATTTCTTACTAGTAGATTGAACCATAGGATCAATCTGTTTCGGTCTCCAGAAATTTGGTTTAGGCTTATTAAGCCTAACACCTCCAATAGGATGAGATTGAGACGAAGAAGCCACATTCTTCCCTTTGTACTTACGATTCCTAACCTCTGTAAATCCCTCATCATGATCATCCACCGGACTAGATTCCTTAGATGCCACATTAACGTTATTACGAATAGTCTCCTTAACACGATTTGGGCAATCAAAAAGAGTATGCCCAAAAGATTTGCAAACACCACAATGTGGAGGCTTCCATTCATATTCAACATCAATAATCGCTGTCAGTAAAACCATTACCATCTTCATTCGAATAGCCATAGTAACGTACTCTTTAATTCGAATTTGCGCTTAGTTCAACTAAAGGCGAGCAAAACTATCTGCCCCATGATTCAACACACATAGAACTAGTAAAGGAATCCAACATAATAGGTTTCCTATTTATGTAGCAATCAGTGAAACCATCTTCTGAGTAAGCAGCTAATGAAACTTTATGCAATTTAATCCAAACCGGTACCTTGGTTACCTCGTTCCTATTCAGGAGTAAAGTAGGAGTCCATTTGTTGAGAATAATAGGTGAGTTACGAATAATCCACGGACCTCGTTCCAAAACACTATCCACACCCTCCTTGGTAGCAAACTTAAAAATATACACACCATCACCGTTTTTCATAACCTTTTGCAAACCGTATTTTCCCCACGTATTTTTAACATAACTTTGAACATTCGGGAAAGCAATCGTCTTACCAAGGAAGTAACCAACCAATGTATGCTCATATCAACATAAAACTTTCTCCATAATGTTCTAGAAGTACCATATCATGGGACTCAACACGGTCCTCATTAACCAAAGACACGAAATTCACCGTCGGACGTATCTGAGTAGCATTTAGGACAAGTAGCAAATGAATGACAATTAGTTTGAGACTCACCCACTGTAGGATCAGCCCCGTTTATGCACCTCGTTAATCTTATTTTCCTCTTTGTGAGCAGCATCATTACCCATAATAACTCTTGGTTCGGTCAAGCCATCATTAAATACAAGCATTCCTCTCTCACCCACCACGTTAACATCGGTTGGTGTATGATCCGATGCAATTTTAGAAGCATGAACAAGAACACTATCATGAGTAGCTCCGGTTCATTTGTTGGTTCAATGGGGATGCAAGCATCACCCACGTGTTCCCTCGCACAATAAGACCCCACATCATCAACCACACCCACACTAGAAGTAGTCGCGTTATTAGTGGCGATGTATTAGTAGAACCATCACCAACACCCCATCGAAGAGCTGCAGAGTAACCCCGCAAATTTCATACGACGATGCACTTTCATTGGCTTAACATCTTTTCCTAGCATTTTCCCATCAATGTTCTTCACCTTGACGCTAAATTACGTAACAAGGAGCCTGATTTCAGCCCTTCGATACCCATCTTAACACTAGCACTCGTATTCAAAAACCCTTCGTCCATCTCTCCGTAACCCACGTACACAATTCAAAACAAATAAACCACCACTCGAAAATAAGAATGTAACAACCAGCATGAACGAACAGCAAAAGCAAATAAACCCCAACAAAACCTTCTGGTCGTTAGGGTTTTTCAAATACGCGCAAGTAAATCAGCCTCCAATCATGTTAATCACCAGATAAATGATAAATAGACTAGGATAGCATGCAAACGTAAATCTTACTAATAGGAATTGATCGAATATAATATTGATTAAACGTTCATGCATGTAATATACCCCAATCTAAAAGAACATCAAAAACGAATCTAGTAAATTAACTATCACCGACCCACGATTGGAATAACCAATTAAATTAATAACCTAAGTAATAAATTAAAAGGTTTGGAATCAATTAAAGGGAATCGTATGAAGGTGGGGTTTTAGGGTCGCCGTTTTTCACCATGTGTAGAGAGAGAAGCTAGGGGTTTTTTTTATGTTGGAAGACGACGACGACTTACCTTGCACAACAGGATTGGCGTTAGTAGGAGGGATGATACGGTGAGATTTTTTCAAAATCGATGTAAGAATCGGAGCATCTCCTAACAAACCAGAACCCTTTGCACCATCATGAGCAGTAGCAGACCCCTTAGCAACCTTGTTCTCCATTGACTTTGTAGAATCCTTAACCAAAAACATGAACGAGCACAATAATGAAACCCTAAAAAACTATGCGATCTAAAACAGCAACTGTAGCACGAACAAAACCACAATAACGAAACCCTAATGGGGTTAAGTTACACCATACTGACAAATTCAACCACATGATTAATGAAGTAAAACCATTAAGAGCAATAATGATGATAAAACGGTAATAACGATTAGCGAAACCCTAAAATACCAACCAGCGAAACCCTACTAAAAACGCATGTCACCCAAATAAAAACCAACTAGAAAGATTGAATACTCAGATTAATCCACTAGAGTTGAAGTGTTTTAATGGATTAGAATCATTTAGGAGCAAGAGAATCGAATGGAGATGAGAAGAACATGGAATCGCCAATTGCCACACAGTTTTAGGGTTTTATTTAATAACAATGCGGCAATTTGTTAGTTGTTTGTACTTTCTTATTTAGGTTTATCATATTAGCTTAGTTTTGGGTTTGGAAGGCTTTTTTCATCTTGTGTGTGGTGGTTTTTGATTGAAATCGTGTGTTAAGTTCATGTTCTTAGTTACGATTTGTGTCATCTGAGTTGCGACTTGAAGGATTCTTGCTAGCGGTTTGGTACTTCTTTGTTGCTAGTTGACTTATTCTTGTTGCGGTTTGATTATTATAATAATATCTTGTTGCGATTAGTTAGAAAAGGACAAAAATTGCATTTTGACAGTTTTTTTAAAAGGACAAGAAGGACGATAGTGACACTTGTACCGATTGAAAGAGACTTGCGGTTTGTCGGTTGGTGTTGCGATTTGTGTCTTGCGATTTGTTACTTTGTCTTGCGATATGTCTCTGCGATTTGGCAGTGTTGCGGTTTGTCCCTACGATTTGTCGTGGTTGCGAGTTGAAGACTTGCGGTTTGTCTCTATGATTTAACATTTGTTGCGACTTGTCGACTGCGGTTTGTGATGTAGGTTTTCTTGACTGTGTTTTAATATTTATAATTTCTCGTTATACCTATGGTCTACCCTAATGCACTAACCAGCAGTGTACCCGGTCGTGTGTAGTGTAGTATTCGGTAAAATCGAGGTCATCCCAAGAGCTATGTGTGCGAATTTAAACTAAGTCTAGGTGTCACAGATTTTAATATGATTTAAGGTGGGAATGATTAACTACTAATAAAATACGAAAAGAAAGCAAATAGAGGCGAGGGTTGTGATCAATAGAGTGAGGGGTGCTAATCTAGTTACTCATCCTAATTAGTAGTGTTTACGTCTAATTACTCCCAATTACTTCATGTAGGGTCAAAGTTGCTAGGACAACATTTGGTCGATTCGTCCTAACCTATCAAAGAAAGGGTCCCACCGAGAAATCGGTGACCGTCATAAGTCCGATTGTTCTTAGTCCCTAAGCCAAGTCATTAAGTACCGCTACATGCTAGATTCATAACAATGAGTGCCGGCTAGCAACTTAAACACTCATCCCCGACTTTTTAAGTTCATCCAAACGGAAGGTGATCGGTTGGTCAAATCGCACAAGCGAAAAGGGTCATCGGTTGGTCATATCTTACCTTCCCACCCGGTCTACCTACTTAGGGTCAGTTGGTCATATCTCCTAAGTAACTAGCCACTACCGCCATTCAAAACTACCGAAACAAGGGTAGCTACCACCAAACTATGCATGCATACACTTAGAAATAATTATCTGAAGCAATGTAAACGCAAACAAAACAATTAAGGAATCATAACTAGGCCAAGACCAGAGGTTCTTAGCTCATATTAACTAAAACAATCGATTCAATGTTTAACATTGCGAAATACATGAATTAAAAGTAAATAAAAGATAAAATGCTAATGCTTATCGTAGGGAGTGATTTCTCCTTGGAGCTTATCGTAGGGAGTGATTTCTCCTTGGAGATAGCTCCGTATGCTCTATAGATCCGCCGACTTACCACGCTCACTTGATGTTGTGTGTGAAATGGGATGCTTTGAAATCTTTGGAATTCGTGGGGTATTTATAGGCGGATCCGTTACAACGTAACTAATGATAAGAGTTACGCCGTAACATCCAATTATTCGTATTTTGCACTAAAAATGCTGGTTACGACGTAACTCTGGAAGGAGTTACGTCGTATCTTCAATAAATCTTGGTTACGTCGTAATTGATACAATAGTTACGGGCGTAACTTATTGCGTGGAACCCCATTTGACCTAGTTGGTTACTTCAGTAATCTTTGGGTGAGTTACGCCATAATCTTTTGTTGAGTTGGTTTTTGAGCCACGCGCCATTCTGACGTAATGTGAGAGGAGTTACCGTAACTCTTCCGTAATGAGCATACTATGATATATCTTCAATAAACTCTCCAAACCGCCTCTTTAGCTCCAATTCTCGTAATTTACCCGAAAGTTTAATATTGAGAAAACAAGCGTAAATCCATATAAATGATATAAAATACGAGCATTATCGGGGGAAAATGACTCTTGCCTTGTGGTTACTTGTTTGTAGCCATCTGTTGTTGTTGGTATAAGCATGGGGTGAGTTAGATGATCATCTGTTGTCTTAATTCAGCTTATGAGGTTGCGTGTGTAAGTTAGGGTTTGTTTCTAAACTCTATTTCTTGTCCATGACATATGGTTCGATTTGGATTTTAATCCATTCGTGTTTCAAAAACCCTATGTCGTGGTGCTTCGTCGACTTGTTTGTTGGACTTCATTCTTATTATATTGGTCGATTTAAAGATGATGGAAGTTAGTGTTCTTTGTTGACTCTAGTTTCGTTCTACCCGATTACGGATCCTTGGTTGGGTTTGATTTATAGTTTATTGAATAGTTTACGAACCGGTGTTGTTAGTGCGGTTTAATATTAGTCGAACGCCTTGGTGGTTGGTCGGTATCGGTACCGTAATGGTATTGGATGTTGCTTTTTCATGTCGTTGTGGTATACATTTTGTGATTTCGACATGGTGGAAGGCATAGTATGTGGTGCGTGGTTTTATAACCATTACATGTGCGTTTCGTTCTTTTCTTAGCCAAGTGGAGGCGGCATTCTTATCTTCTCGGGCTATGGATAATGAACAATATTGGTACGCAAGGTATCGTTGTTCCTTACTAATCAAGTTCACTTTGTGGCTACTTTTGCATTTGGTTCGCCTATACATAATTACGTTTGGACATTTTGCGTAAGTTAGAGGATTCTTCATGGAAGGAGGTGGACCGCCATAGTGTTTTAGAAGGCTCAAGTACATTCCTTGAGTAGTATTGTAATTTTTATTTACTTTTGTCATTATTGGTAGGTTCATTTGGTGTTATAAGAATGGTATGTCATTCTTATATTAGAGTCTGTAAGTTGCACATGATGTGCATTTTTCCGCCTGATCGGGCTTTGGGCATGGATTCACCCATGTCATTTGTACTTCAATGTTTTTGGTGTAATAGTATTTTGCCAGGTGAATTAACCCTTTACCCAAAAAAAATAAAGCTCTCTGTGGTAGGCTAAGGTGTAATGGTGTAACTGAAACAATATGTTGGGTGAACAAAATGAAAGAAATGGCTCGAAGGGTGTATCTAGGGTATCTTACACTAAAGGTGAGTGCAACAAAGGGTTTAACATGGAGGTCGAGAAGTCGAGGTGACTAATCGATAGACACACAATGGTAGGCTATTTGGGTGATAATCCTATAATAACGCTTTCTTAAACCGAAAAGTCCAAATACATCGAGCTAACTCAACATACCTCGCCTATGGTCTCGAAATGATGTAAAGGCCAAGTTCTAAAGTTTACAAGCTACCGCACACTCATAATTTGGTGGACTTGGGGTTAAAATTTTGGAAACGGATAAGGCTAATCTCAAAGATATAATATCAAGGGTTATAATGTGCAGCTAAGGTCTAATCCATTAGGTTAAGAAAACATGTCAAAATTTTAAAATGGCATAAATTTTCAAAATAAACTAGAAAAACGAAGGCGAAATAAAGTTCAAGAGATAATTCTACCTCGCCCCCACTTGAAATGTACAAATTCCTTTTGTACTAAGCGTTAAATAAAGGTGAAGAGAAAGTAGAATTAGAGCGAGAACTTTCAAATTTGCTCTAAAACTAAAGAAGGCCCACGAAAGAGTCGTGCCTTCGCATAAGCATCCACGAGCAAACTTCAATCCTCGAAATCACACTACCGACAAGCATAATTCTAAAAAGAAAAAGAAAATGAAAAGAAACCTAACTCACTTCGAGAAATCATGGTTGCATTTAACGATGCAACAAGTTTTTAAACCACTTGGTGTCCCAAGTGGACGAGTGTAGTCTCATGAGGGGTTACAAGGAACACACCCACAAAGTTCATTTGAAAACTAATACAAGGTTATTGTGTTTAAAATCTAAACTTTCTAGACCTAAAAATGATTTTCTCTTTGGCAACTTGTACAAATCCCTTATTCCCTAAAATTTCGATCACATGCCTGCTCAAATCGATTCTCTATTGCTTTAATCTGTTTTAATTCTAACACTAAACAACACATCCTTATTCTTCTTATTAACTAAAAAAAAAACCCTAATTCGAAACTCTCTAGGCGACTTGCGATACCCTTACACTTAAATTATTCTGATTGGACTTTTCTTTAAGATTCTATTGGTAAATCGTTTTAATAAGGTATTTGCAATCGTACTTCTATACTACCTGATTGGTTAATATAATTGTGATCGTGGGTCGGTGTGCTTTAATTCCTTGATATAACCTTGATCGTGGGGTATATTATATTATTCTATTCCTACCTGATTGTGTCCTTTGGTTTAACATGTGAACGTTAATCATTATGGTGGGAGGATAGGATTTTGTTCTTTAACGTTAAAACCCTAACTTTTTGTTAGGTTTTCTTCTTCTTCTTCGTCATTCTTTGTTTAGCTAGTCGCCTTCTTGTTCGTGGACCGGTTTTAATTTATTGTTCGAGGGTTAAGAGAGTTGGAATAGAGATGGAGAAAGGTTTTTTTAACAAGGATTGTTCTTCGAAGAACGCAAAAGCAAAGAACCAATTTGGCCAATCAAGTTGGGATGAACATGGAATCGAATCCGTATGCTAGGCTGGATATTAAGGCGTTGGAGGATAGGTTAAAACGTCTTAAAGGGAGAACATGGAATCGAGGTTGATGCTGCTTTTCCTGAGTTGCGTAAAGCTGCTAGGGTTGTCCGAAACCCTAGCAATAACGATGGTAATCTGTTTGGGGACGCTTAAGGTTGATTCGGTTTGGAGCACGCCTAACGTGGAGCAGCCTGACCCATGGGAAGACTCTAGGTTGGGGCTTGATAGTGATAAGGCTGGTACTTCTTTGAGTGGGTTGGACTCGAGTACTAAAGCGACTCCTACTAATGCTTCTGCTCAAGATTCTTGTGTGCCTCCGTTGGTACTTCCTAGTGTTGCTTCGAATGTGGGAAAGGAGTCTACTTCTAGTCATGAAGTAAATGGTAGCGAAAATGTGCCTAAAGAAGCAAGGTCATTTGCTAATGTGTTACAACCGGAACAAGTCACGAGGAAAGTTAATTTTCGACCATTGGTGAACGAGAATCGTATTGATAACCATGATACGGTTCTTCCTAAGGCTGCTATGGAGGGAGTGTTTAACCGATATGATAATACTCTTGTTGGCTTTTGTGTTGGCAAGAATATTGCGTTTCTTTTGGTCCGAAACTACGTTACTAACACGTGGGGTAAGTTTGAGTTAAAGAAACTTATGAAGAATGACGATGGTGTGTTCCTCTTTAAGTTTGATTCTAAAGAGGGTGTTGATACGCCCTTAACGTGGTCCTTGGATTATTCGTAACTCTCCTCTCATCCTCACTAAATGGACTCGATGTATTCCGTCTAAAAGTGAGGTTACCAAAGTTCCGTGTGGATTAAATTGCATAATGTGCCATTACATGCATATTCAAAAGACGGGTTGAGCCTCATTGGTACTCAAGTGGGTGTCGATTATGCTTGATGCTTTCACTAGTTCCATGTGCGTTGATTCATGGGGTCGATTAGTTTTGCACGTGCGCTTGTTGAATTATCATCGAAATCGATCTAAAACATGAGGTGACTATGGCGATCCCTAAAAAGGATGATAGTGGTTTTACTATAGCATGTATCAAGGTTGAATATGAATGGAAACCCACATTGTGCGGAATGTAAAGTGTTTGGCCATGTTAATGCTAGTTTTCCTAAGAGTACCAAGGAGCATCTTGATGTAGCTCCCACTCGTCTTTTTGGGTAAAGGGGAGATCCAGACTGGTAAAATATATTAACCAAAAGCGTTTAATTAACGGATGAGTGATCTCTCACCGGCCCGTTAGATGGGCAACATACACACACTAAAAGTGCACTTAACCAAACAAATTACATAAGAAAGACATGCCAATCTTATGAACTGCAAACAACCAAAATTACTTCCTACCATGACCTAAGAGACTAACATCATACATGTCACACATATCCTCCAAGTGTCTCATTAGATCGCTGACTTGCTCGGCATAATCATCAAAATCTTCAAGATCAAAACCCCATCACTTTGAAGCCAAAATGACGCCACAGGTTTATCGGCTCAAAACCTCATCCCCCACCGCCGAATAGGTCACATTCCCGACTTTAGAAAATGGATTACTTACCTTGGTAGCAGAAGAAGTCGCGCTCCTGAGGCTTAGACGCCTCACCAACAATCGAGAGTCCTTCCGAGAACCATCACACGCTTCCTTAGTAGTACTAGAAGACTTCCGGTCGCCACGCCGATAATAGATTCAACCACGGTGCTTGGGATGCCGTGTCATCTTCACCTCAAGAGTCCCAAAGGTTGAGACGTAGTAATTGAGTACCTATAGCATTAACACCAGCAATGCCGGTGTCCGTCTTTGCAACATATACTGCTTCCTAGGTGCAAATCTAGGACCCTTTCCCATATTAATACCATCGGTCATCTTCGCATTTTGGTTTGCCTTTCGATTCTCACCACATTAAAACCATCATCGGGTTCTTCCACATTCGCGGTGGGAGGGAATCCCAAGAGCCCGATGATGGGTTTAAGGTGGTGCGGAATCAGAAAGCCAAACCCAAAGGTACGAAGATGTCTAGTGGTATTAATATGGGTAAGGGTCCTAGATTTACACCTAGGAAGCAGGTATATGTTGCAAAGACGAAGACACCAGAAGTTGCTAGTGTTAATACTAAAAGTACACCTATTACTACGTCTAATTATTTTGGGACTCTTGAGGTGCAAGATGATACGGGCATCCCAAGTACTGTGGTTGATTCTACTACTGACGAGGCGAAGATTGTGAATTCTTTTGGTAGTACTAAGGAAGCAGGTATGGATGGTTCTCGGGGGAAGGAATCTCGTGTTGATACAAGTGCGGCTATTAAGCCTCCGGAGAATATGACTTTTTCTGCTACTAAGGTAAGTAATCCGTTTTCTAAAGTCGGGAATGTAACTTGTTCTGATAGTGAAGAGGATGAGGTTTTGGAGCCGGATAACCCTATGGCGTCATTTTTGGCTTCTGGGGGAGGTGGGGGATTAGAGCTTGAAGATTTTGATGATTATGCTGCTCAAGTCTACAATTTACCGGGACACTTGGAGGATATGTGTGACATGTATGATGTTAGTCTCTTAGGTTGCGGTAGGAAGTAATTTTGAATGTTTGGTAGTTCATAAGATTGGCATGTCTTTCTTATGTAATATGTTTGGTTAAAGTGCACTTTTAGTGTGTATGTTGCCCATGTAACGGGCCGAAAGTAGAGATTCACTCATCCGCTGTACTTAAACGCTTTGGTTAATATATTTTACTGTGGTGCAAGATTACTCCCTTTACCCAAAAATCTGCTTTAATTCAATGATTCATTCGTGGGTTACTTGATTGATTCATCTTATTGCAATCGTTTTGAACTTTGGGTTTCGGTGTCGACTTTTAGGGTTTCGCAACTCGATTTCACTTTGATTATCATTCGTACTAAGCATAGCCGGGTTTGGTTAGTTTAATTGTGCCAGAACGCATGCCTTAGTTCTTCCGAGGCTATCGTGGTTGAAGATTGACGAGGATCTTCATGTTTAGTGGTTTTTTCGCTTTTAGGGTTTGGTTCTCTTTTTTTTTTTTTTCCGGTTATCGTTTTTAGGTTTGATCTTCTTTCTGGTTTGTTATTATGGACAAGTTTGGTGAATTAAACGTTGACATGGACGCATTGAAAGCTCGAATGCAGCGATTCAAGGACTTGGAAGCTGGTAATGTTGATTCAACGCAACCAAAATTGGCTACTAGGGTTTTTCGAAACCCTAGTTTGGAGCGACAACCTGTGGACCTTGCTGCTATGACGACTCTACCCACTGGTCTTGTGAATGCTCGTAATATTAGTGCTGCTGAGGGTTCGAGTTCTGTTGGTTCTGCTACTGTACGCCTCCCCATGGAGATGCCTCCTCCTGTTGGTACCGTTAATGTTGAAGGTATGAATACTACTTATGTGGTTAATCCTACTACTAATTCTGTTGATGATGACTCGTTTTGGGATATTGGAACTACAGGTACGATTAGTACCCAAAGTGAAAAGGATTATCCATCTCTTAATGCTTATGCTAACTTTTCGACGGGTGATGCTATTCATGTTTCTGCTTTTGCTGGTAAGTCTATGGTTTCCCCTATTGCTATTACTACTGATAGTGTTCATATTACTACTGATAATGTTAATACGAATTCAAGCAAACCTGGTAATGTGGCCTCAACCTCGTATGCGAATGCTACTAGTTCTAGTAATAAGAAGGGTAAGGCAAATTTTAGACCTTTGGAATCTGATAATTTAATAGATGATGTTTAGCTTTCTATTCCTTTTAAGGTTGTTGAGGATATTAGTACCCGTTTTGATAATACCCTTTACGGTTACTTTATTGGTAAAGGGTTGCTTTCCTGTGAGTGGAATATTATGCACGGACTACATGGGCGAAATATGGGCTTAAGAGGGTGATGATGAATGCCAAGGGATTCTTCTTTTTCAAGTTTGATACACAAAAAGGTCTTGAGGATGTGCTTGAGGAGGGTCCTTGGATGATTCGTAATATCCCTATAATTTGAAACCTTGGACTATGAATACTAACTTATTGAAAGAAGATTTAACTCGGGTCCCTGTTTTGGTTAAGCTTCGTGATGTTCCTATGGCTGTGTTTTCTGTTTTTTTTTGGGTAAAGGGTTAATTCACCGCAAAATACTATTACACCAAAACGTTGAAGTACAAATGACATGGGTGAATCTCATGCCCACTGACCGATGCCCGATCGTATGATTTAAAATGCACAACATGTGCAACTTGCAGACTCTTATATAAGAATGACAAACCATTCTTATAACTTACCAAACCGAAACTACCAATAACCACAATATAAGAGTGATAAACCACTCTTATAACTAATAATTGAACAAAAACTACAACGACTATCAAAATATAACAAATAAAATACTAATAAAGTAGATACACTTGATTCTTCAGAAGTCGTTTAAGGCGTCCAAACCATATCACGAAGTAGCCAATACCATGGTAAGAAAACCACAACCATCCTCACCAAATGACTACAACGAACCCCCATGCTATGGCACAATTCTTTACATCAGCAATATTCACTTGCAAAGATGAATCAAATTGAACACGCGATAAGAACCTGCCATAGACCACCAATAGGGTTTAAACAAACCCTAACAATATCATGGTCCTCAAATTGAAGTATAGTTCACAAGTTTCACACAACAGTTGGTGAGAGACTCTAAAACCACGGATAGAGCAGCAAGCTCAAACTCGCTCCAAAGGTGTATGTTGAGATGCAAAACCGAACACCAATAAGAATAACCAACTAATACGTATAAAACCTATGCACGTAGAAGTGCCATAGAAGTGGCTCAACATGAGTTCCAAGCAAGAATCTGCCATAGAACGTAGCAACCCAAAAACTCACAATAAGGAGTCCTAAACCATAAACTCCAGCGAACCAGGTCATGGTTTGAGTGCATGGAGCAAGCGCAACCCAATGTATCATGATCAACCAGAGACATAAAATAGGGTTGTCGAACCCTAACTTACAATGGCTGTGTTTTCTGAAGATGGTCTTAGTCTTATTGCTACCAAATTAGGTACCCCTATTATGCTTGATTGATTTACTACTACGATGTGTTTAGAATCATGGGGTCGTTGTAGTTTTGCGCGTGCTTTAATTGAGGTAAATTCTAAAACTGATTTGAAGACTAGCTTGGTAATTGGTGTTCCTTTGATGAATGGGATGGGCTATACTAAAGAAACTATAAGGGTGGAGTATGAATGGAAGCCTTGGCGTTGTGATACATGTAAAATATTTGGCCATACTTGTGATCAATGTCCTAAAAGGTTATTGCTACTTCTACTTCTAACGGCGGAAAAGGATGTTGACGGGTTTCAAACTGTTGGTAATAAACGCAATAGTGGGAAGGGTGGTGTGTCAAGAGCTGGTACGAAGGTGGGTCAGAAGTTTGTTTATCAACCTAAAGGTACTATTAATCCTAAAAATTTAGCTTCGACTTCTAGTAATTTGCAGGTGCCTAATAAGTCTAATACTTCGGATGCTACTACTACTAAATCTGCCTCTAGCACGTCCACTGCTATGAATACTCATGTCAACAAGGTCAATTCTGGTCCACGACTTGAAGTGAATAAAAGTAGTGCCAAACAACATAATTTGGCAACGAAATCGAGTGTTACGCTTTCTAATTCGGTTGCAGCTCTTAATGAGGATGTGGAAACTGATCCTAAGGTTACTCGAAAGGAGGATGAGCCTGATATAGATGACGACTTGCTGCATGTTTCTGATGAAACGTCGGATTTTATGGCTTCTACTTTGAAGGGTGGTACTAGTACTACAAGGGCAAGCACTCCTGCTTCGAATGTTTTTAATGTTTAGTGTTGCCTCACGGAATATTAGGGTCCGAACTGTCCCCTAAACAAAAGAGGTTCAAAGGTGGTGAATGGGAATAACTTGTGTTTATGTGCTATCTTGGAATCTCATGTAGATGTGTCTTGTGTTTATGAAACGTGTGCTAAGGTTTATCGTGGCTGGAAGTGGACGTCTAATGGGAGTTTGTGTGATAAAGGTTCCCGTATTATTCTTGGGTGGGATGATGCGGTCATTGATGTTTTACTTATGTACCAAACTAACCAGGTTATGCATGTGAAGGTTAATGTTAAAGCTGACAATAAGGCTTTCTTTGTTTCATTTGTTTATGCTCATAATTACTATATTGATCGGCGTGTGCTGTGGCATGAGCTTGAGGTTCATGGTAGTCTTATGCGAGATAAGCCTTGGGTCCTACTTGGTGACTTCAATTCATCTTTATTTCTGGAGGATAAATCGAGTGGTGGTTACGAGCCTAATATTGCTATGAATGAGTTTAAAGATTGTGTTAATGCCATTGAAGTCTCGGATATAAAGTCACCGGGCCTACATTTCACTTGGAATCAGAAGCCTAAAGGTAGCAATGGTGTCTTGAAGAAGATTGATCGAGTTATGGGTAACGTTAAATTCAATGATGATTTTCCTGGATCATTTGCTATTTTTCAGCCTTACCGTATTTCTGACCATTCTCCTTGTGTTCTTAGAATTCCCATATTATCTAAGAAGAAACCAAAGCCGTTTAAAATTTTAATTTCCTAACGATAAAGTGGTTTTTGGATGTTGTGCATGAAGGGTGGAAAATGATATTCGTGGGCATAATATGTTCAAGGTGGTCAAACGCTGAAGGGTTTGAAAACACCTATTCGTAGTCGCTTAAAGATCAAGGTAATCTTCATACTCATGTTAATAACCTTGTGGAACTTGATGAGGTCCAAAATCCTTGATAAGGACCCTTCTAATCCCGTGCTTCGGAAGAGGAGGCTACTTATCTTCGTGCTTTCGTAATGCACATTGGATGAGGAACGTTTTTGAAACAAAAGGCGAAAGTGGAGTGGCTTTTTTTGGGTAAAAGGGTTAATTCACCCCGGTAAAATTCATCCAAAAAACGTTGAGGTACAATAGGGTGAGGGTGATATCCCTCACCTCAGTCCCTTAGGACACTTACATACTCAAATATAAGAACGACACACCATTCCTATAACTTACAATAAAATGAACCCTACCAATAATGACAAAAGTACATAAAATTATAATACTACTCAAGTGAAGCACTTGAGCCTTCTATATCACTATGGCGGTCCACCTTAACTTCCATGAAGAATCCTCCAACTTGCCCACTCATGGATCATCAATCTTGAGATTCAGTTCACAAATGTCACACAAAGGTTGGTGAAAGACTCTAAAACCACGGATAGAGCAGCAAGCAAACTTGCTCCAATGGTGTATGTTTAGATGCAAAACCGAACACAATACATAAACACCAAGCATGATGACCAGTAGCGTATGAACATAGGATTAACAAACCCTAACTTCCAGCATATACAATCACGAGACCCAAGATGAATAAGAGTGCAGCTGATCCGTGATCGTGTACATGGGGTTTTGAACAAGAGTCCCCAAAACTTAACTTCCATCATTGACTCCAGCAAGACTTCCATCTCTCCCTTAAACCCACTTCCAATCATAATCAAAACCAACCCTAAACGGGTTAACATGCAGATAATCAAAACCCTAACGAGGGTTTACTTCCAATCGACACAAATAAGAACCTAAAAAAGGTTCTATAGGCGTTAATCACACTCCAATCCACCAATCGACCCTATGATATATGATCAATATACACCGACCAACAATAAGGATAAGGGACGATTAACTGCCAATCTATAATACCAAAACCCTAAAAGGGTTCCTATTACGCATCAAAGGAAATAGCAGCAACACCAAAAAAACCCACTGATCGAATAAGATAGAAGATTAGATTGATTTTAAAAAAGTCCTACAATCGTAAGATATATAGGATTAATAAGAACCGACCTAATAAATTAAAGGAAAGTAGTATTCGAGCAGATTACAAAAACAAAAAGATAAAACACTAAAAATCGATTACTTCAAAGAAACCTAAAAAATTGTTTTCGATTCCACAAACATAATCATGTAATGATTAAACACGAATGAAATCAATTACATAACAGATCCTAGGAAGAAAAACACTTTTGAAGAGCAGATTTAAAGAAAACGATTTAGGGTTCATAAGTCGGCCATCAAAAGGGACAATTTATGGATAGATAATCGTTAAAAACAGCACACCACTTTCTTGAATCCACAACCTACTAATCCGATTGCATACCAAAGGTAGAGATACGGATTAGGAGATTGATTTTGGCCCAAAAAAGTGGAATGGCTTCGTGAGGGTGATTCTAATTCTTCTTATTTTCACAATATTGTTAAGTGTAGAAGTCATAGGAGTCGTATTGAGTTGATTACTGATGTTAATAATGTAATGCACCAAGGCAACGAAATGCCTACTGTCTTTGTTCAACACTGTGAGAATTTCCTTGGTGTGGAAGGGAATACTATTCTGTTAGTTGATCAAAGTCTGTTCTCTTCTTCTATTGAGGCGGATAGGGCGGCTTGGATGGTTAGGAATGTGACTAATTTGGAAATTAAGAATGCTATGTTTTCCATTGGTGACAATAAGGCCCCGGGCCCGGATGGTATCACGGCTGCGTTTTTCAAAAAGGCTTGGGATATTGTTGGTATTGATGTTTGTTTGGCTATTCAGGACTTCTTTGCTAATGGGAAATTGCTTAAGGAACTCAATTACACTATTATTGCTCTTATTCCCAAAGTTTCCATGCCTTCTAAGGTAAATGACTACAGACCTATCTCTTGCTGTAATGTGCTTTATAAATGCATTAGCAAAATTATTACTAATCGAATTAAAGAGGGGCTTGGTGATATTGTTAGTATTAATCAGTCGGCATTTGTTCCGGGGCGTAATATTTCGGATAACATTTTTCTTACACAAGAATTAATGCGTAATTATCATCGTCCTCGTGGACCTCCGAGATGTGCCTTTAAGATTGATATTCAGAAGGCGTATGATACTGTTGATTGGCATTTTCTTGAAACTATTCTGGTTGGTTATGGGTTTCATAATAGGATGGTTTCTTGGATCATGGCTTGCGTTACTAGTGTGTCGTACTCCATTTGTATTAATGGTGATATATATGGGTGGTTCAGGGGTAAAAGGGGTCTACGCCAAGGTGATCCTATGTCACCTTATCTTTTACTCTTGTTATGGAAGTACTTACTCTTATGCAAAGCAAAGGGTGGAGCAGCGAGATGATTTCCATTATCATCATCTTTGTGAAAGACAGAAGATACTTAATCTTTGTTTTGCAGATGATCTATTTATTTTCACGCATGGAGATGTTGCCTCAGCTAGTGCGTTATGGATGCTTTAGATGAGTTTAAGAATTTATCTGGCCTCGTCACTAGTATCCCAAAGAGCACGGCGTTCTTCTGTCATGTGCCAAACCAGGTTAAGCTGTCCATTTTGAATTCTTTGTAGTTTAAGGAAGGTACCCTCCCTGTCAAGTATTTGGGTGTTCCCCTTATCTCTTCACGGCTCTTATACCGGATTGCAAAGTACTTGTTGAAAGGGTTCGTAATAGAATATCCGATTGGAAGAATAATTTTTATCAATGGCGGGTCGCTTCTACTCATTATATACGTGTTATCATTTATGCATATATACCGGCCTCGTGTTTATTCTTCCCGCCGTGTCATCCATGATATTGAAGCGACTCATGCGTGGTTTCTTTTGGTGTCGGTGATATGAAAAGGGTAAGGCTAAGGTGGCGTGGGAAGATATTTGTAAGCCTAAAGAGGAGGGTGGCTTGGGCATTCGTAGTCTTCATGAATTTAATGTGGCACTTATGGCGTAAACATGTTTATAGTATTTTGACTCATAAGGAATCTTTATGGGTCAAATGGATTCATGCATACAAGCTACGTGGTAGGAGTTTTGGGATGTTCCATGTACGGTGATATGAGTTGAAATGGAGAAAACTTCTTCAAATTCGACCCACTATTCGGCCTTTTTTTCGGTTCCATATCCGCGATGGCAAGAGGGCTTTTATTTGGTTTGACAATTGGTGTTCCTTGAGCCCGCTAAGGAGTTTGCTTACTGCTAGAGATATCTCACGGTCTGGATTTTCGTTGAATAATTCAATTGGTGATTTGTTATTTGAAGGTGCTTGGAGATGGCCTAGTGAGTGGATTGATAGGATTCCAGATTTATTGATGATTCACCCTCCGACACTTACTGATGGTATTGCCGATGAGCTGGTTTGGAGACTACCTAATGGTGATTTCAAACCGTTCACCATCTCTCATGTTTAGGAATCAATCCGTGTTAGTGCCGACCTGGTTCCTTGGTTTCATGTTGTGTGGTTCCCTCAGGGTATCCCTAAACATGCTTTTAATCTTTGGTTGGTCGTTAATTGCAAGCTTAAAACACAAGATAGACCGAGGCAACGGGATGTCGGTCCCGACACCGACTTAAACACGCTTCGTTGTCTATTCTCGTGATAACCAACCCGATTCTCATGCTCACCTTTTCTTTGAGTGCCTTTTTCTTTACTGGTGTGGACGAGAGTTTGTGCTCGTGGAATGGATAATGTTCCTCCTAGGTTGGATGATGTTGTCTCGCACCTTATTCGCTTGTTTAAAGGACGATCAGCCTCCGTGTTATATCCCGCCTTCTCCTTGCCGCTTCTTGCTACTCTATTTGGCATGAACGAATTCAAGGTTGTTTAAGAAAGGAATGAAGTCATATACTCAGGTGTTTGATGATATCGTATCTATTGTTCGGTTGAAGATCCTTTCGCTTCGATTCACGAAGAACTCTATGCGGATTCAAGGATTTTGGATACATGGAAGTTACCGGATCGGTGATCATTCTGCATTGTTCAACGCCTTAATGGAAGTTCTCCAATGTTTATCTATTTCGCGAAGGGAGTGCCAAGAATGGGTTGTACTCTTTTTCCTTTCTCCAAGGTTTTTCCTTTCGGGGTTTTTCTTGGAAAGGGTTTTTAAGGAGGCAAACTTCCTGGGTCGTCTTGCTCCCTTCGTGCGTATGGTGATTGCGGGATGCTCGCTTGTTACATGTTTTTCTTGTTTTATGCCTGGTTAGATGATGTAATGTATAGCTAGGTTCATTGTGTTTATGTCATGTCATAAACACTAGTTATCAAGCTTTTGCTTGAGGTTAATGTGGTACTTCTGCCACATTCCATTTGTACTTAACATTTTTTGGTTATATATTTACCGGTAAAACCCTTTACCCTAAGGTTATTGTGTTTAAAATGAAAGAAGTGTTGCGAGAGGATAGTTACGTCAGAACCCCTATACGGAGTTACCGTAATTAAGCAAACCTTGAGATGCTACACAGTGTGGCTACGGCGTAACCATTGCACTGGGTTACCGTAATTGGTAATGCTCAAGAATATTTCAAGATAAAGGTATGTTACTGGCGTAACCATAAGGATGAGTTACGTCGTAACTATGGACAGATCAGTCCTCGCTTAGCATGGTGCAACAACTTTCTAAATTGCAAAATGGTTTGAAACACAAAACCCAATGTAAATGGAAATAAAACAAAATGAAAGGGATAATTGGGTTGTCTCCGAAAGAGCACTTTTCTTTATTTACGAGTATTTAAGTTAGACTTAGAGCCTCGGGGCTTTATGGTGGCCTTTGACTTGGCCAACTTCCTCCATGTCCTTCATCAAGTTATGTCTCGACCCAAGCAACATTGGTAGCAAGTATGGAGGTACTCTTTAGTCTCGATCTTCCGAATTTTGCAAAACTTTTGTCCGGCCCCAAATGGTATCTAGTAAATTCATACTTTTCGCTATAATTGGTGGTGGCCTCTTATACGGAATGCCAAGAAGTTTGCACCTTTTTTTCTCATATGCTTCATCGTCGGGGTCAATGAATCCATCTTCACCTTGTAGTTCAAAGTAATCTATATCATCTTCGTCGGACTGGTATCTTTAAGCCATTTATTGTCGAGTAAATTTTCCACTAGCACCTGTTTGCATTCCTCTTTTTCTTTCCTCGATGAATCCTTGGCACCATTATCCGACTCTTCATTTGGAACTTCTCCGCTTGGTTCGTCTTTACTCATACATCCGTTCCAGATCTTCTCCTTAGTTAGCGCATCTATCTTTCCGTATTTAATTTTTACCCAATTGTCGAATCCTAAATCGTCTAGCCAAGGCAATTCTGTTCTTTCCGAGTCATTAGTTGAGGTCCATAGGAACTCCTCTTCCCAACTCTCTCTATACCGCTTCCCCATTACATTCATAATCAAAGGGTTGCAAGATGCCCAAAGATTTCCGTCGGGTTTTTTTCTTACACCAATGACTTGAGTTCCTTCGTCATCGGTGTTGCTAGAAGGAATATCGTTGGGAGGTTTAATGGTCTTTCCTCGAAAAATATGTTTTTCATATTTGAGCTCCAAATTTCTCAACCTCACTGAATACCAATCACTAAAGGATAGGTTTCCAAAATCAATGTCATGTCTTCCTGATTCATGAGGGCATATCCAAACTTCGTTCTTCACATTGCCACCCCCGTTGTAATACTCACGAAAGGGGTTGCAAGTTGGCCATGCTTGTGTGAACTCATCTTCCGTGATTAGTAAGGGCCCGCAACAGTGCTTGATGGGTGGTTCTTCCTCTTCGTTAATCGAGAATTTAGATAATCTTTCTTCATCGTTAAGGGCAGTCCACATGTATTTGTCATCATTAATCCTCTCCTTATCGACCCCTCCATCGCAGGCTTCATTCCGAGGGTCGCATGAGGCCCATAGATCATAACACTCTCCATTATCAATTGCAATAGCCTTACACCAGCGATTCTTCCTTTTGGAGTCATCTATTTTGGGAGACTTATCGTTCCTCGTATCCAGGTTACGCCGTAACTCCGATGTTTGGTTACGGCGTAACTCTCTTCTGCCATCAGCATCATTTTCTTTATTAGACTCATCAGTGGATTTCATACTGCAATTTGTTCTTTTGTGCCTCATTTCTTTTGTGTACTTCGTCGCCAAGCTTCCCAATCATAGTTTCCAAGTTTTTTAGTGATACGTCATGGCTAGAAAGGCTCTTGTTTGTATTATCTTGGAAGTTTTTCAGCCATTCTTCTTGCTCTTTCTGTCTCTTAGTTGAATCTACGAGGTACTTGTTAATTATTTCCTCCAAGTTAGCTCTTCTTTCACTACGATCATAATATGGAGAAGGTCCTCCACGATAGCGACTACCATTACGATTGTCCCCGTAAAACGGTCGATTTTCTCCATATTTAGCTTCTTCAATTGTGTTGTCTTTGTTAATGTGAGGACAATTCTTGGTGAGATGTCCTCCCCCACAGCTTTCGCAACCTACTTGGATGGCATGAACAGTTTCTCTGATCTTGAGCATATCCCGATCGAGATTTTCTAGTTTGTTAGTGATGGCGGCAATTCCATCAAAACGTCCGCGTGGTTCTTTTGCTTCCTCCATCATGCCATTTCGGGAATGATCACCATTTTTGGATGGCTTCAATCGCGAGTAGGAGTCATGCTCGAATTGGTCCTTGGTAGTCCAAAGATCATGTCGGTAGTCACGTTGATTCCTTTGTAGAATATGTTGACTTTTTTTGGTTGTTTAAATCATGTATAGGACACTTTAGAGAGATCGTTGAATCTATCCTGTGCTTGATACAACGTTTCATCGTCTTCTTGTTTGAAATTATGGATCTCCAAGAGTCGGTTAGATATCTTCGACGGAGGAAAATATCTCGGATAAAGTGCTTTTTAGTAGAGCCCATGTATCAATCCGCCCTACGGCAATCTTCGATCCATCTTCTTGCGGCCCCAAGAAGAGTCATGGGGAACACCTTAGCATAACAAAGTCATGAGACACTCCGGAATGTTGAAAAGGCTTGCAATGTACAAGACATTCTCAACGTGCTCATACGCATCTTTGTCCCCTGTTTCGCTTCGAAAAGGGTTAGCACGAAGCCCTCATAAATTGATCTTTAATCTCAAACGGACATTAGCTCTAATCGCCGGTCTTACGAGCCCCGCCCTTGTTCTTCTCTTGTCAACGCCAAATATTCCCCAAGAGTGAGGTCATCAATGTTAACAACTTCCATGGTACCAAACTTGAAAAGAGATCGAGAAATTGAGAAAATTATAAATAAAAAATAGAGAAATTAAAGACTTAATAAAATCCAAATATAACTCCCGTGTAGCGCCAAAAACTTGATGCGAGTTTTATTGACTGTGTTTTAATATTTATAATTTCTCGTTATACCTATGGTCTCACCCTAATGCACTAACAGGCGGTGTACCGGTCGTGTGTAGTGTAGTATTCGGTAAAACCGAGGTCGCCCCTAAGAGCTATGTGTGATTTAAACTAAGTCTAGGTGTCATGATTTTAATATGATTTAAGGTGGGAATGATTAACTACTAATAAAATACGAAAAGATAGCAAATAGAGGCGAGGTTGTGATCAATAGAGGAGAGGGTGCTAACCTAGTTACTCATCCTAATTAGTAGTGTTTACGCCTAATTACTCCCAATTACTTGGTGGGGTCAAAGTCGCTAGGACAACATTTGGTCGATTCGTCCTAACCTATCAAACAAAGGGTCCCACTAGAGAAATCGGTGACCCGTCATAAGTCCAGTTGTTCTTAGTCCCTAAGCCAAGTCATTAAGTACCGCTACATGATAGATTCATAACAATGAGTGATGGCGCTAGCAACTTAAACACTCATCCCCGAATTCGTAAGTTCATCCAAACGGTAGGTGATTAGTTGGTCAAATCACACAATCAGAAAGGGTCGTCAGTTGGTTATATCTTACCCTTCCCACTCAGTCTACCTACTTAGGGTCAGTTGGTCATATCTCCTAAGTAACTAGCCACTACCGCCATTCAAAACTACCGAAACAAGGGTAGCTACCACCAAGCTATGCATGCATACACTTAGAAATAATTATACGGAAGCAATGTAAATGCAAACAAAACAATTAAGGAATCATAACTAGGCCAGCACCAGAGGTGCTTAGCCGCTCATATTAACTAAAACAATCGATTCAATGTTTAACATTATGAAATACATAAATTGAAAGTAAAGAAAAGATAAATGCTAATGCTTATCTTAGGGGAGTGATTTCTCCCTTGGAGATAGCTCCGTATGCTCCTCTAGATCTGCCTTCGACTTCTACTCACGTTCACTTGATGCTGTGTATGAAATGGGATGCTTTGAAATGCTGGAATTTGTGGGGTATTTATAGGCCAGATCTGGTTACGGCGTAACTAATGATAAGAGTTACGCTGTAACATCCAATTCTTCGTATTTTGCACTAAAAATGCTGGTTACGCCGTAATTGATACAATAGTTACGGTGTAACTTGCAGCCGCGCTGAACCTCATTTCACCTAGTTGGTTACGTCGTAATCTTTGGGAGAGTTACGCCGTAATCTTACATTGAGTTGGTTTTCGAGCCATGCTTGATTACTGGCGTAATGTGAGAGAGGAGTTACGCCGTAACTTCTTGAAATGAGCATACTATGATATATCTTCAATAAACTCTCCAAATCCGCGTTTCTTTAGCTCCAATGCTCGTAATTTACCTGAAAGTGAAATATAGAGGAAAACAAGCGTAAATTCATATAAATGATATAAAATACGAGCATTATCAGGTAAAATTGACACTTAATATTCAGGACTATTTGATGTTATCAGTTTATCTGTCTTGCGATTTGAAGATTGTTGAGATTTGGCACTTTGCGGCTTGTCTCTTGTTGCGAATTGTGGCTAGTTGCGACTTGTGGATTGAGATTTAAGACTTCTGCTTTTTAAAGACTAGCGATTTGACTCATGTTGCGAGTTGAAGCCTTTGAGATTTGTCTCTTGTGTTTGTCTTTTGTGGTCTGTTAGTTTTACGTTTTGTCTAGTATTGCGGTTTCTGTGTTGCGACTTGAAAGTTGCGATTTATCTCTTGAGATTTGATACTTGAGGTTTGAGTTCTACGGTTTCCTCTTGGTTTTGTAAAATCTCGCGAAAGATTCGATTTCTTGGTTTAAATCAAAGAGTTGTAAAATCCCCGTGTATTTAGAAATCATGTCTACTGTTTCAGATGATGTTCAAGTTGCTGGGTTCGATACCCACCCTCCTATGCTGGATAGAACAGATTATGAATCTTGGGCTTAGAGAATATGATTGTATTTCTTAGGCAAAGAGAATGGTCTTAACATCATTCATTCAATTGATGAAGGTCCGTACCAGATGGGCACCACCAGAGATGAACTAGCAACTGGTGAAGATGGACATGTCACTCTGGGAATGGATAGACCAAGGACTTATGAATATGTCAATAATAAAGAGAAGAAAAGATATGATGTTGACATCAGAGCTTCCAACATCATCCTTCAAGGTCTCCCCAAGGATATCTACAAGCAGATAAATCATAATACCCAAGCCAAAGCGGTTTGGGACAATGTCAAAATGCTTCTTTTCGGCTCGAACCCGACAAAGGAAGATCGAGAGTCACAACCGTCACGATGACTTTGAGAACTTCAAGATGAATCCGGGAGAGTATTACAGTACCATGTGAGGTTTCACAAACTTGTGAATGATATGAGGAATATTAAGATGACTATGCCAAATATCCAACTCAATTCCAAGTTCCTAAACAACATAAACCGTAAGTGGAACAGGTATGTTACCGCAGTGAAGCTTAACAAAGGATTGAGAAATACAAACTATGAGCAGTTGTACGCTTACTTACTTCAACATGAGAAGCATGCTACATATGACCGTTTGATCATGGAAAACCTTAATCCAACTACAACAACAAGCGCAACAAATGACTCAGTTGCATTTATTTCTAATGTGAAGCTAAACGCTCAAACATCACAGTATTTACCATTTTCCCCGAATCGAATCGGGTTATTCAACCGGACTCGGGATATACCCCAACTGACATGTTGATTGAAAACCTCTCAAACCAAGTTTTCTATTGGTTCAACAATACAGAACCTCGCTTCCCCAAACCAACAACCAACTTAGGACCTCATCTAACCCACACAATCAAGCTACAGTATGGAAGATGGAAGGGTTGCGATACAGAATGTGCAAGGAAGATAAAATGAATGTTGCATTTGGTTATGTGGGGCTCGTAATGAGGATGGATAGTGGGTCAAGGTCAAGACAAACCGATAAACTGTTACAACTGTGGTGGTATGGGACATATTGCTAGGAATTGTACTCAACCTAAGCGTCCATAAAATGTTGAGTACTTCAGGGATAAGATGTTGCTGATGCAGGCACAAGATAGTGGAGCAGTGTTGGATGAGGAGGAGTTGTTGTTTCTTGCTGAGGGGAATGCCAACACGTTCAATGCTGACGTGGATGAACAACCAGTGTGTGATTTCGCATAGAATGATCCCAACATCTTCCAGGTTGCTGACTGTGATGCATTCGACTCTGATGTTGATGATGAACCAACGGTACAGACTATTATCATGGCTAATATTTCTCCCATGGTTTCATCACCTCAACAAGCTGGTCCCTTTAATACCTCAGTCATATCAGAGGTACTAAAGCTATATGATATGGTTGAGGGTGAAATCTGGCGCCCCTCTCTTCCTCTTCTTTTCCGGTCAAAAACCATTCTTAAATCATGTCCTTTCTATCTTCAAACGATCTCTCTTGTTTTTAGATATGCAATACATGGTTTTGGGGTGTTTCATTCGTGGAGGGGGTGTGTTGCGCTTTTTTTTCCATATCATGGCACGATTCTTTAATTTTACTCTGGCCGATCTCTTTATAAGGCGATTTCTAGGGTTTTTCGGTGCTACGAGGGTTCTGGTTATGGGGATCGATTGGATCGTGTTATTTAACTTATGGCGTTTATTCTGTCATCCATGTGATCGATCTGTTATGATGGTTTTAGATCTGTTCTTCATGCTTATAAAACCTTTCTAGGGTTTGATCCGATTATGCAAGTAACCCTTCTTAGGGTTTTGGTGATCGTGTAAGTGCCGCTGTTGCTGGTTTTACTTTTGTCGTGGGTTTAAAGAGATGTGTGTCATGTTTATTCGGATTAGTCTTGATCCTAATACATGTTTTTATGTCCTGGTGATGTCGATCGCTATATCTAGAGGCTGCTGGGAGATTATCTTGGAAGTTAGGGTTTATGATTTCCCTATTATTGGTGTTGCATCAGATCTGCATGTGCTTTATGATTACTATAGTTGTGGTGTTGGCTTATTATCAATCTGGTGTAGATATGCTATTTTGCGATGGCAGGTGCTCATGGTTGAGTTAGAGTTTGAGTTAGGGTTTGCTTGGCATATCCTAGTTCTCGTTACCCTGAGTCGGTTGGTGTTCTTTCATGCCTATCTTGACTATTCGTTTGTCATGCTTATCTTTAGGCTACCATGGTACTTTGGGTTGTGGATGTATGGTACACGGTTATTGTACTACTGTTATGGTATGTGTGCTCGTTTGTCGAGTGAGTAGGAAGTTAGGGTTCTGTTTAAACCCTATATGTGGAGGTTGATTCGATGGTGTATCTGACTTCTACTATTATTTAGTGCATTGAGACCTTGGTCCGTGTTTCTCTTCGGGTTCTTCATTCTTATTTTGGTGAATGGTTCAAGGTTTTGTTGTCTGTTGGAAGTTAGGGCTGCTAATTCCCTATGCATGTTTCGAGCTTGATTTGCAGTGGAGCAAATTCTTATTGGGTTATTAATGTTGTGCATTTTGCGTAATTTTAATAGCAGGCGCAATTGGGCTTGAATATCGTAGTTATCATCGTGTATGGTGCTATGATCATTTTGGTTGGTATTACTATATCATGCTTGGTATACGTTCATGTGTACCACGTATGGTGTTGTGGTTAGTTGTTGGAGCTTGCACATATTTTGGAGCTATTTAACGGAGCTTTCCTTTCCTTTTTGTGTGGCTTCTTCGTGGTTGTTGGTGCCGCACTCAAGGGTGTGTGGCAAATTATGGATGATTGACTGTCTCACTTCGGTAGTGGTTCTTTGAACCTTGGTTATTACATTTAGATAGGTTTTAAATGTAATTGTTTGTTATAGCTTTTAGTGTAGTTATTCGCTTTTGCGGTTGTATTGCCTATGTAATCGGTCGAGGGCATGGGATTCACCCATGTCATTTGCACTTCAATGTTTTTGGCGTAATAAATTTTTAGGGGTGAATTAACCCTTCTACCCAAAAAAGCTATATGATATGGTTGATGAGCAACAAATTCCCAACAAAGTACAACCAACGTAATTCGTTAAGTCGGATATTGTAAGTATGGGTAGCAATGTTATCCCATATCAGCAATATGTGAAACACAGTGAAAGTCTTGTTGTACCAAGTGGTGCATCTTTTGCCGTTAATGATGAATATGTGTTTAATGAGTACACTGAATATGTGCATGATGACTCCCTGACCACTAAGCTAAATATATATAAGGATCAAGTTGCCATCTATGAACAGCGTGTTAAATTGGAGCTTACCACACGTGAGCAGGAAATGGATTGCCAAATGCGTACACTAATCACTACTTGTAATTTAAAGGAAGAAAAGTTAAAACAAGATTTAAATTCTTTACAAGAGAAACTTAATCAAATTGTTAAGCAAAAACAAGAAATCCAAGAAAATGTAAAAACGCTTAAATAGGAATTTAAAGAAAAGGAATCTAAACTCCTAAATGATATTTCCAACCTTAAAACCTTAAAGAACAAACTTGAAAACAAGTTGTACGTACAAGGCAACACCATTCAGACTACTCACATGATAACAAATCACAGAGTATTAAGTGATAAACACAGTGAAAACCTTGTAGAAGACCAAAATCACTGTATCTTAAGAAAGCCAAAAAGGCTTAAGAAGTGATTTATGATGGTAGTGAGATTCTTAAGCCCAAACAAAATCCAACTTGTGTGCACCAAACCAGCAATTAGGATAAAACCGATTCTCTCCAAGGCGATTTTTTAACCCTAAAACCTCTAACTTGTTTTTCCTTCTAATCTGCCTAAACCTTGGATTCTTAGCATCGATCTGATCTTGTTATTGATTAACTTTATTGTTAATTGGTTCCTGATTTGCTTGGTGTTTTGTTTCTCTCGTTTTAGTTAGTTTTGAAGAATTGTTTTTTTTAGGGTTTTAAAAATCGTTTTTGGTGACATACAAGATTAACGTGATCCTAACTTGTTAGGGTTGATTTGGATTCTGATCGTATACATCCAAGAGTGCCTTTAACATGATTAATTCTATTTTGGATCATCATTCATGGGAGCTGGTTAGTTTTCTGGGACGTGCGTCATAAAACCCTAACGTTAGTTAGGGTTTTCTTTTGTTCGGTTTTCTTGGTTTATGTTGGGTGTAGTCGGTTCCTGGGATTGTTAGTGGGGTTGTGGAGAGATGGACAAACGTTTTTTGAACAAGGATAGCTCGTCGGTGAAAGCTACAAAAACAGACACCAACTTGGCCGATCAAGTTGGTTTGAACAAGGTAACAAATTCGTATCATCAACTTGATATTTAGGCATTGGAAGCTAGGTTACAACGTCTAAAAGGTGAACATGGAATCGAGGATGCTGCTGGTCCTGAGGTGCGCAAAGCTGCTAGGGTTGTTCGAAACCCTAGCACTCATGTTGGTCCTATCGATTCTGTTTGGGGTAATGTGAACACGGAAAACACAAGTCGTAGTGATATGAATGTGGGAGGCTTGGAGTCAAACACTAACGTCAATTCGACTCATGTTGTTGGTCAAGATGTTGCTTCGAAGGAGGGTGATGATGACCATAATGTTGTACTTCTGGTCTTAACGTGATGGGTAATGATAATAATGATGTTAGGTCATTTGCTAATGTGTTAAATCCGGAACGTGTCTCTAGGAAAGTTAATTTTCGAGCATTGGTGAATGAGACTCGCATTGTTAATCATGATACGGTGCTTCCAAAGACTGCTATGGAGGGGGTTTTTAACCGCTATGACAATACTCTTGTCGGCTTCTTTGTTGGTAAGACTATTGCGTTTCCTTTGGTACAAAACTATGTCACTAACACGTGGGGTAAGTTTGGACTAAAGAAACTTATGAAGAATGATGATGGTGTGTTCCTCTTTAAGTTTGATTCTAAAGAGGGTGTTGATATTGTCCTTCAACAGGGCCCTTGGATTATTCGTAACTCTCTTCTCATCCTCACTAGATGGACCCCTGATGTGTTATTGTCTAAAAGTGAGGTTACCAAAGTTCCCGTGTAGATTAAATTGCATAATGTGCCATTACTTGCATATTCAGAAGACGGGTTGAGCCTTATTGCTACTCAGGTGGGTAAGCCGATTATGTTAGATGCTTTTACTAGTTCCATGTGCGTTGATTCATGGGGTCGCATTAGTTTTGCACGTGCTCTTGTTGAATTATCATCGGCGTCTGAACTGAAACATGTGGTTACTATGGCGATCCCTAAAAAGGATGATAGTGGTTTTACTACGGCAAGAATCAAGGTTGAATATGATTGGAAACCTCCACATTGTACTGAATGTAAGGTGTTTGGGCATGTTAATGCTTGTTGTCCTAATAGTATTAAGGAACATCATGATGCTGCTCCCACCTCGTCTTTGGATGAGCCCGATGATGGGTTTAAGGTGGTGCGTAATCGAAAGCCAAACCAAAGTGCGAAGATGTCTAGTGGTATTAATATGGGTAAGGGTCCTAGATTTGCACCTAGGAAGCGGGTTTATGTTGCTAAGGCGAAGACACGAGTCGCTAGTGTTAATCCTAACGGTACACCTATTGCTACGTATAACTCTTTTGGGACTCTTGAGGTGCAGGGATGACACGGGCACTCCTAGTACTATAGTTGATTCTACTATCGATGAGGCGAAGACGGAAGTCTTCGGTTCTACTAAGGAAGCGGTATTGATGGTTCTCGGGGAAGGACTCTCGTGTTGATATTGGTGCGGCTTCAAGCCTCAGGAGACTATGACTTCTTACGCTACCAAGGTAAGTAATCCGTTTTCTAAAGTTGGCAATGTGACAGTTCGGCGGTGAAGAGGATGAGGTTTGGAGCGGATAACCCTATGGCATCATTTTGGCTTCGGGGTGGTGGGGGTTTGAGCTTGAAGATTTTGATGATTATCTCGATCAAGTCTGATTTATCGAGACACTTGGAGGATATGTGTGACATGTATGATGTTAGTCTCTTAGGTCGTGGTAGGAAGTAAATTTTGGTTGGTCGGTAGTTCATAAGATTGGCATGTCTTTTTATGTATTTTGTTTGGTTAAGTGCACTTTTAGTGTGTGTCTGTTGCCTATGTAACGGGCCGAGGTGAGAGATTCACTCTCATCCGTTGTACTTAACGTTTTTGGTTAATATATTTTACCGGGTACATGATTACTCCCCTTTACCCAAAAAAAACAAAATCCAACTTGTGTACAGAACAATCAAGAGGACATAGAGTTAGAAAATGCCTCTAGAGAGAAAATAGATATTTTTTGGGTAAAGGGGAGTAATCCTGCACCCTGGTAAAATATATTAACCAAAACGTTTAAGTACAACGGATGAGAGTGAATCTCTTACCTCGGCCCGTTACATGGGCAACAGACACACACTAAAAGTGCATTTTAACCAAATATATTACATAAGAAAGACATGCCAATCTTATGAACTACCAAACATTCAAAATTACTTCCTACCGCGACCTAAGAGACTAACATCATACATGTCACACATATCCTCCAAGTGTCTCGGTAAATCGTAGACTTGAGCAGCATAATCATCAAAGTCATCAAGCTCTAGTCCCCCACCTCCCCCAGACGCCAAAAATGACGCCATAGGGTTATCCGACTCCAAAACCTCATCCTCTTCACTATCAGAACAAGTCACATTCCCGAATTTAGAGAATGGATTACTTACCTTAGTAGCAGAAGAAGTCATAGTCTCCGGAGGCTTAATAGGTGCATCAATATCAACACGAGATTCCTTTCCCCTTGAACCATCCATACTTACTTCCTTAGTACAACTAGAAGAATTCCCAATCTTCGCCTCATCATTAGTAGAATCAACCACATTACTTGGGATGCCCGTGTCATCTTGCACCTCCAGAGTCCCAAAAGAGTTAGATGTAGTAATAGGTGTACCTTTAGCATTAACACTAGCAGCTTCCGGTGGCTTCATCCTAGCAACATATACCTACTTCCTAGGTGCAAATCTAGGACCCTTACCTATATTAATACCACTAGACATCTTCACACCTTTGGGTACATTCAATCCTCGGACTCAATTAAACACTGAACAAGTGTTTTGGAAGTTAGATATGGATAAGAGAAAAATCAAAGAACTTGTTGAAAATAATCCTCCCCTTAGGAAATTACTTGCGGCTACGGTGTATCCTCCCAATACACCGATGCATTTAGTGCCTAGAACTCTTCCTACGCAATGCAAAACCTTAATTAGTATATACGTGATTTACCAACTATTTGTTGATTTCGATAAAACATGTAAGAAGAAAATCATACCAATGGGTATTACTGAAGGGGAAAGGGGTTTTGAGCAAACAAAAGAGTGTTATCTTACTGAGGTTATTCCATTCTTTAAACAATTGAAAGAACAATTCGAGGGTATTCAAAAGGCCTTAGATACTGAAGTTAAAGAAATGAAAAAGATGTTTAATGAAATGGAAAACGAAGTAAGAAATAATGCATATGAGCTTAAAAGCTATGAGATTGAGAGAAAAAAATATTCACATCCTTAATGATAATTTGATTGCCAGATGTATTGCGTAGGATGTGTTTTATATTGTCACAAATTATGCCATAACTGCTTCTTAATTTCATGATTTGTCAATTTCATTTTAAGTTTCCCAAGATCGTGTCAATGAGCTTGAAATCGAGAATTCAAAATTGCAATAAAAAATCCAGAAGGATGATCATGATAACATGATCAGGCATTTTTCTAAATTAGAGGATGAATATCTTGATTTGGAATTAAAATATCAACATCTAGAAGAAGGAATCAAAACCTCAAACCCCAAGACATCTTTGGATGCTCCTGAATTTGATGCATATTTTGAAATAAGCACACAAGATGAACGGATTCAAGCTTATTTTAACACGATCCGAAAGTTGAAAGTTCAAATTTCCCAATTGAAGGGTAATACGAGTGAAGTGGTTGGCTCTCATATACCTCCGCCTTTAGATTCTCAGAATTTCCCACTTCAAAACATCATCAATGAATTGCAACAAGAAAATGATTGTTTTCAAGCTGAAAATGCTAAAGTTAAACTGCATTTTAAAGAGTTATATGAATCAATTAAGGTCACTCGCGACAAGAACAATGAAAAGATAACTTCTTTGCTTAAAGAAATTGAGAATCTAAAGACTCAGGTGAAAGGAAAAATGCCAATCACTAGTGGTGATGATGTGGTACCAAAGGTGTCTGCTTGTAAGAAGTATCCAATCAATGTGAAATATATTCCCCCATAAAGCTAAAACCATTTTTATAAAACACTTATAAGTAACATTTGTTACTTACACTTTTATAAAAATACATAGTTAGAATCTAACTAAATAAACATGTAAGTAAATTGGACTATCCATAACACAAAATCCATGACTCATAGCCCATAACCCATGTAAGTAAATTGGACTAGAATTACCTGTGTCGATCCCTTGATTACATCGGCGGATCCCTCTTGGAAGGGATCCGGCGATCCTGAGACTATTTTTCTATAAATAGTGAGCCATTTCCTCATTTCACTTTACCACTTTCACACATATTCTCTCTCATTATTACTTCTCTAGCTTCAGATCTTAGGATCATCCATATAGCTTTTACTTTAGTGATTCTCTAAGTTCCTCTTAAAGATGAGATCAAGACGTTTTTCATAAAAGACTTGCAAGCTCGAAGACATGGGTTGCTAGACTTCGTCATCATCACAAGATCATAGAAGTGTATCTTGTAGTTCGTTCTTCTTAAGTTTGTTATAGGTGTGTTGTGATAAGTTGGTGTAGTTGGGTTGTGGTTCCTCCGTTATAAAGGGACTCGGTATTTAGCTTTGTACCGGATAAAGCGTAAGCGACGTAGGTTTGGTTCTACCTTTTGGAAGAGCTTGGTATCTAGCCTTGTACCTGAAAAAGTGTAGGCAACGTAGGTTTGATTCTACCTTGTGAAAGAACCCAGTATCTGGCTTTGTACCGGATAAAGTGTAAGCAACTTTATGAAGGCTTCTCCGCCAAGATAAGGAGCTTGTGGTGTAGTGTTTACGAATTCTCGAGTTGGGTACTCGAGGAATGAAGTAGGGTAAGGAAGCTAAGGTGAGCTTGTAGCAGAACCACTATAAATATTTGTGTCATGGTTTTATCTTTCTTTCTCTAACTCGTATTATATTTTATTTATATCTAACAATCTATCAATATCCATACATCAAAATAGATTGACATAAGTCGATCTAAATATTTTAAATTGAAGTTTTAATTGGTAAAATTATTCAACCCCCTTCTAGTTTTCTCACAAGGTTTTAGCGTTAATATTGAAGATGCTTTTAGGGACAACATATGTTACTATACGAAAAACAAAATTAGTACTCCTTCGTCCCATTATCATTGTCAACGTCTACTTTTTGGTTTGTCCTAAAATAATTACACATACCTAAATATAGAAGTTGAAATTGTTTAAGTTTACCATACTGCCACTAAACTATGATTTATAGAGTTAACTTGTTAGGAATTGGAAATTCCATAGTGAAGAGTCGGTCACCCCAAATAAAATCTAGCATAAGTTATCTCGTAGACATATCGTTATTTACGTTATTTAGTAGTGAAGTAGTTAGTTATTAGCGTAGATTAGTTTAGTGTAACACCGTGGAGGAAGGACGGGTCTTTACCCAATGTATGCCTGATCCATGGCCGACGGCGGAGGCGTTTAGTTTGTAACTATAAATACCCCTTTCATCCTTAGAACGGGTGATGCTTCTCATTCAATCTAACCTTTTCTCTTTTTGTTTATCTCTCTAGAATCACCCTCTCTACTCTCTTCATCTCTCTAACATGGCATTCATATACCATCACCATCCTAGACCACCCGAATCATCAAACAACATATTATGTATGATCCTATAAATGGTACCAGAGCCTAGGTTTTGTTGTTTTTGGTGATTCGAATGGTTTTATATGGTTTTTTCTTATGCGGTTTGTGTGGTTTTCTATGATGCGGTTTGATACGGTCTTGGTGATGTTTGAATGAGTTTGATTCCGTTTTTGTTGAAGCTTTTTTTTTTGGGTAAAGGGGAGTAATCCTGCACCCTGGTAATGTATATTAACCAAAAAACATTGAAGTGCAATGGATGAGGGTGAATCCCTCATCTTAGTCCCTAAGGACACTTCCACAACAACTATATAAGAATGACACACCATTCTTATAACATACAAAAATGAACCTACCAATAATGACAAAAGTAAATAAAACATTACAATTTTAATCAAGAAAAGTACTTAAGCCTTCTAAATCATTATTGCGGTCCACCTACTTCCATGAAAAATCCTCCAACTTGCCCACTCATGGATCATCAATCTTGAGATGCAGTTCACAAATTTCACACAACGGTTGGTGAGAGACTCTAAAACCACGGATAGAGCAACAAGCACAAACTTGCTTCAAAAGTGTATGTTTAGATGCACAACCGAGCAAAAACCAAGCATGATGACCATAAGCGGATGAACATAGGATTTCCAAACCCTAACTTCCATCATATACAATCACTAAACTCCAAAATAAATGAGAATGCAATAAATCTGTGATTGTGTGATTGGGGTTTTGAACAAGAGCCCCCAAAACTTAACTTCCATCAACAACATGAATCTTCATCACTCATTGATCATCAGATGTGATTTCAGGTCATAAAGAGTAGGAAAAGAACCATGCACGTACACACAGCAGCAGCTTCAATCCATGGCTGCACCGAAGCATCAACCAATATGTAATCCAAAACAGTCGTTGTCTTAAATACAAGAAACCTTGATGGAATTAAACGCCACCGCTCAAACGGACCCATATCAGACTTGTAATAAGGTTTAACAAACCCAAACTTCCACTATCCTCGCAAAACTGTCCCAAGTGAACAGCAGTAGCACCGAATGCAAAAACACATGTAGGGATTCTCAAAATAAACATCAATAGCACCCTTACAATCATGCCATGCGATCAACAGGTGCAACTCATAACAAACCACTATGGCTTCGATTCAAACACCATCATCTGCCAATGCAAACGAGGTCATAATAACATAGAATCCACCATAGAATCACAACATCGATCCCAGTCCACTAGCACATGAAGCGATAGACCCAGGAATGAACAAGTAACAGGGTGACGAAGCCCTAACAACCATCAGCATAACGAACATCTCTCTAATAAACCCACAAATCACAATTATTAATCTGATATAGAACATGCCGTCAACCAAATAAACCCGAGAAGGTTTAACGATCAGACTCATATCACATCCAGCGATTAAGATAAAACAAAACCCTAAGAAGGGTATCATTCAAACGATAACGCACGTAAGAAACCCCAGATCAAGACCGGATCGCACTGTTAATTCAAACCCTAGTACGCTCAACCACATCAGCATAACCGAAACCCTAAATATCAATTATAAAAATCGTCCAGAAGAAGTAAGGGTTTCAGCGATCACCAAATATGATAGATAAGAAACCCTAGAAAGAGTTTCGCACTTCAGCACAACAAGGATCCCTTAATCGACCAGTCAAATTCAATAGAGATTTCTTGAATATATAACTAAGCTAATCATTGACCGCCACCCCTTAGATGAAATCACAACCCAAACTATTCGTCTTGCATACCCAAATAGGTAGAGATAACAAAACAATTAGGATCATGGCCGGAATTTTAGAAGGGGCGGCGGCCAGAAATCTCCATTGGGAGAGAGAGAATTAGGGTTTTTTTTAGGGTTTTTGTTGAAGCTTGTTGTTGAATGAATCCGGTTTTAAAAGTGTTAATCCTTGTTATGTTTGTTATGAGTGTTGATGCGTTGCTGCTGATGTTAAGCTTGTTTTATAACTGGTTTTTGTACATTCAAACTATGGTGAATCTGCTGGTTATATAATATCTGGTTTTGGTATACTGGTTGGATTTGCTGATTCACATGTGCAGTTTGTGGTCATGTTCTAAGATGCGGTTTATCACTGAAATGATGCGTTTTAAAGACAGATGCTACTGCGGTTTGATGCAATATTGAATGCGGTTTGTCGAAATTCTTCGATGCGGTTTGTGTTGCACTTTTTCTTCGATGCGATTTGTCTGGTTATGTTACTATGCGGTTTGTCTTTACAAACTGTCCAGATTAGATGTTTGTGATGCGGTTTGTCACATTCACATGGATGCTGTTTGATAAATATGGTATGCGGTTTGACTTTTTAGTCAACTGCGATTTGTAATTATAAAGTTCGGGTCAGATGCGATTTGTCAATCTCAAATAAATAATACTGAATTAACGCCGTTGTCGCATCTTGTGGTTAAAAGCAACACAATATTAGCCCATGTACTAGAAATCTTTTGAGAAGAACATCATTAGCTCGGATGTATCTGTGAGAATCAACTTGTCGACGAATGTGAGCAAGTCTAATTGGGATTAAAATCGACATTACACTCTCCCCAATTAGTGCTCTCCCTAAACCGACAAAGATTTCAAGTGATCTTCTCACCGAATTAAGAAGAAGTCTTTAGATCATTAAATGCAACTCGTCTTTAGTCTTCTAACATGCGTGAGAAAATGTAGAACGGACTTTAGACTCGACCTTCTTCAAGATTGTCCGTTTGGGGAATATAAAGTTAACATCTTCTTTTCACCAAATGCATTCCCGTTAACTTATATATAGCAAATCCCCTTAACTCAAATCCCTCCCAATCAAATAAGAACAGAAAGATGTTCATCAAGGAAATCCGCCTAGCAACTGGAAGCACTTTGTCATTAATCATATCAGCTTGTGAAGATGTCAACCACCGGCTCTTAGAAGAAAACTCCATGTGAAGATGACCCGATAAGAAGAAGCTCGGTTCTTACATGAGTTTGGAGCCGTTTGACCATTATTCTCATATATTAAACAACATGCGAATTATCACACTTCTTCTCCCCTCAAGAATTGCATACGGAGATGCCATTCTTGATTAAACAAGTGAATATCATCCAAATGTAGTCTATTTACACTTCTCCCCCTCAAAGGTAGCATATGATGTCGCCATCGTCATTATAATTGAGCAAGTAGAATAAGAAAACAATCAACAGTAGTTCGGTTCACTTGATGACTGAAAGCGAATGGAAAAAGCATGAGGCATGTTGATGAGAATGGTCATAATTGAGAAGATTTCTCTTCTTCAGAAGATAAAGCGCACTGAAGCGTACACTTTTCTTTTCTTTAGAGAATGAGGCTTGAACTGATGTGTTCAAACGTCATTATCTCTCTTTTCATCTACTCTTGGCAAACTTATAATCAACCCCATTATCATTCAAGAGGCTCTTTGTCGTGACGGTGATGAGAAAACCCAATATGATGAATTTGACCACAAGTAAAATAACCCGAACTCGTGACTTAAACTTGCACATACGTAATAAAGAGCGGTGCCGAGAGTTCATCCTCGATTGAATCTCTAAGTACTCTATAATCTTCATCCAACCAACCATCAAGTATAAGACGTACATCACCTCTTGAAAATCCACAATTAAATGTGACATCGAGCACTACAACGTAACTCCTTAAAGTGATAGTTATTTTATGGTGGTAAGAGCCCAATTCCCCAGTGGTAAAAGAAAAGATAAATCACCCAAAAATAACTAGATTTCCAAGTCTTCATTTTTGAAAATATTAAATGCTCGAACAAGGATCTCGAAGAATCTTCATCCAACCATCCCCGATACCTTCAGATACTAAGTACACTTGCCCGTGATATTTCACTTGAACCTCAAATAAATAATACTGAATTAACGCTGTTGTCGCATCTTGTGGTTAAAAGCTTAAATCTAGCCCCCTTTTACATTTTAAGTAAACTATGATAATGGTTTCATCCCGACCATGGTTAAAAGCACATAACCCCATAAAACTTTGAAATAACCAAACTGTCATGAAGAAAATCCAAGCAATCACCCAATTCATGAAGTACACCTTTATCCCTTCTTCAAGTAGAAACCGTAGCACCAAACATCGGATAAGATCCAAAATACTTTCTCCTTTCTCCGTGATGGTTCCATCATTACGGATTTTACAATTCTATGGTTTAAACCGAGAAATAAATTCTTTCATGGATTTGACAAAACCAAGAATAAACCGTAAGAAAGATCCGGAAATGCACTCTACTTTTACCAGGATGTTTCCATTGTCACGGGATTTTACAAGTCTATGATTTAAACCGAGAAATAGTCTCTTTCGCGGGATTTTACAAAATCAAGACTAAACCATAAACAATGTCAGCTTGAATGTGTTATGACAACTTTGGTTTTGGTGAATAACTATTTTAGGGGAACATGCAGCAGTTCATCAACGGTTCATTCATCATCTTCAACAATATCATCAACAATTCTTTACCCATATGTAGACAACTTCACAAACCATAATAAGTCAAGTAGTATACACTACTTGAAGGTTGATCGTAGCGACAAAGTACACGTTTCTCCCCCATGATGGTTTCGAACTTTTGGAAGCATCATAACGTGTACGACCATTTGTACGAGAAGTTCTTGTCATAAGCAAACATCTTGAAAAATCATGAATGACATTGAAGATTCTTGAAAGATTTTGCTTAGACTGTGAAGTATCATTTACATTCTGTGGCTTCAAATATCACATGGGAATTGCCGATCACATCACATCCAACAAACCCTTTGGTAAACATATCATTCACGAATTCTGTCGGCAATTGTTGTGACCATTTGCTGGAGAAAATCCGATATACCAAACTTGAACATGAAGTAGAATTCCCCAGATTTGTTACTTAAGCTTGTACTAATCCTTGTGAAAAAGAAACGGTGTACCCAATGTACAAAACCTCTTGACGTATCCTCAACTGTGTGAGACACCGAAGTGATAGTTACGTTGTGGGTTAAGCGAGAAAGAATAAAAAAAAGTAACTAAATAAGTCTTTATCACATCCAATAAACGCCCAAACAAGTCATCTTCGCGGAAGGGTAGAAAGAAAGAAGACGAAATAAGTAAATGTTCCCGGAAAACCTCATTTCAAATCCAAATAAGAAATACCGAACAAACACCCCGTAGGCAGTCTTGTTCAAATATCAACTCAAGCCGTAAAATAATATCTTCCATGAAAATGTATAACCAAAGTATCAACCCGCACAACACAACAAATCTCAACATTAGCTCAAATCTCTTTTTATCCAAGTCTCATAACATCGTATCATCTCAAATCTTATAAATCTCAATCTTGAAACGCCCATATGTCCAACATCCAACATATAAATCCAATACTCTCACGGCACATTTTACCACATATACACACGATATATATAAAAAATTCGGTCCATAATATGATGAATATTAGCACTAATATCCACTTAATAGAATTATCAAGCCCATCATGTGAATAAGTGGTACACGATGTGGGCACAAGGCATGATCCAATTCAAATGAAACTCGGGCCATGTAATCACGATTCATGAAAAATTACTTTCCACCTCCAAACATTGATTGATTGAAAATGTGACATAAGCGTTTAGTTCAACGATAGTGTGCAAGTAATAAACATAAAATCTTTAGATAATCGACCCATGTCCATACACTCACACGGCCCATCATAAAAGGAACATGCATAGCCGACCACTTGTACGACCCATGACCATAACCATTGAGAGATACAACCCATCACCCAATCCAATGTCTAAATCCCCTTCAACCCTAAAGATAAGGAGTATAAGAACTCTCTTAATCTCAGATATCCCAAAATCTTGCAACCCTAAGACACTTAAAAAACCATCCGCCCTCATCAGTTAATTAACCTCACGCAACCCTAATATTTATCACAACAAAACCATCAGCCTCCCTTCAATCAATATTGTTGACTGCACCTCTCTCCCATTACTGAAATCATAACGCAACCACAATAATGGTTACAACTATCCTAGAAACGGATAGCCTCGCCACATGGATGGCATGAGGGTTGAACTTGGCTTCAGAATCATAAGCCACAGAGATGGTATGATACTCGTCATCAAGGTAGGTTAACTAAGTTACATCTTATCTTTTGAGCGTTAGACGAACCAAGAAACTGAGTCAACATTGTTGTTACACTCATCTTTTAATTCGTATATTATCACTTCGTTAGATTTGAATTTTTTTTATATAACGACTAGGAAATGATTCAACAATATTGTTGCAATCACTTCTTTATACTCGGAAATTTATCAAAATCTTTTGTTCAATGATGGTTTTTCATTCACGTGATGGCCTTCAAAGGTCTTGATGATCACGAATGCAAAAGAAAGATTGAGACCATTAAGATATACATTGTACCGAAGCAAAGAGGTGATGTAAATTACTAGTTATAATCATTTCTTAGATTTTCGGATAGAATCACAGTAGGTTCGACGACGATATACGCTCAATTACACATAATCTTTACGATATTGAGAACATTATTGAACGTTTCTGAGATCACTTGATGTTTATATGAGATGAGATTGATTGAAGATGTTAACACAGGATCTGGAAACAATTTGGGTTTTTGCGTTCCTTTATTTGGTTCCTGTTAAGAGATGGGATTTTTGAATTGTTGTTGTCGTTTAAATTATGTTGTCGTTTATTTACAGATTGTATATGATAATGTATGTGATGATGATGAATATAGGATAGTAATAGGATATATGAATGATGTGGATGATATGAACTTGTGTTGAATGATGTCTTGATGTTTGTTGTGAACGAGTTGTGTTTGTCGTTATGATCAACCTTCAGAGGGAAGTAGTGTATACTACTTGACTTATTATGGTTTGTGAAGTTGTCTACATATGGGTAAAGAATTGTTGATGATATTGTTGAAGATGATGAATGAACCATTGATGAACTGCTGCATGTCCCCCTAAAACAGTTATTCACCGAAACCAAAGTTGTCATAACATATTCAAGCTGACATTGTTTACGGTTTAGTCTTGATTTTGTAAAATCCCGCGAAAGAGACTATTTCTCGGTTTAAATCATAGACTTGTAAAATCCCGTGACAATGGAAACATCCTGGTAAAGGTAAAGTGCATTTCTAGATCTTTCTTACGGTTTATTCTTGGTTTTGTCAAATCCCGTGAAAGAATTTATTTCTCGGTTTAAACCATAGAATTGTAAAATCCCGTAATGATGGAACCATCCTGGAGAAAGGAGAAAGTATTTTTGGATCTTATCTGATGCTGGTGCTACGGTTTCTACTTCGAAGAAGGGATAAAGGGTGTACTTCATGAATTGGGTGATTGCTTGGATTTTCTTCATGACAGTTTGGTTATTTCAAAGTTTTATGGGGTTATGTGCTTTTAACCATGGTCGGGATGAAACCATTATCATAGTTTACTTAAAATGTAAAAGGGGGATAGATTTAAGCTTTTAACCACAAGATGCGACAACGACGTTAATTCAGTATTATTTATTTGAGGTTCAAGTGAAATATCATGGGCGAGTGTACTTAGTATCCGAAGGTATCGGGGATGGTTGGATGAAGATTCTTCGAGATCCTTGTTCGAGCTTTTAATATTTTCAAAATGAAGACTTGGAAATCTAGTTATTTTGGGTGATTTATCTTTTCTTTTACCACTGGGGAATTAGGCTCTTACCACCATAAAATAACTATCACTTTAAGGAGTTACGTTGTAGTGCTCGATGTCACATTTAATTGTGGATTTTCAAGAGGTGATGTACGCCTTATACTTGATGGTTGGTTGGATGAAGATTATAGAGTACTTAGAGATTCAATCGAGGATGAACTCTCGCACCGCTCTTTGTTACGTATGTGCAAGTTTAAGTCACGAGTTCGGGTTATTTTACTTCAGGTCAAATTCATCATATTGGGTTTTCTCCATCACCGTCACGACAAAGAGCCCTCTTGAATGATAATGGGGTTGATTATAAGTTTGCCAAGAGTAGATGAAAAGAGAGATAATGATGTTTGAACACATCGATTCAAGCCTCATTCTCTAAAGAAAAGAAAAGTGTACGCTTGATGCGCTTTATCTTCTCAAGAAGAGAAATCTTCTCAATTATGACCATTCTCATCAACATGCCTCATGCTTTTTCCATTCGCTTTCAGTCATCAAGTGAACCGAACTACTGTTGATTGTTTTCTTATTCCACTTGCTCAATTATAATGACGATGGCGACATCATATGCTACCTTTGAGGGGGAGAAGTGTGAATAGACTACATTTGGATGATATTCACTTGTTTAATCAAGAATGGCATCTCCGTATGCAATTCTTGAGGGGGAGAAGAAGTGTGATAATTCTGCATGTTGTTTAATATATGAGAATAAATGGTCAAACGGCTCCAAACTCATGTAAGAACCGAGCTTCTTCTTATCGGGTCATCTTCACATGGAGTTTTCTTCTAAGAGCCGGTGGTTGACATCTTCACAAGCTGATATGATTAATGACAAAGTGCTTCCAGTTGCTAGGCGGATTTCCTTGATGAACATCTTTCTGTTCTTATTTGATTGGGAGGGATTTGAGTTAAGGGGATTTGCTATATATAAGTTAACGGGAATGCATTTGGTGAAGAGAAGATGTTAACTTTCTATTCCCCAAACGGACAATCTTGAAGAAGGTCGAGTCTAAAGTCCATTCTACATTTTCTCTGCATGTTAGAAGACTAAAGACGAGTTGCATTTAATGATCTAAAGACTTCTTCTTAATCCGGTGAGAAGATCACTTGAAATCTTTGTCGGTTTAGGGAGAGCACTAATTGGGGAGAGTGTAATGTCGATTTAATCCCCAATTAGACTTGCTCACATTCGTCGACAAGTTGATTCTCACAGATACATCTGAGCTAATGGTGTTCTTCTCAAAAGATTTCTAGTACATGGGCTAATATTGTGTTGTTGATTCTGAAGTATCAAAACCAGCAATGGGGAAGGAGACACGTATCTAAACGCGAGTAAACTTGATGAACTTAATACTTCTAAGTGATTGAAGAAATCCCGGGAAGACAAATGTCATTACCGCAGAGAAACTCAAGGTTTGACTCATGGCGTTTAGTGTCCTTATTCCAACTATGTGGGGGAAGAGATGGAAGAGTTAGTTTAGGTACACAAATGTGTGATGATTTTGATGTTATCACAATCATCAGGGGAGAGGACTTGTGTACATTGGGGATGCTCAAATTGTTTCACTTGAGGCGTAATCGGTGATTCGATTATAATCACTTATTTCGGAGATGACATCCGCAGAGATAATCGATGATTGAGATGCTACTTGATGTTATCGGTTATTCTTTCTTTGGGCATTTGGGTACTTTGGGTTCTTGAGCTTCATACACTTTATTGTGGGAGAGAAAAGTATACATCGGGTTATTCTTTGGCAATAGGACTTAATCTGCTACTTCGATGTTATAAGGTTCTTTGTCTTTGGGTATATGTGTATTCGGGTTCTTGAGCTTCATTCCAAGAGACTGGCGACATCAATTCAATTACTTGGGGGAAATTTTCTCTTGATACCTTTTGGTATGGATCGCTTGAGACGTCGAGAGAAAAGAAATACGAGAAGATTGTTTTATGTGTGGGATGATACGTTGTCGTTCTATTGGATGATATAACCTCGGCGAAGAATCACGATGATTATTCTTAAAAGAGCGAGAAGATTGATGATAATGGTGTGCTTCTTTGTGCACCTGGCTAAGGCAAGCTTGAAATAGAGCTTCAAATCTGCTCAACAAAAGGATTTTCGGTTTGGGGTGAAGCTGCCAAAGTCTCACTTTCAGATGGCTCAACTTCTCTAAATTCAGGAGTCTCGAAAGCTTTGGTGGTGAAAGTTTAAGAGATGATGACTTTTATCTTCTGCAACGGGGCTGTTTGATATCCTTATCTCGGTACTCGTATCATCATTCTTCTTAAACTATATCATCTAATTTATCTTTGTAAATATTTATCAAAAACCAAAATACAAAAATAGAAAACCAACAAAAAGAGTGTTTCTCTCTCTTGGTGGTGAATTCCGGCCGCCACTTCCTCTTCCTTATCCGACCATGACCTCCTCCTAAACCACCTCTCTACCTTTTAAACAATTGTTTTAGGATCGTTTGATCCTGATCTAATTCGTTTTAAGGTATGCAATCGGTTTTCAAGGTTGGGATTTATCAAGGAAGGAGGCGTGCTGTGATATACCCTATTAAATCGAATTTGTTATCGTTTTTTTAGGGTTTCGGGTATATGCTCATATTCCTGTTGTGGTCCATCATTCATGCCGTTTTGACGATCCTTAGTGATTATCAAATCGATTTTTTCTGGGTACGATCTGGTGGTATTATTTGTGGTCGACTTATTTTAAAAACCTGTTTGGTTTTTATTTGTGGTCGACTTTAAATCATGCTTATGCTGCAAGGTAAACCATATTAGGGTTTATGTGTTTATTGAATGTTCTTTAGCAGATGTCGGTGGTTATGTTCGTGGGTTTTGAGATATGTAAGTCAAGTTTTTGGGTATTCTTGTTCAAAAACCCTAATTATACGTTCATAGATCTGTTGCGGGTTATATGTATATGATGGGTCCTTTTTCTGTCTTATGATAAGACGATCGTGGTTTGTGACTTGTGTGATTCATTAGATGTTTAGGGTCTTTGAAAACCCTAATTATCGTCTATGGCTGATTCTTCTTGTGTTGGTTTAAACTCTGATCTTCTTACTTGTTTGCTGATAATGCATTGAAGTTAGCCATAGTTTTATGTTTGATGGGTACAAGCCGAGTGTGACAACTCGTAATTTCAGGACATTTCATATAGACTAGGTTTAGTCTACATATCATTAGTAACATCATCATCATATTAGTTCATGCATGGTTTTGCATATTTCATTAAACGTTTATTTTCTTATTAAATAAACGCTATCGTGTAATCATTTATTTTGAACATTTGATCCGACACTTCCAAAAATTATCCTAATATATTTTTATATTCATTTTAAGACTATACAAATTATATTATTAGTTTACCCGATGTTTTAAATTTATTTTGTATATAAATTATTATATATAAACACTTACGACGGTTTTCGTAAATTCAACTCGATAAATATTTATTCACTCAATACTTGTGAGAAATGTATTTTTATAAATTTTATGACTTCAATACATTTTATTTTATTCCGTTAAAATCTATTTTTAGTTAACGCTACAATTAATACCTAAATATATTTACTTAATACACAATAAAGTTAGCATTAAAATGCATTTACTCATTTAAATACATCACCCCTTTTATTTTTTCATGTGTGTCGACATTAGAGCATGACTCATCAATGGTTTGTGTAAAAATCTACACTAGCTTTACCACCTATACATATATTATTAGATATTTACTAATATACAAGATATATTACTTCACTTCAAACACATAGACAACACATATCCTTAGGTGTAAAAGAGAAAAACTCTTCCAAGCTCATCACCATTTTCGTTCAAGGAGAAAGAAAAGGAAGAAAGCCAAGTTTTTGCAAGATCAAGTAATTTCTACAAACACTAGTATACTCTTTTAAGGGTTTTGCAATAAAAACCTAGGGTATTTAAGATAAACCTTGTTCTTTAAACCTCATCATTTAACTAGTAAGCATTTCATGATCATTTTTTTATTTTTCATATTCATACTTTGGTCATTATATCATGCTTGAGAAAAACATGCAAGTTATATGATTATCTATACCACTTTTATTGTTTTAGTACTTATAATTAGTATATACTATCCTATAATCAATCCCTTGAAACATATCATTTTGATGATGTCTAGGAACCCATGACACCCTAAGAAGGTGTATGGTAGGATTAGAATAGCTCGGAGTTGTTTTGAATTGGTTAGAATAGGTTTGGGCGTGAAAACTCATTTCGACAAGTTTACCTAAGGTCTCGTCCTTATTTTTGAAATCTGGAATTTTCGACAGTAGATAAAAAATTTTGGCCTAGATATTTAGAAAATATACTTTAAAACGAAAACGTGGTCGCTTGAACGGATTAAAACGGAGGTATAACGAAGAAGTTATGCTATTTTCAAATTTGACGACGAAAACTATAAAATCCAGAAAATTCAGCATGTTATATTAACTTTTTACGAGTCAAAAATGAGTCTTAAGCGTTATAAAATGTGTCGACTTATCAAAAATATATTAGTATATATTATCACGATTCTAAGGATATATAAAACGTAGAAAACGAACTTATAACGATTAAATTACACGCGTTAAACAAAGTTGCCGTAACTTCATTATATAAGCAAAATTAATATATTTCTATTAGACACATACTACGGCAACGAGGGACCATGTTGAGGGTCGTTTTTAACAATGACGGAGTACTTTATATAAAATGATGTCTTCTAGTAAAAGTAAGTTTGCCTAGCATATTTTCCAATATGTCCAACCGTTCGTCAAGCGGAGTTGTAACGAATAAAATACGGTCACTTAAACTTTGCCGAAAACCACCCTTAAACAATATTTTGGACACAAGTACCATACTTTACCTACATTTTTCTCCATGATCGAGACCTCTAGGATGAAAACTTAAATGCTAAAACTTTGAGATAATGATACAAGCTTTCCAAAACCGTTGAGTTTGTTTCCTAACACTCGATGTACACCAATTTACGACTAGTTTTTCAAGGCCGTTTATTCACTTTCATGAAATTGTCAAATGATATTATTTTACGACGAAAGGTTATAATTTCATAATAAATCATTAAATGACTATCGTAGGATATCATTTCAACGTAAATACTTGTAAAGTATTTTATAATATGACGAGATGTCATGAACATATATTTCGACGATGAACATTATTTTCAAATGTACAAGTGGTATGGATATCATATGAGTTTGCATGCACGACATTGTTTCATGATTTACATTAGAACATATCATTCATAATAGGTCATGGTCAGAGGTTGCGCCTCATTTCAGTATTGCCATTATATCTTCATAAACATTGCACCAGGTGAGTTTCCATAGCCCCATTTTCAATTGTTTTAATGCTTTTATTAAACTCTTTGGGAGATACATGCTCAACAATTTTATTACATTCATGACTATTTGCAAACTATATGTTTATCCGAATCGAATGTTAGTCATCTGATATGTGATGATCGCCATACTTAGAATTTTTATATCATGAATCATTGAGCTAATCGACTTGGTATGATCACGATCTAACGGACTTGGATAATGTTGAACTAACGGACTTGGTATAGTCATGTACTAACGGACTTGGTACAATCATGGTCTAATGGTCTTGGTATAACATTGAACTAATGGTCTTGGTACAATCTCGAACTAATGGTCATGGAACAATTTGAAACCGTATTTAATTATGTGTTATATCAAGTAACTATGGATACATTAAGTTATGCACTATTTTGTGAATTCATTTGACATCATGTGCTTGAACATAAACTATACACATTTTGGCGGTGGGTTGTGAACACAGGGTTGCAAGTTTTGTATGGGCGGAACTTGAACCGAGTGGATTACAATGCCTTTCTTTGCATAAACGATTTTGAAAGGCTATACATTTCAACTCAAACTCTATGAACTCACTCAACCTTTGTGTTGACACTTTTTAGCATGTTTTATCTCAGGTATCTAAGGCATTCACTTCATGGCATGCATATGGACATATCATAGAGTCGTGGTGACGACGTGTCACACATGGGATTTATGCACTTTAAAATATCGTTTGGCTTGTAACAAACTTATTTCCGCACAAGTTGATTTTCATTTGGGACCTACACTTTATAAACTCTGATTGGTTTTAATAAATCAAATGATGTGTTTTCCAAACGACACTTTAGGTCGATTCGATATAACTGTAACTTTGATGCTATGACATCCTCCCAAGGTATTCCATTCATTTGCAAAGCAGGTAATTTGGGGTGTGACACGAGGGTGGTCTGCAAGTATTGGGTGAATTTAACGACACACGATCTGTTACTTGTTTTTCTCTTGTGGCTTGTTGTTGGTGCTTGGTATGGTGATGAATACTGGGTTGGAAGTTAGGGTTCTAATGACCCTATTATACGTTTTAGTGGGTCTTTTCGCATATTGTTCACTTGATTGTATTGATTCTGCTGTGAGAACTAAGATCATTGATACGCTTACAGTAGCGTTCGGGGTCAAAGGAACTTCCTTTTCGTCGAGCAAGTTTTTCAACACCCTAGGCAATGAACCTAATCGTTGTAGTGTAGTATTAGGGTAAGCCACGTGAATTGATATCGTTCTCTGGGGAATAGGAATGCTAGTGAGAAGTTACTACGCTAAGGTTGGGGTTGAGGAAGATTATTTTTTATCTCTTTTTATGTTTTTTTAGGAAATGGAAAGGTACGAATCTCGGGGTTTGAATTTAGGGGGTTAGTATTTCTACCGATTACTTCTACTTATCTAATTATCTAAACTAAGTTGAGGGTAGTCTATGTCTATTGTTGTGTGCTCGTATGATAGTTAAAAATGTATTTGCTTAGGTTTTATTACTCCCTAGTTATCTCCTATTGATGGTTGAATTGTCACGTCCTTATTCTTAATCGCGTTGTGTTTCTAAGGTCGTAGGGTATGCGTTTATCCCTAACTCTTTGAAGCTACCAAAGGTTAACGACTACAAAATCTCTAGAATTTATAAACTTTAACTCTAAGGTATTCTTTGGATGTATAGCCTACAATTACTCTAGGTGATTATTAACTAAGGTTCAACAAAGATTAATCAAGCATTATTAGCACAACGAATGACCTATCGCAATACTAGGTCAATCACAATTAAGATAAGAGACAACCAATCAATATTCAATAACTAAGTTTCATATTACCTAAACAAACACACAAGTAAATTAGCGGACATGGGAACATGCAAGCATACACGAAATCAAAGGAAGACATAATTAAATTAATGAAGTAAAACACTTATCTTGATGTAAGATAGGGTATGGAACCTAAAATCTTGTACAAGAAAGCCTTGGTTCGGTTTAGGTTTTTACTCCAAAGACTACACCGAAAACTAAAAAATTCGGATTTATATATAAGATTACATATGCGACGGCGTCACCCTTTGATTTGTGATGTCGCCGGGTCGCCGTTATTAGGGTTTCGTCTTGGCCATGTTAGTCTTGCGACGGCGTCACCTTATGCTTGTGATGCCGTCCCTTCGATCTCGACGTCGTGCGGATCAAATCTAGGCCGTCTAAGTTGCGACGCCTACTCTTTTAAAACACAAGCCGTCACTTGCAAATGAGCAATTTGGCTCTTGAGTCGTCACAAAATTTTTCCGACGGCGTCTCTAGTAGAACTGCGCCGTCACTTTTAAATCTGGCGCCGTCCCTTAAGTTCAATGACTGAGTGTCTCGATTCTTGACTTTGGCCATTTTCTTCGTATATTCGCGCCTTTTCGTCCGAATAAGTGTCATTCCAACATTTTGCCTTCAAGATACCTAAAAGTGAAAAGGAACGATATTAAGTAATAACGGATACAAAAGTGATCAAATAAGGGCTTAAACGACCCAAAAGGTACATTTAAAACCTTATCAATCATGGTGAGTCGCATTGATAACCCTATTACGTAGGGTTTGATTCTGTTTTTTGCCTCTATTACAGCACGTGATTCTATGTTTATTGATGATCTTAACACCTGCTGCAATATGGGTAATATGTATTATGGCTATGGTACGTGGCTATGGCTATGGCCATGGTACTAGTACGTGGGTCTGTTGCAGCTGATGTATGCCTCATGGTTAAGTTACTATCCTTGGTGATGTGGTGGTTAATCGGTTTTGCAACAACCCTATTATTCTATGTGAAGGTTGTGCTATGGCACGTGGTAAATGGTTATGTCAGTTCAAGGTTCAAGGTCGACGTCTAACATGCTTTATGGGTTTATTCTACATTCTGGTTATGTACTAGGGTGAAGATGTCTGAAGTGCATGGACTTTGATTTTCAGTTCTATGATGACTATGGTTTAGGTTCTTACCTGAAGGAAACAAGCATTTACTTTTTGTTGTAAGTTTATTATGTAAGTTATAAGAATGGCATGTCATTCTTATATAGTGATTGCATGTAAGTGTCCTAAGGGACTGAGATGAAAGACTCACTCTCATCCGTTGTACTTCAATGTTTTTTGGTTAATGTATTTTACCGGGGTGCATGATTACTCCCCTTTACCCAAAATAAAAACAACAAAAAGAAAATAGAAAATTATAAAACCAACAAAAACCCATAAAAATCAGAAATTTTGAAAAATACCAAAAATATTGTTTTCTCAAGACATGTCTTCTGATATCGATAACATCTACGGTCTTAGAAATGTCATTCAATAATGGCACGGGACCATAGATGAAGTTCGAGCAAGAGGTGTAAATATTCTTTTCCAAAACATGTCTCTAAATATGGCTTGCAGTTACTCAGACTGTAACCCATGCTTAAACCATGGCTTGCTATTATTTCCGATAGCAACCCGATCTTCAAGGAAGGAAAGTGCTGCGCTAAACCAATTTTCAAAAATTTCGAGCACTTATCCTAAAAAAAACAAATGAGGAAAGTATGTTGAAGGACTGCTGTTCCCACTAAAATATTTTTCCTTCTAAAATTCTTCAGAAAAATATTTGTTTTAACATAATGGTGGTAAATGAGTTGCTTGAAAATCAATCAGAATCAAGTTTTCATAAATTTGCAAAACCCAATCAATTACTTCAGCTTATTTAAAACTTTTCATAGAAATAGTCATTGATTAAGGGGGAGAATGATTTTCAAATTTACATCATCTAACGGGCTTTCTTAATCATCCTACGTACTTATCAGAAAAAGATATTTGCCTATGTTGAAGGACTAGGAATCTAGGATGTGATTATTAGGATTAGATGATTAGAGTTTGATTAACATATAATTCTCATGCCTTTATATGATCTGATTGATATGTTGAATTGACTTTTATTAGTCGATTGCTGTTTGGGTGTTGTCGACCACCATATATCTGTTTGTGTTGACTAACGAATGCAGATAAGATGGTTTAAGAGAATGTTCCCGATCCGGATCCCACAAAAGAAGATGACTGGATGCCGAAAGGAAAGGGCAACTATTTCTTGGGTCGACAAATGAAGAAACGGAACTTAATTGGACCTCTATGGAGAGTTGGCACGATAGATGCAACGTCAGAGGTCTCACTGCATTTGTAGATGGTTTTCTTCCTGCCCTACAACAACAACAACAAAAGCAGCTCAACCACCTAACGTATCTTTGTGCAGGACAAGTTGTGAATGATATCATTTATAAACATTTTGAAAATATTGTTTTGAAAATGAGAAAAATATTGGTTTTGAAAATAAACTGGACTTAATTTTGGAAATCACCGGACTTCATTTTATCAAAACTTAAGTCACTCAATCATCGACTACGGTCATCGATTGAGGGGGAGAGTGATTTAAAATAAAATATTTTCAAACGATATTTCTTCATAAAAGTCCGGTTTGTACGTAATAAAGTGGTGATCTAAAGATTTAATGTTATGTCATGGTATGATTTTCTTTAAAACTCAAAGATCTTACAAAATGAAATTTTTTCTGTTCTTGTTTGATTGTGAAATTGTTTTATTTTACTTAAAGATCTCTTAAAAACTATCATATCTGACACTAACAATCTTTAATGTCTATAATTGGTCCTCATTAGTCAATTTCAAAAATTAAATCTTGCCACGTCTTTCCCCAAACTTTTCTAAATGATTTAAATCAATTGGGATCACAAATCTCAAATGGTTTGAAATTTTTGATCGGGGGAGAGATCGTGATTTAAATCTCAAATCGGTTTTAAAAGGTGATTGTTTCAAAAGCACTCCTTCCTTCATGTGCCAAACGATTTCAAATACATGATGCACATGATTGTGGAGGAGCATTTAACCAAAAACCAGAAGAGAATTTAAACAATACCACATTTTCTCCCGTGTTTTCTAAACCTTATTAAATCACTTGGGATCCAAAATCTCAAAGGGTTTGATATTTTTGATCGGGGGAGAATTTGTAATTTAATTATGAAATCTGATAAAAGGTGATCGTTTGATTCAATTGTGCATGCTGCTCTCCTATATGTGCTAAACGCTTTGAATCTCGAAGCACATATTAAGGGGGAGCATTTCAAAAGAAAATAAACTTTCAAGGTACAAAGATTTCTATGTTTCAACATAAGTACCTTGATTAATTTTCTAATGGTTTTCTATTTGGCAGTATGATCGTGGAAGTACTTCAAAAACCTCTTTCCTCTATGTGTTAAATGATTTCAAATAACCAACGCCCATTTTGAGGGGGAGAATTTACCAAGAAAATTAAATGGCTTTTTTCATGGAAATTGTGATCAAGAAATTATTTCAAAGAACTCTTGCCTCCATGTGCTAAACAATTTCAAATCATATGCACATGTTGAGGGGGAGCATTTCTAAATGATCAAAACAATTAAGGTACAAAATGCTTTGATATTATATCACAAGTACCTTGATTGATTTTCCAAATGATTTTTCAATTGGTTTCGAGAAAAATGAACAATACCAAAAGACCCACCAATTTACTTTATGCATGGTGTTATAAGGATGGTTAGGTTAGGTATTCGTTCCATGATCCTCCAGAGCCGGAGGGATCTACCTGTGGACAATCCAGGTAGATAGTGTAGAAGTCCTTAGGTATGATGAAAAAGGAGAAAATGAGAATACGGGAAGAGTGCGGATGAGAGCAGAGCTAGTCTTGGAATAAACCTAACAAGGTTCTAGTTATAAAGTCTCAGTAGCAATCGAAGGGTTGAAGAATGAAAAGAATTGAATGTGAAAGGGTGAAAAGAAATAGCCCTTCATTAATTCAACCTTAGGCGTAAACACGGTTCAATACATATGCTACTTGGTGTCTACTAAGGTAACACTGGTATTGAAGACAAGATGTCATGGACCCGGTGACGACCGCACCTAACTTCCCAAGATACTCAAGTTCCTCTTAAAAGGGCTTGTTTCATTCTCACGGGAACCTACATTATCTAGCGACTTTCTCTTAGAGATTGTTTTTTTGGGTAAAAGGGATTTTTCACCCTGGTAAAATGCATTACACCAAAAACATTGAACTACAAAGGATGAGGGTGACTTCCCTCATCTCAGTCTCCGAGGACACTTACAGACTCATATATAAGAATGACAAAACATTCTTATAACTTACCAGTAACCACTATATAAGAGTGACAAACCACACTTATAACAAATAATAGAACATAAAACTACAACGCCTAATAAAATAACAAGTTAAACGCTAATCAAGAAGACCCTTGATTCTTCAAAAGACGTCATAGAGCTCTAACTTCCAATTAACCAACCCACAACGACCTCATGATCGGAATTATGTCCAAGAAGTAGATCGGTAATCAAATAGGGTGAACCCCTAACTTCCAATGGTAACGAACCTCAAGCAAATAACGCAAGTCAATAACAGGTTCAATCTTCCAAATAACATGGTGATCGACTTGTAGCATGACAAGACCAGGCCTAGTAACAAAAGATGCACGACAACCCCGACTACAAGTCGACTACCATCCAAACACGATGCACCAACACCAAGCCATAGCAATCACGCCTAAATAAAACTTGAAGCAACAGGTGATACGGCAGCATCAATAAAACATATGTTTATAGTAGTAACAATTAACCACCACAAACACAACATCTAATCCATCGTATAATAGAACATTGCATACAAATCACGAAACTTGACTTCCTTCTCTCTTAAACCCACAAACATAACAGAAATTTGATGAAGAACATGCCGTAATAACATTCAGAAACCAACAGATATAGCAATATAGAGCATAGGTAACCCAACATATCGACCCATGTAAAAATAACACCCAAGGATAATGTTAAAAAACCATGAAGAGCAGTAGGTCCACCCTAGATCCAATAAATATGAATCGTAGGATAGGAAACCTAAGAAACCTAATAAGCCGACAATTAATGAATCGTAGATACGTGGCGACAAGATTGTGTGGTAGATCAATCAATAAAATATTAAATAGAAGCAAGTGTCATGCGCTCATGATAATAGTTTTGCCGTTATTTTCTTGTCGCCACTTATTAGATAGCCAAAGGTGGTGATTTAAGAATATAAAAACAAGGAATACGCCCCCACAACCCACTGAAATCAGATCTTTATATGTTAAAATCAATAATCCAATAAGAAGGATTAAAGAAAAACACAAATAGATGGAAAGAATTTAACCGGATTTTTGTGAGTTGTGGAGGCCGTGAATCGCCACCTAGAGAGAAACTTTTTAGGGTTTTTCAATCAAGAAGACCTTGATTCTTCAAAAGACGTCCTCTTAGAGTTGTTGATATGAAGAAGGAGACCTCTCCTAGTCTCCGACATAGGAAACCAAATACGCACTATTGAGTCTAGAGCCAAGAGATCATTCACAATATCTCATTAGGACACAAAATTAATGAAGACTTGCGTTTCACACAATGTGGAAAGTAAGTATATATTGAGAGTCCCACGATTATCCTTGTGGTATTGCGTAACATCCGAGTGATATGTAAAGTATTCACGATGAAGATGGAAATCCTTCAGAGCCAACATCAAACAAGCTCTTGGTGTGTGATATGTGAGATCTTTCCAAAAGATCAAGCTTGTGACAACCGGACAGAACGATGGGCGATTCACTCATGAATCAACCTTGGTCCAGAAATGAATTGACGAATACTTTTGGAAAACCGATCGATGTGCAAATCTTCTTTCTCTAGCACATCGAATGTGTATTCATATTTCAAACACAAAAGGTATCTCGATTGAAAAATACTTTTGGAAAAACCGCTCAATGTGCAAATCTCTTCTTTCTCTAGCACATCGAATGTGTATTCTTTTCAAATACAAAAGTATTTTGATTGAAAATTGATCTTTCTTATAAAACCTTCGTCGTATTGAAAAATTCTTTCTTCTAAGCAATACGCGATTGTTTTTCAAATCATTTTCATCAATCGGTGAATCTCAATTCTTTGGTTCACTCACTCGTGTTGTCTTCTTTGAGACGTTCGGTTTGAGAACGGCTAGAAACCGCAAAACCACATCAAGGAGATTCTTCTAATTATACCGATCACGTGCAAGACTTGTAATCGATCAAGGGAACCGGGCGTGTACCTCAATTCAACAAAAGTGATCAAAGACACTTTCGTGTGTTTTATTGCTAATCGTTATTTGCGGTACATTTGATGATTGCTGGTGATCGTAATTGAGAAGTCAATCCAAAGCCGCATGCTCACAAAGATCCACACTTAATTAAAGAAATCATGACAAGTGCATGTCTACATAACCCGGCTCGATAATGCAAATATCATGAACCAAAGAAAGCTTCCGCTACTCGATGAAAAGATGTCATGATCCGAAAGTGTGAGCATGTCGGTTCAAAAGTCACAACATCACAAGAAGGCAACACAACCATCACAATTCTCAAATTCGGTCATTTCTTAAATTTAATATGCATCATATTAGTTCATTCATGGCATTTCATTTCACTTTAATCGCGTAAAATTTTATATTAAATAAACGTTATCGCGTGAGTTATTATTTTGAATATTTAATCCGTTACTTTCAAAATGATCCCGACATATTTTTAAACTTACATTAAGTTTATAAAACTATATTTTGACTTTACCTAGTGTTTTAAATTTATTTCGTATACAAATCGTTAAATTTATATTATTACGACGTGTTTCTTAAAATTACACGAAAATTTATATATCACTCAAATTTCACAAGGAATGTATTTTACAATTTTATTATCTCATTACATTCCATTTTGATCTATTAAAATTTACTTTTACCTAAAATTACCTTAAATACAATAATGTATATTAAATCCTACAAGTATCCTTACATGTGCATTTACTTACATTTTATTCACAAATTTTACACAAGTAAGTATTAAAAGAAAAAAAAAATATATTGGGAAGATTCACCCCCAAAACCGCCTAGGGGAAGGTTGATGCATTAATTAGTTGTTGGACAATTTTTTTCTACAAATATATATCTATACTCAAACTCTTTTATTCAATCATGCACCTCATTATTTCAAGATAGCAAAGTGTTTCCTCTCTTCTCTCTTCAAAACCGGTTCTACATCAAGCTCACCATGGATCATCATCAAAAATTTTCTCAAGTGTTTTTACAATCTAGTTTATACTCTTTATAAGGTTTTGAAATAAAAACCAAGAGTATTTAGGCTAATCCTTGTTACTTTCACCTCATCACTAACACTTGTAAGCATGTTTTATCATTTTCATGTTTCCTTTTCATTTTCATATGTTTCTTTTCATATTTGGAGCTTATATGCATGATATGTGATTTATACCATTTATTTCATGATTTTTGAGTTATATATACATATTGGTCATCCTATAAATATTCCCATGGTATTCTTTGGTCTTGATGGTGATTAGGAACCCATGACACCCTAAGAAGGTGTATGGTAGGATTAGATTAGTTTTGGAGTTGATTTGAAGGGATTAGAATAGGTTTTGTCCGAGAAAAACTATTTTCGATAACTATATATTTAGGTTCTGTCCTTAATTCGAATTTCTGGAAAAACCTACTGTTGGTACGAAGTTTTGGCCTTGATATTTAGAAAATATACTTTAAAACGAATCCGTGGCCGCTTGAACGGAATAAAACGGACTTATAACGAAGCCGTGGTGAATTTTTAAAGTTTGGCGACGAAATAAATACTTTTCAGAAATTTCAGCAACATATTTTTAGTTTGTTCGGGTCAAAAACGAGCCTTAAGCTTCACAAATTATTTCGACTTATCAAAAATATATTAGTTTACTTCGATACGAAGCTAAGGACATATTATCGTGAGAAAACGGATTTGAAACGACAAATATATGCACGTTTTCATAAAGTTGCCGTAACTATTATTTTCCGAAAAACTATATTATTTTTACGTTACAAGTGTTACATTAGTCAGAACGACCATGTTTCTTGCTGTTTTAACAAGGTTGTGAAACTTTTGGAGCAATTGTCTTCTAATAAAATCAAGTTCACCGACCATATTTTTTCAAAACAAAAAGTCGTTTGTCAAGCGGAGTTATGGTAAATTATTTACGGATGTTCAAACTTGGCGAAACTTATTTTTCGCACACGATTAGCCAAAATCACTATCTTTAACCCTTGATATATTTATGATCGAGACCTTTTGGACGAAAACTCTTGAACTGAAACTTCTAGATATCGATACAAACTTTCCAAAACCGTCGAGTTCGTTCTCTAACGATCGACGTACACCATTTTACGACTACTTTTCCGAAGCCATTTTTGTTACTTTTATAAAAATTCCGACGACATTGTTTTGCGACGAAAAGTGGTAATTTCACCAAAAACCATTGTAGGATGACATTTTGACGTAAAAACTGGTAAAGTCATTTTTGAAGGGTCTAGACGTCAAAAGAGTATTTTTCGACGATTAGTAATATTTTCAAAACTCGCTAATGGTATAAATAACATACGAAGTGCATGCATAACATTACATTGCAACTCATGACATATCATATCATTCGTAATAGGTCCCGGTTGACGCATCACATTATACCTCGGTGTACTCACTTTTGTCATCACACCCGTTTACCAAGTGAGTAATCACATCCCTTTTATCGTTTTACTATATTTTTGGGGTAAATGCATGAACCATATTTGAACTAAATTGATTTTTACTTCTATGAACTCTTTAGACTTGAACTTTGAACTTGACCTAGAATCTTGGATTTAATTATGAATATATGACTTGTCGGAATTTATTGAACCGTACATGTTATGACCTTGTCCCAAAGTCTCCTCTGCTCGAGCATCACTATAAAGTCTCGCCTTATTGGTAGAGCGTCTCAATAAATCTCACCTAGGTGGTCGAGTGACAAAGGAGTCTCCACTGTCGGAGCGTCATTATAAAGTCTCGCCTTATTGGTAGAGCGCCTCAATAAATCTCACCTAGGTGGTCGAGTGACAAAGGAGTCTCCACCGCTCGGAGCGTCATTATAAAGTCTCGCCTTATTGGTTGAGCGCCTCAATAAATCTCGCCTAGGTGGTCGAGTGACAAAGGAGTCTCCACCGTTCGGAGCGTCATTATAAAGTCTCGCCTTATTGGTTGAGCGTCTCAATAAATCTCGCCTGGGTGGTCGAGTGACAAAGGAGTCTCCACCGTCGGAGCGTCATTATAAAGTCTCGCCTTATTGGTGGAGCGTCTCAATAAATCTCGCCTAGGTGGCCGAGTGACAAAGGAGTCTCCTTGTTGGAGCAAAGGCAAAGTCTCCCATGTTCGGAGCATCCTCGAATTATTATATTCGTGGTACTATATTGTGAACTATTATGACCACTTACCCTTGATTACTTGACGCTATAATTTTTGTGCAATGGGTTGTGTACACACAGGTTGCAAGTTTTGTATGGGTGAATTTGGAACCGAGTGGATACACAATGCCTTTGCTTTGAGAACTATTTTTCGTTGACCGAAAGCTTTGATTATTTTCTTTCGAGTTTTCTTATTTTTTTTTTTTTGCTAAACGTGTTTACTCACCAACTATTTTCATAGTTGACCCGTTTTTCTCTCATGCATTTCAGGTGATCGTTAGTAAGCTTTTTCTACCAAGTCTTGCATAATGAAGTTTTCACTTGTCACTACAAATCATTATGTATAAAACATAATATTTTGGAATCTAAACTTTGTAATATATTTGTCGATGACGGCTAAACTAGTATTGTAATGGTGTATTCCTTCTTTAAATATTAATGTTGGTATGTTCTATTAATTTGTGCTTATGTTCCTTCGTTACACTCGTGTTTCCGCCCCATGAGGGTGACATGATTGGTACAGAGCCAAAGGTTATAGAGAATGCCGATTTTCAAAAATAAAAATCACAACTATAACCTAATAAAAATTTTTTTGTATATTATTTTATTAAACATTGAACACCATTCGAGTCAACTAGTCCTATCGCAGATCGTTACTCATAAATTATACATAGCCCGATCAACTATGTCTAATTTATGAAGAACCATGCAATGATAAGAGTGGTAGTTTTAAATCATGTTTAGTCGAGTCTTTAGAGTCCGGTCACCGAAGTTGCATTGGTCGAGTGGGTATGCATGGCATGTTTTACGCTCACGCTACATTACCGTATCTTATTTATACCTCTCTTTTCCATCTTTCGACTTGTTAGACATAGCATGTCTCTTCTCGCCATGTTTCGATCACTATAACACATTACCACCGCTCGCACCTCATCGACTTCGTCAATGTCGTTTACTCAACCCGATGTTTTGGTCCACCGAAGATCATGGCTGCAAGAAACACACGCTCAGAGGTAATCGTCCAAACTTGGCATTGGAAATAGAAGGCCCACAAGATCCGAACATTGATGTTTCCCCGCACGTGGTCAAGCATTCTATCCTGGTACCGAGGAAGCCCGCAACGCTTAACGGGTACATTCTTTCGAACGACTACTTTATTTCGTGCGACATGATTTTGAGTGCAAACTTTCTCCCAATTCTTACCACGCTCACGACCTTGATTAATCTGAGACCTATTGATATCGACCTTAGTTGTTATATATTTTGTTGATTGGATTTGATTGTGTAAGCAAATCGAATATCGAGCGAATCTTTCAAAAGACTTCATTCAAGGATGTGGCATCCTACCTTTCTAACAACTTGTTTCCTAGCTTGATCTAGTGACGTTCTTGTTTGATGAGTTGCGAAAATCAAGCTAAGAGACAAGTTTACTCAAGTCGGTTTAGTTTAATCTCATGACGCTCTTGTTTGATGAGTTGTGAGATTAAATTAGAATCGACTACCCAAAGGTCTTTGAGAGCTACGCTCGATATTGGATAAGTTTACCCTATCAATCGATCACGCACGCACTTAGTTGAATGGGGAACACATGCGCATGGGCATTGATATGATCATTTAGACTGCTCGACGATCATGAACTTTAGAACTCTTGTCGAGGTTCGGACCATAGTATCGTTAATCGAATCACGGGACGTGATTCCACGACATGGGAAGAATGTCACAATTCTCAAATTCCGGTCATTTCTTAAATTTAATATGCATCATATTAGTTCATTCATGGCATTTCATTTCACTTTAATCGCGTAAAATTTTATATTAAATAAACGTTATCGCGTGAGTTATTATTTTGAATATTTAATCCGTTACTTTCAAAAATGATCCCGACATATTTTTAAACTTACATTAAGTTTATAAAAACTATATTTTGACTTTACCTAGTGTTTTAAATTTATTTCGTATACAAATCGTTAAATTTATATTATTACGACGTGTTTCTTAAAAATTACACGAAAATTTATATATCACTCAAATTTCACAAGGAATGTATTTTTACAATTTTTATTATCTCATTACATTCCATTTTGATCTATTAAAAATTTACTTTTACCTAAAATTACCTTAAATACAATAATGTATATTAAATCCTACAAGTATCCTTACATGTGCATTTACTTACATTTTATTCACAAATTTTACACAAGTAAGTATTAAAAGAAAAAAAAATATATTGGGTAAGATTCACCCCCAAACCGCCTGGGGGGAAGGTTGATGCATTAATTAGTTGTTGGACAATTTTTTCTACAATATATATCTATACTCAAACTCTTTTATTCAATCATGCACCTCATTATTTCAAGATAGCAAAGTGTTTCCTCTCTTCTTCTCTCTTCAAAACCGGTTCTACATCAAGCTCACCATGGATCATCATCAAAAATTTTCTCAAGTGTTTTTACAATCTAGTTTATACTCTTTATAAGGTTTTGAAATAAAAACCAAGAGTATTTAGGCTAATCCTTGTTACTTTCACCTCATCACTAACACTTGTAAGCATGTTTTTATCATTTTCATGTTTCCTTTTCATTTTCATATGTTTCTTTTCATATTTGGAGCTTATATGCATGATATGTGATTTATACCATTTATTTCATGATTTTAGAGTTATTTATATACATATTGGTCATCCTATAAATATTCCCATGGTATTCTTTGGTCTTGATGGTGATTAGGAACCCATGACACCCTAAGAAGGTGTATGGTAGGATTAGATTAGTTTTGGAGTTGATTTGAAGGGATTAGAATAGGTTTTGTCCGAGAAAAACTATTTTCGATAACTATATATATAGGTTCTGTCCTTAATTCGAATTTCTGGAAAACCTACTGTTGGTACAAAGTTTTGGCCTTGATATTTAGAAAATATACTTTAAAACGAATCCGTGGCGCTTGAACGGAATAAACGGACTTATAACGAAGCCGTGGTGAATTTTTAAAGTTTGGCGACTAAATAAATACTTTTCGTAAATTTCAGCAACATATTTTTAGTTTGTTCGGTCAAAACGAGCCTTAAGCTTCACAAATTATTTCGACTTATCAAAAATATATTAGTTTACTTCGATACGAAGCTAAGGACATATTATCGTGAGAAAACGGATTTGAAACGACAAATATATGCGTTTTCATAAAGTTGCCAGAACTATTATTTTCTAAAAACTATATTATTTTTACGTTACAAGTGTTACATTAGTCAGTAACGACCATGTTTGCGGCTGTTTTTAACAAGGTTGTGAAACTTTTGGAACGAATTGTCTTCTAATAAAATCAAGTTCACCGACCATATTTTTTCAAAACAAAAGTCGTTTGTCAAGCGGAGTTATGGTAAATTATTTACGGATGTTCAAACTTGGCGAAACTTATTTTACGCACACGATTAGCCAAAATCACTATCTTTAACCCTTGATATATTTATGATCGAGACCTTTTGGACGAAAACTCTTGAACTGAAACTTCTAGATATCGATACAAACTTTCCAAAACCGTCGAGTTCGTTTTCTAACGATCGACGACACCATTTTACGACTACTTTTCCAAGCCATTTTTGTTACTTTTATAAAATTCCACGACATTGTTTTGCGATTAAAAGTGGTAATTTCACCAAAACCATTGTAGGATGACATTTTGACGTAAAACCGGTAAAGTCATTTTGAAGGGTCTAGACGTCAAAAGAGTATTTTCGACGATTAGTAATATTTTCAAAACTCGCTAATGGTATAAATAACATAAGTGCATGCATAACATTACATTGCAACTCATGACATATCATATCATTCGTAATAGGTCCCGTTGACGCATCACATTATACCTCGGTGTACTCACTTTTGTCATCACACCCGCTTACCAAGTGAGTAATCACATCCCCTTTTATCGCTTTTACTATATTTTTGGGGCGAAATGCATGAACCATATTTGAACTAAATTGATTTTACTTCTATGAACTCTTTAGACTTGAACTTTTGAACTTGACCTAGAATCTTGGATTTAATTATGAATATATGACTTGTCGGAATTTATTGAACCGTACATGTTATGACCTTGTCCCAAAGTCTCCTCCGTCGAGCATCACTATAAAGTCTCGCCTTATTGGTAGAGCGTCTCAATAAATCTCACCTAGGTGGTCGAGTGACAAAGGAGTCTCCACTGCTCGGAGCGCCATTATAAAGTCTCGCCTTATTGGTAGAGCGTCTCAATAAATCTCACCTAGGTGGTCGAGTGACAAAGGAGTCTCCACTGTTCGAGCGTCATTATAAAGTCTCGCCTTATTGGTTGGCGTCTCAATAAATCTCGCCTAGGTGGTCGAGTGACAAAGGAGTCTCCACCGTTCGAGCGTCATTATAAAGTCTCGCCTTATTGGTTGAGCGTCTCAATAAATCTCGCCTAGGTGGTCGAGTGACAAAGGAGTCTCCACTGTTCGGAGCGTCATTATAAAGTCTCGCCTTATTGGTGGAGCGTCTCAATAAATCTCGCCTAGGTGGCCGAGTGACAAAGGAGTCTCCCTTGTTGGAGCAGTGCAAAGTCTCCCATGTTCGGAGCATCCCTGAATTATTATATTCGTGGTACTATATTGTGAACTATTATGACCACTTACCCTTGATTACTTGACGCGCTATAATTTTTGTGCAATGGGTTGTGTACACACAGGTTGCAAGTTTTGTATGGGCGGAATTTGGAACTGAGTGGATACACAATGCCTTTGCTTTGAGAACTATTTTTCGTTGACCGAAAGCTTTGATTATTTCTTTCGAGTTTTCTTATTTTTTTTTTGCTAAACGTGTTTACTCACCAACTATTTTCATAGTTGACCCGTTTTCTCTCATGCATTTCGTGATCGTTAGTAAGCTTTTTCTACCAAGTCTTGCATAATGAAGTTTTCACTTGTCACTACAAATCATTATGTATAAAACATAATATTTTGGAATCTAAACTTTGTAATATATTTGTCGATGACGGCTAAACTAGTATTGTAATGGTGTATTCCTTCTTTAAATATTAATGTTGGTATGTTCTATTAATTTGTGCTTATGTTCCTCCGTTACACTCGTGTTTCGCCCCATGAGGTGTGACAACAACAAAGGGTGATCCGAGATTTACTATGGCCGATGATCTCAAAGAAAGCTCGAAGATCATCAAAGATGTGGATCAGTTCAAAGACCTCCACTTAAAGTACAAAGCATTCGGACTATGAAGAGTCACTGCTAAAGCACAAAGATGCGGAAGTTGAAGAATTAAAGTCTACGAGCTCAAGACTGAAGATAAAATAGAATGCTAGGATTCAAAATGTAAATCATGGGGTGACCTCCCTTAGGGGGAGATTGTTAGAAATTAGAAATTCCATAGTGAAGAGTCGGTCACCCCAAATATAATCTAGCATAAGTTAGCTCGTAGACATATCGTTATTTACATTATTTAGTAGTTAAGTAGTTAGTTATTAGCGTAGATTAGTTTAGTGTAACACTGTGGAGGAAGGACGGGTCTTTACCCAATGTATGCCTGATCCACAGCCCGACAGGAGGGCGTTTAGTTTGTAACTATAAATACATGGAAGGGGTGGTGCTTCTCATTCAATCTAACCTTTTCTCTTTTTGTTTATCTCTTTAGAATCACCCTCTTTACTCTCTTCATATCTCTAACATGGCATTCATATACTATCACCATCCTAGACCACCCGAATCATCAAACAACATATTATGTATTTTTTTTGGGTAAAGGGCATCATTCCACCCGGTAAAATATATTACTCCAAAAAATGTTTAAGAACAATGGAATGTGGCTGAGGTACCACATTAACCGCAAGCAATCGCTTGACACAACCACTAAATAATTTATGACAGGCCATAAATGACAACTAGCTACTACCAACTAGACAACCAAAACAAAACCAGCATAAAAAAACATCAAAGATTTATGCATAAACCTATTTTAAGCAAAAATCTTGAAGTCCAGCAGTCTTCAATTGCGCAGGAGATAGGACAAAATCATCTTCATCATACTCGTTTCCATCACATGTATTCTCTTTCCATTGCTTATAAAGACTCTGCCCTTTACCACCACTCCCAGAATACAACGTCCCAATGTGATCTTCAAAAACTTCATCATCATAACTGTCGGAAACTTCCACATTACCCACCTTAGAAAATGGGTTTCCCACCTTTGGAGAGGAAGTATATGGAGAGGAAGAAGTACTAGGCTTAGATTCTTCATCCTGCACATTCTCTTTCAAAACACTCGCACGCTGATCTTGCGATTCCTTACCTTCCTGTTGAAACCCATCCCCACCTTCCTCCCCCAATGAGGCCAAAACATCAAATGGATTCAAAGACTTCTTGTTCTTACCAGAATCACATTAGAAGAAGTAGTCGAATTTTGAACCTTAGGATCTGTCGGTTTAGCTCTCCAAAAGTTAGGTTTAGGCTTATTAAGCCTAACACCTCCAATAGGCCGAGATTGACCAGCCACCTTCTTCCCTTTATCTCTACGATTCTTAACCTCGATAAAACCAGTGTCATTCTCTTTCCAAGCTTCCACATTAATAACATTACAAAAGTCTCCTTAACACATTTTGGACAATCAAGAAGAGTATGCCCAAATGATTTACAATCAACACAATGAGGAGGCTTCCATTCGTATCGACATTAATAATTTCTGTTGTATAACCACTACCATCCTCTTTCGGAATTGCCATAGAAACTTGGCTCTTCAACTCTGAATCTGAGCTCAATTCAACTAACGCCCGAGCAAAACTAATACGGCCCCATGAATCAACACACATGGAACTTGTAAATGCATCCAACATAATAGGTTTCCCCACTTGTGTCGCAATCAAGCTTAAACCATCCTCTGAGTAAGCAACCAAAGGAACTTTGTGCAACTTAATCCAAACCGGTACTTTAGTTACTTCATCCCTATTAAGTGATAAAGTAGGAGACCACTTATTAAGGATAATAGGTGAATTACGGATTAACCAAGGACCTTGTTCCAAAACACGCTCCAAACCTTCTTTGGTAGCAAATTTAAAAAGATAAACACCATCACCATTTTTCATTAGCTTTTTTAAGCCAAATTTACCCCACGTGTTAGTAAGATAGCTTTGAACATTAGGGAATGCGATAGTCTTACCAAGAAAGTAACCAACGAGTGTGTTATCATATCGACTCAAAACCTTCTTCATAGCATCCATAGGTAGCATTGTGTCATGATTATCCACTCGAACCTCATTGACCAAAACTCTAAAATTCACTTTCTGAACCTTTCGAGAAGAAGAAACAATATTAGCAAAAGACGAACAAGGGTTACCCGTCTTATTTTCATCCGATTTCGTATTCGAACCATGCTTCTCATTTAGGTCAGCCGCAGGTGAATCATTGGGCATATTAGCAACTTGTCCAACAACATCACCCGCGGTTACAACCTTTGGTACAACCCCACTAACGACATCATTACAAGTTGCTGTAGAAGCAGCCATGTTAACAGATCCCCCCTCATTACTGAAACCTACATTGTTATTAAGCAATGAATTTGACCTATCAGCATGTTGCAATGAATTCACATCCGTACCAAACTCATTACTTCCATCAGCCTGTCCCTCATTCGTGGAGTACAAAGGAGCAGCCACATTGCTCGAACCTTCCTCATTCATAGCAGCAACATGAGCAACATTTATGTCCACATTTACAGAATCTTTGGTTTTAACATCATCAAAGTGCACACGTCTATGCGCCTTAAGAGGTTTTCCATCTTTACCCACCATTTTACCATCAATATTTCGAACCTTCTTAGCTAAATCGTAAAGAATTGACCCTTGCTGCCCAACTTTAGCTTCATTACCAGTTTGCACACGAGCACCAATATTCAAAAAACCTTTATCCATCTCTCTTTAACCCACGAACCAAACACTAAACCCAGTAGAAGACCACGAATTAGTAAAAGCATGTAGCAGCAGACCAGCTTCGAAGAAAAGATAACCCTAACTGAAAGTTAGGGTTTAAATGCGCTTAATTTGATCCGTCACATAATATTAAAGGGTCACGAATAATGCATGTAATGATACAATTACAATGCAATATACGACAAATAAGAATCAAAAAGTAGTAATCAACAATAAATGATAATCAATGTATAGCCACGTTTGATACAATGAGGAATTAAATATAAATATCCTACACGGCCCCTCAATTGATCAATATAAATCGACCAATGTGTAAGTCGGTTTGGATAAGATAATGAAGAATAAATTCCTCGATGATGATAATTGAAGAAAACGAAAGATTGGATGATCACTGTTTTTTCTTCAAAATCGCCCACACATAAGAGAGAAAACTAGGGATAATCTTATTCAACAACATATTATGTATGATCCTACATAAATGAAATGACTAATAATAGTCAAAAAGTAAAATTGTCTCGGCTTTTAAAAAAAATCAAAGTAGTTATAAATTTAGTTTGTGTGTTTTTTTCCAATAAATAATAACTTTTTACAGATTTTTAATTACTAGACGAGTATCCGTGCATAGCAACAGGATTTTATAGTGGCAGATAGTTATAGTGATATTTTCGTTCTGAAAACACTTAATTAACTTATTGAATCAACTTGTTTTCACATGTTCGTTTTGAATCTAACTTGTTAAATCCGTAAGGAAATGTTTTATATAAATGACATATTTAAGATCCTAATGTGGATTTGATAATGATTACATTTGCATAACCAATTAGTTGTTTTTCAAAGTATCTATATTACTAGGCTTTATATTCCTAGAAAACCGGGTTGATCGGGTGGTCGAACCGGTGACTTGGTGAACCACGACTCGACTGCGTCGATTGTAAAACTGAGTTTTAAAACATTGGTAAAAGGTTTGAATTCAAACTTATAAAATTGTTCTTTAATTTTTTTTTGGGTAAAGGGTTTTACCCCGGTAAATATATATAACCAAAAAATGTTAAGTACAAATGGAATGTGGCAGAAGTACCACATTAACCTCAAGCTAAAGCTTGAAAACTAGTGTTTATGACATGCTATAAACACAATGAACCTAGCTATACATTAATCATCTAACCAGGCATAAAACAAGAAAAACTTGTAACAAGCGAGCATCCCGCAATCACCATATGCACAAAAGGAGCAAGACGACCCAGGAAGTTTGCCTCCTTAAAAACCCTTTCCAAGAAAAACCCCGAAAGGAAAAACCTTGGAGTAGGGAAAAAGAGTACAACCCATTCCTGGCACTCCCTTTGCGAAATAGATAAGCATTGAAGCACTTCCATTAAGACGTTGAACAATCCACAATGATCACCAATTTAGGTAACTTCCATGTATCCAAAATCCTTCGAATCCACATAGAGTTCTTCGTGAATCGAAACGAAAGGATCTTCAAACGAACAATAGATACTATCAAACACCTGAGTATATGACTTCATTCCCTTCTTAAACAGCCTCGAATTCCATTCATGCCAAATAGAGTAGCAAGAAGCAGCAAGGAGAAGACGGGATATAACACCAGAGGCTGATCGTCCTTTAGACAGACGAATAAGGTACGAGACAACATCATCCAACCTAGGAGGAACATTATCCATTCCACAAACAAGATAAACTCGTGTCCACACAGTAAAGAAAAAGGGCACTCAAAGAAAAGGTGAGCATGAGAATCGGGTTGGTTATCGCAGAATAGACAACGAAGCGAGTTTAAGTCGATGTCGGACCGACATCCCATTGCCTCGATCTATCTTGTGTTTTAGCTTTCAATTAACGACCAACCAAAGATTAAAAGCATGTTTAGGGATACCGAGGGAACCACACAACATGAAACCAAGGAACCGTGTTAGCACTAACACGGATAGAGTCCCAAACAAGAGAGATGGTAAACGGCTTGAATTCTCCATTAGGTACTCTCCAAACCAAACTCATCGGCAATACCATCAAGAAGTGTTGGAGGGTTAATCAGCGAGAACCAAATCCTATCAATCCACTCACTAGGCCATCTCCAAGCACCATCAATAAGCAAATCACCAATTGAGTTATTCAACGAAAATCCGACCGAGAGATATCTCTAGCGAGAAGCAAACTCCTAAGGGGCTCAATGAACACCAATTATCAAACCGTATAAACGCCTCTTGCCATCACGATATGGAACTAGAAAAAGGCCGAATAGTGGGCGAATTAGAAGTAGTTTTCTCCAGGCCCAACTCATATCACCCGTACATGGAACATCCCAAAAACTCCTGCCACATAGTTTGTACGCATGAATCCATTTAACCCATAAAGATTCCTTATGAGTCAAAATACTATAAACATGTTTTGCCATAAGTGCCACATTAAATTCATGAAGACTACGAATGCCCAAACCACCCTCCTCTTTAGGCTTACAAATATCCTCCCACGCCACCTTAGCCTTACCCTTTTTCATATCACCCTGACACCAAAAGAAACCACGCATGAGCTGTTCAATATCATGGATGACACGGGCAGGGAGAATAAACACAGAGGCCCAGTATATATGCATAGATGGTAACACAGATATAATGAGTTGTAAACGACCCGCCATTGATAAAAATTTATTCTTCCAATCGGATATTCTATTCTGAACCCTTTCAACAAGCACTTTGCAATCCCGATACAACGGCCGTGACGAGATAAGGGGAACATCCAAGTATTAAGAAATTAAGCACTTTGCAACAAGCACTTTGCAATTCCTTAATTATTTTTAAGTTAAGTATTAAGGGTTAAATGTTTAATCATGTTTAGATTAAGGATTAAATGTGTTGTCATGTTTAGATTAAGGATTAAGAAATTAAGCAAAGCTACATACACCCATTATATGTAGTATAAATAAATAAGAGATTATAATGTACCAACCTCGAGATCATCATCAACATTATTTTGATTATTCATTTTCTTTTGGGTAAAGGGGAGTAATCCTGCACCCTGGTAAAATATATTATCCAAAAAACATTGAAATACAACGGATGAGATTGAATCCCTCATCTCAGTCCCTTAGGACACTTACATAACCACTATATAAGAATGACAGTCCATTCTTATAACTTACATATCCAAATACATCTAACAATGACTAAAAATAAAAAATACAATAAATCGTAACTCAGATAAACACTTGAGTCTTCTTAGTCATCATAGCGATCCAGAACTTGCACATGAAGAAACTCATAACCAGGTTTCCCCGCCTACCTAGTAGTACTCCAATCCATGAATAAGAACCATTTCATGCAATACCACACTTACCAATAGATCTACAAACTAACATGAGTGAAGCCAAGTGTAGTGCGGACCATAACAACTTCTTGAACTATTAACTTCCACACTCATGGATCATCAGATGAGAGTTCAGTTCACAAATTTCACACAACGGTTGGTGAAAGACTCTAAAACCACGGATAGAGCAGCAAGCACATGCTTGCTCCAAAAGTGTATGTTTAGATGCAAAACCGAACACCAATAAGAATAGCCAAAGAGTACGAAGAAAACCCATGTACTTACAAGTTGTCATCAACATGAATAATACTAGTAGAAGGATGATCAAAGAAGGCAAAAAAAAAAGGCGAATTAAGGCTGCATCATGATCAAACAACTAGTAACGTCCAGACAATACCCTCATTGTATCCAAACAAACATCACCAACCAAGAATATGACCAGATGCAGCAAATCGCACAGATCACAATCCAAGCAAAGAACTCGATAATCAAGAGGTTGAGACACCCAACGTCCATAACCCAAATCAGATCCGTACCAGCAGCCAATAGCATTAAACGATCACAATGAACAACTCGCTAAACTGATCTAATACACACCGATATAGGGTCCAAGATGAAACCCAGATCGATCATCAACATACATCTCTCTCTTCAACCCACGTACCATAAAGACACCATAGATCCATAAACAAACCTTTGACATGCATCCAGAACAAAACCCTAGCGAGGGTTTACTATCACCATTCAGATAAGTGCAAATCCCAATCGACCTTTATATATAAAAGTCAGTAATAAACCAACTTTAAACATAACAAAGGAAGATCGATTCTTTGAATCCCGAGTCGCTTAAACCCTAATGAAACGATACCCTTGAAAGGGTAAACAATCAGGTCGGTTAGGGTATTGAATAACTAGAAACGATTGAACAGAAAATAGATAAACCAAACCCTAAAAGCAAATCGAAATCATTAAAAAAAAGAATCCGATTGAATTAAATATAGTTAGGGTTTAGGATATCCTCAGCCGCCACCTCTTCCAATAGAAAACAATCACAAGAACGTATTTGTAACACCCCCAAAATTTCACAGCGGAAGCGTTCGGGTCATGGGGTGCTACTAAATCAATAGTCATAACACAAGGTAATAAAGAATGGAAAATTTATTCCATTTTCAAAGGGTTTATGCTATTAAATAGCCACTACTTTCTCAATGTCGATATAGTACGTGTACTTTTTTCATTTAAATAGCCACATACTTTCTCAAATGCACCGATATGGTGCGTGTTGGTCGTACCATATCGGTACATTTGAGAAAGTAGGTGGCTATTCCTATAAAGGAAAAGTACACGCACTATATCGGCACATTTGAGAAAGTAGTGGCTATTTAATATCCTAAACCCTTTTCAAAATATAGATTTAATTTAAGAAATAGTTTTACACCATTGTTTCAAAGTGCGGAAGTAAAGCCCATAAAATATATGTTGTCCCATTAAAAGTTGTATTAAATATGATTGAAACACTTGGATGCCGTCTTCAACGAATGCCTTTGCCATTGCCCACGCCAATAAGTATACCGAGATAAACATGCTAAAATGTCAACACAAAGGTTGGTGAGTTCATAGGTTTAAGTTAAAACATTCAAGTTGGACCACGGTTGCACATATAGCATCTCCGTGAATGACACTATATGCAAAAGGCTATTACGCTAATACCAAGTTCATGCGACCGAAACTACGACGGTGTGCATGCATCTAGAAGCATGATAAATAAAAGCCCATCAAGTGTATTTCAAAGACACTCAATCAATACAATATGATATCGCCGACGCTTGCCTATCCGGTCAAACTCGAACGGGGTGTCATCCCCAATAGATCTATTCATAACAATCACTCCTCGAAGGGAACTAACGGTAGCATAGTTGGGATTCAAGGTTGTTTCACGTAATAGTGTTTTCGCCCGAAAAGAGTTTTGCATGTTTCTCACCCCAAAGTTTTATAAAACAAGTAATAAGAGTAAAAGTGGGGCTATAAACTCACCTTAGCAGTTCGATGAATAAAGCACAAAGAGATCGAGTGTGATGAGCAGTGGCTCCTACCCGAACCTAAGAACGAGATGACAAGACCCGCTTTTGCGCTTTGTGTACCCACGACTCAAAGTGTGTAAATAAATTTAAATGTTTACAAGTGGTTGTGTTTAATGTTGCTTATGTGGCGTAGTTTATGTCAAAATCGTTTCAAAATATTTTGTATGTAATGGCTCTTGGAAAACGTACAATTATATATAAAAGTAGTCGTGACGGTAAGTTTCGGTTCAGAGTAACCGGACAACTAAGTCTAAAAGTATTCACAAGTAAAGTTTTATGAAAGATAATAATAAATACTTTACGCTAAGTCTCTATATTATTAACGGTTACATGATATATAAATATGTTTATATATTTAGTTAGTGGATGTTAAGTTAGAGAATATTTATTTTAATTTTCGTTATAAATATTTTCTTATTGTTTTATTATTCGCCTTATACTCCTACTATTAATATTAAATACTTTCATTTCACTAAAGTAATAATAGACAATTAAGTCCAATAATAGTTTTTACATTTTTATTAGGGTTATAAACATGTACAAGTTCAAGTACAAAATAGTTGTTAGAATAAAATATTAGTAAAAAGAAATGTCAAGGTATTTGAACTTAAAGGGTTGCAATTGTAAAGATTTATAAAAGTTTCCAAGTCTTATAAGTGTTTTAAGAAAAGTGCCAATAGCTTCAATTTAAGGGTGAAAGTGTCAAAATGTGAAACTTGCAAAAATAGTAAAATCACAAAAGACTCTACCTAGATTCGAACTTGGGACCTTCGCTTAACCGCTTAACACCCAAACCAAATTAGCTACTCCATCCTTTAGGCTTATGCTACTTAACGACTTGCTTATATACGCTACGAGTCCGAAAGTTATATTTTGCTATATTTTTCCAACGTGCATGGGTTCGGTGGTTGCATTTGTTTACCAAAACATGTTCAGTGAGTTTGAGTATTTTCAAATGTGTGCTTGGTTTAAGTTGTTTCGAAATAAGCACCCACGTTTAGCTTACCAAGCTCATGGGTCTCGGCCTTATGGCCCGTTTGTGGTTCGAGTTGGGTTTATTTTCTAGTACTATAAGTAAACAATCTCGCAAACTTTGAAAACGAATCATAACGAATTAGGAATAAGCAAAAACGACTAATAAGCACCTTGTCCGTTTATAAGCCAATACTCAAGTTTACGTTAGTTTTATGGTTTCTTTACGTCATTTTGAGTTCAAAACTTTGAATAATAACACAGTGTATGTGTGGGTGTCGACTTACAACTGAATAAGCACAAGATTATGTGTATTAAGCGAGTTTCAAAGTACCACACAAGTCTTAAACACAATAGCCAACTTTTAAATATTTGTGAATGTATGTACGTGCGATATAGAAATTAAAGCGAGAAAGATGAATTGAGAGCGAGTCAAAGAGAACTTACAACACCAATAGCGGTGGTGAAGAGCGCGATGAGAAAACAACGAGGAAATGGGAACACGATATATTAGCTAACTTCCAACGATTAACCCGCATCGAAACTAACCCAAAGGACTTCTCAAGACCTTAAACTACTACCCGATCTTCTCCTCTTCTCTTCTTGTAGCTCGACAGAAAGGAGGTTGGGATAAGAGTGTTGTGAGTGAAAATTTAAAAGTGAAATGTGTTTTGAGATTGAGTAAGTTGGTGAGTTTTAGATGTCATCTTATATAGAAGGGAATGGACATAGGTTGCAAGTTTTCCAAGAGAATGAGAGTGATGGGTGGGTGATATGCACGACATACAACACATTTTCAGGGCATGCTTGGTGTTGTGTCATTATCAAAGATAGGTATGGAAGCTTTAGGTCTCTAGGGTCTCTAGGTCAAAAGCAAGTATAGTGTGTTTAGGTTACTGTAGGGTGGCTTGAATAGCTCTTGGTCTTGTCTCCTCTTTCCCCATCATACAAACACGCATGCATCAAACAAAATATGACAAAGTTGTTCTTTGTTTAGGTCTCGTTCACGTAAACATAGGATACCAATTTCAAATCTTTGCCAACTTTTGTATTATTAAAATAGGATAGGGTGTGCTTGAATTCTGTTTGTCTCATACGCATGATATGCCAAAAGTGAGTTTGACTTTGTGTTTGTGATTTATGTTTTGTGTTGTTTTGTACTCGTGTGCTTCACAGAAACATAGAAAAAAAATGACACCAACAATTTACATTTGCTAACTAGTAGAAATGAGGGTGCGCTGGGCCTGAGAAATAAAAGGCTTGGCCCAAGATTCATGTTGGGTTGGACTTGTAAGTATACGGGAGCCCAAGAGGAAAAATTGAATTGGATTGGATCGGGTTTGGGTTAAAAAGGCCCGGTGAGAAATAAAAGTATAAAAGTTCATTATCTATTTATTTTATAAAGTTTTAATTATCGAAGTCGAGGTGGAAAAATCCGTGACTTGTCGTGATTATAGATTGAAAAGAGAAAAAATATAGTCGCGAAAAATCGGTAGGGAAATTTACAGTGGTTACAATACCTACCCTTAAAGAAACCACGTCCTCGTGGTTTACGATCGAGAATAAATCGAGGTCGTCTGTGACGAGATGCAAGAATATATATATACTTAAAACGTGTCGTGGAAAATGTGCTAGTCGTTCAAGAGAGATTTAGTGACATGAGGCGTTAAGGAACAAAAGGTAAAGGATTCATTAAATGGAATACAACGCGGTTTCATAAAAGAGTACGATGGTTGAGTTCAAAACAGCAAGAACAGAGCCGTATGAGGTTACGATGGATAGAGCATAAGAGTGAAATAAGATATCGTGACCAGTGATAGAGGTGGTTTAACTACATGTGCGAGAATTAAGTAGTTGTATGTTACATAAAGAAATAACATATAAGCAATTATGGAAGCATAGCATAGTGTGATCTTGTAATAGTGGGTACGTTGCAAGTTTAACATGAAGAGGGGGTAACAAGTCTAAGCATTCGTAGTCTACTCTACACTATCCTTAAATTAATTATTCCTTAATTTCATTCAGTTTGTTACATCAACATTATTCTCATTTAAACTCCGCGACCCAATCAAACAAGAACAACCTTAAAGTTTAAATGAGAATGAGCTTATACACATTTAAACTTCGTGACCCAATCAAACAAGAACAACCTTAAAGTTTAAATGTGAGTTAATTAAGAAACTTAATGATTTTGAGAGATAATTAATTTAATTCAAATAAGAGTTTATACGAACCTAAAATACAATAGTAACACATAGCACGACTACATCGTGTAATAGTAGGCAAGGCATGGCAGACATTGGCAGATGTGGCGGCGTTGAAGTGTTTTTAAGGAAATGTGGTTATAGTTTAGGTTTTGAAAATACCTAATTCTCTATAACCTTGGCTCGAATACTAATCATAACACCCCAAAATTTCACATGAAGCGTTCGGGTCATGGGGTGCTACTAAATCAATAGTCATAACACAAGGTAATAAAGAATGGAAAATTTATTCCATTTTCAAAATATAGATTTAATTTAAGAAATAGTTTTACACCATTGTTTCAAAGTGCGGAAGTAAAACCCATAAAAATATATGTTGTCCCATTAAAAGTTGTATTAAATATGATTGGAAACACTTCGGATGCCAGTCTTCAACGAATGCCTTTGCCATTGCCCACGCCAATAAGTATACCTGAGATAAACATGCTAAAATGTCAACACAAAGGTTGGTGAGTTCATAGGTTTAAGTTAAAACATTCAAGTTGAACCACAGTTGCACATATAGCATCTCCGTGAATGACACTATATGCAAAAAGGCTATTACGCTAATACTAAGTTCATGCGACCGAAACTATGACAGTGTGCATGCATCTAGAAGCATGATAAATAAAATCCCGGCAAGTGTATTTCCAAGACACTCAATCAATACGATATGATATACGCCCGACGTTTGCCTATCCGGTCAAACTCGAAGCGGGGTGTCATCCCCAATAGATCTATTCATAACAACCGCGCCTCCCGAGCGGAACTAACGGCAAGATAGTTGGGATTCAAGGTTGTTTCACTTAATAGTGTTTTCAGTTCCGAAAAGAGTTTTGCATGTTTCTCACCCCAAAGTTTTATAAAACAAGTAATAAGAGTAAAAGTGGGGCTATAAACTCACCTTAGCAGTTTGATGAATAAAGCACAAAGAGATCGAGTGTGATGAGCAGTGGCTCCTACCCGGAACCTAAGAACGAGATGACAAGACTCAGTTTTGCAGTTTTGTGTACCCACGACTCGAAGTGTGTAAATAAATTTAAATGTTTACAAGTGGTTGTGTTTAATGTTGCTTGCGTGGCAGAGTTTACGTCAAAATCGTTTCAAAATATTTTGTATGTATTGGCTCTTGGACAAACGTACAATTATATATAAAAGTAGTCGTGACGGGTAAGTTTCTGGTTCAGGAGTAACCGGACAACTAAGTACGGAAAGTATTCACAAGTAAAGTTTTTATGAAAGATAATAATAAATACTTTACGCTAAGTGTCTATATTATTAACGGTTACATGATATATAAATGTGTTTATATATTTAGTTAGTGGATGTTAAGTTAGAGAATATTTATTTTAATTTTCGTTATAAATATTTTCTTATTGTTTTTATTATTCGTCTTATACTCCTACTATTAATATTAAATACTTTCATTTCACGAAAGTAATAATAGACAATTGCGTCCAATAATAGTTTTTACATTTTTATTAGGGGTTATAAACATGTACAACAAGTACAAAATAGTTGTTAGAATAAAAATATTAGTAAAAAGAAATGTCAAGGTATTTGAACTTAAAGGGTTGCAATTGTAAAGATTTATAAAAGTTTCCAAGTCTTATAAGTGTTTTAAGAAAAGTGCCAATAGGTTCGAATTTAAGGGGCTGAAAGTGTCAAAATGTGAAACTTGCAAAAATAGTAAAAATCACAAAAACTCTACCTAGATTCGAACTTGGGACCCTTCGCTTAACTGCCTAACACCCCAACCAAATGAGCTACTCCATCCTTTTGGCTTATGCTACTTAACGACTTGCTTATATACGCTTACGAGTCTGAGTTATATTTTGCTATATTTTTCCAACGTGCATGGGTTCAGTGGTTGCATTTTGTTTACCAAAACATGTTCAGTGAGATTGAGTATTTTCAAATGTGTGCTTGGTTTAATTTGTTTCGAAATAAGCACCCACGTTTAGCTTACCAAGCTCATGGGTCTCGGCCTTATGGCCCGTTTGTGGTTCGAGTTTATTTTCTAGTCCTATAAGTAAACAATCTCGAAAACTTTGAAAACGAATCATAACGAATTAGGAATAAGCAAAAACGACTAATAAGCACCTTGTCCGTTTATAAGCCAATACTCAAGTTTACGTTAGTTTTATGGTTTCTTTACGTCATTTTGAGTTCAAAACTTTGAATAATAACACAGTGTATGTGTGGGTGTCGACTTACAACTGAATAAGCACAAGCTTATGTGTATTAAGCGAGTTTCAAAGTACCACACAAGTCTTAAACACAACAGCGCCAACTTTTAAATATTTGTGAATGTATGTACGTGCGATATAGAAATTAAAATGAGAAAGATGAATTGAGAGCGATTCAAAGAGAACTTACAACACCAATAGCGGTGGTGAAGAGACGCGTATGAGAAAACAACGAGGAAATGGGAACACGATATACTAGCTAACTTCCAACGATTAACCCGCATCGAAACTAACCCAAAGGACTTCTCAAGACCTTAAACTACTACCGGATCTTCTCCTCTTCTCTTCTTGTAGCTCGACAGAAAGGAGGTTGGGATAAGAGTGTTGTGAGTGAAAATTTAAAAGTGAAATGTGTTTTGAGATTGAATAAGTTGGTGTGTTTTAGATGTCATCTTATATAGAAGGGAATAGACATAGGTTGCAAGTTTTCCAAGAGAATGAGACTGATGGGTGGGTGATATGCACGACATACAACACATTTTCAAGGCATGCTTGGTGTTGTGTGATTATCAAAGATAGGTATGGAAGCTTTAGGGCTCTAAGGTCTCTAGGTCAAAAGCAAGTATAGTTTGTTTTGGTTATTGTAGGGTGGCATGAATAGCTTTTGGTCTTGTCTCCTCTTTCCCCATCATACATACACGCATGCATCAAACAAAATATGACAAAGTTGTTCTTTGTTTAGGTCTCGTTCACGGAAACATAGGATACCAATTTCAAATCTTTGCCAACTTTTGTATTATTAAAATAGGATAGGGTGTGCTTGAATTCTGTTTGTCTCATACGCATGATATACCAAAAGTGAGTTTGACTTTGTGTTTGTGATTTATGTTTTGTGTTCTTTTGTACTCGTGTGCTTTGAAACATAGAAAAAAAAGGACACCAACAATTTACATTTGCTAACTGGTAGAAATGAGGGTGCGCTGGGCCTGAGAAATAAAAGGCTTGGCCCAAGATTCATGTTGGGTTGGACTTGTAAGTATACGGGAGCCCAAGAGGAAAAATTGAATTGGATTGGATCGGGTTTGGGTTAAAAAGGCCCGGTGAGAAATAAAAGTATAAAAGTTCATTATATATTTATTTTATAAAGTTTTTATTATCGAAGTCGAGGTGGAAAAATCCCGTGACTTGTCGTGATTATAGATTGAAAAGAGAAAAAAAAATATAGTCGCGAAAAATCGGTAGGGAAATTTACGAGTGGTTACAGTATTGCATACCCAAGAAGGGTAGAGAGGACGTTATTGAGGTTGTTTTAAGGCCGGAATGTGACAAAGAGGGGCGGCCGGAATTCCCCAAGAAGAGAGAAACGTTTTTAGGGGTTTTTTTTTTCTTTGAATTATTCATTTTCATCTTCTACTTTTATGTATTACTTATCACCAGATGAAAATGAAAATGGTGTTTATATAGTAGAAAATAAGATAATATTTTGGAAAGTATTAATTAGAAATATTATTACAAATCTTGTGCTTAGTTACAAACCGTGTGTAGTAGAGAACACATTACAAAGTTTGCCAATATTATATTACTCCCTCCGTCTTAGAAAGAGTATCAAAAGAATGGACAAATATGATATGTGTAATTAATGCTTGTTTTGAATGATAAAAAGTTATTTTTACCCTCATAGTCACTATAGAAATTAGAAATGAGTAATTAATGTAAGTTTTAATTATAAAGGTAAAGTAGAAAAATCAGTAGAGTCATAATTACTATTCATTTGTAAAAACTAGACACTTTTTTGAGAAAAACATAAATAGTATGGTGGACAATTTTTATGAGATTGAGGGAGTAGTAATCAAATGTGTGTAGTTTTCATAATACAAAGTTTCCTAAATTAATTAAAATGTCTTTGAATAATTCTATATATATCATTTCTCGATGGACCAATTTCTCGAAGTTGTTAAAATATTAGTTGAGCTGCACTTTAATGCCTTCACCCATTACCATCTGTCAAGCCATAATTAATGTTATACCCAAATTGATAGTTCATGTATGCGTGTGTCTAATATTGATATCAAATTGATGAAGTGATAAACGTTAGCCGACTTGGGTTCTCAAATTTTGCGATAAACTTCACCGCCTCTTTCTTGCCGATGTTCGATCCTATCGGAACTTTGCAAATGGCTTCTACCTTTATCAAGAGTCATGGCGACGTAGGTGAACAAGATCATGACCCAATCTTTATTTTTATTTAGAATCTTCTTAGGTTCCTTAATTCAACTTCTTTGTTTTACATAGTTTTCTTTGTTTAATTAATATTATGCTAGTTTTGAACGATAAAAAGTTATTTTTACCCTCATAGTCACTATAGAAATTAGAAAATTTGCGGATAAACTTCACCGCCTCTTGCTCGCCGACATTCAGATCCTATCGGAAATCGCAAACGGCTTCTACCTTTATCTTTTTTGGGTAAAGGGAGTAATCCTGCACCCTGGTAAAATATATTAACCAAAACGTTTAAGTACAACGGATGAGAGTGAATATCTCTTTCGGCCCGTTTCATGGGCAACACACACACTAAAAGTGCATTATAACCAAACATATTACATAAGAAAGACATGCCAATCTTATGAACTACCAAAGACTCAAAATTACTTCCTACCGCGACCTAAGAGACTAACATCATACATGTCACACATATCCTCCAAGTGTCTCGGTAAATTGTAGACTTGAGCAGCATAATCATCAAAGTCTTCAAGCTCTAGTCCGCCACCTCCCCCAGATGCCAAAAATGACGCCATAGGGTTATCTGGCTCAAAAACCTCGTCCTCTTCACTATCAGAACACGTCACATTCCCGACTTTAGAGAACGGATTACTTACCTTAGTAGCAGAAGAATTCATAGTCTCCGGAGGCTTAATAGGCGATCAATATCAACACGAGATTCCTTCCCGAAAACCATCCATACCGCTTCCTTAGTACAACCAAGAATTCCCAATCTTCGCCTCATCAGTAGTAGAATCAACCACAGTACTTGGGATGACCATGTCATCATGCACCTCCAAAGTCCCAAAAGAGTTAGACGTAGTAATAGGTGTACCTATAGCATTAACACTAGCAACTGCCGGTGTCTTCGTCTTTGCAACATATACCTGCTTCCTAGGTGCAAATCTAGGACCATTACCCATATTAATACCACTAGACATCTTCGTACCTTTTGGTTTGGCTTTTCGATTCTGCACCACTTTAAAACCATCATCAGGTTCTTCCACAGTCGAGGTGGGAGCGACATCATTTTGCTCCTTAATACTCTTAGGGCAACAATCAGTAACATGCCCAAACACTTTACATTCCGCACAATGTGGAGGCTTCCATTCATATTCCACCTTGATACTTGCCGTAGTAAAACCACTATCATCCTTTTTAGGGATCGCCATAGTCACCACATGTTTAAGCTCAGATTCTGATGATAATTCCACAAGAGCACGTGCAAAACTTATGCGACCCCATGAATCAACACACATGGAACTAGTAAAAGCATCTAACATAATTGGTTTACCCACCTGAGTAGCAATTAAGCTCAACCCATCTTCCGAATATGCAAGTAATGGCACATTATGCAATTTAATCCAGACGGGGACTTTAGTAACCTCACTTTTATACAATAGCACATCAGGAGTCCATTTAGTGAGCATGAGAGGAGAGTTGCGAATAATCCAAGGGCCCCATTGCGTAACATTCTCAACACCTTCTTTAGAATCGAATTTAAACAGGAAAACACCATCATCATTCTTCATAAGTTTCTTTAATCCAAACTTACCCCACGTGTTAATGACGTAGTTTTGGACCAAAGGAAATGCAATATTCTTGCCAACAAAGAAGCCGACAAGTGTGTTATCATAGCGGTTGAATACTCCCTCCATAGCAGCCTTTGGAAGCACCGTATCATGATTATCAATGCGAGTCTCATTTACCAATGGTCGAAAGTTTACTTTCCTAGAGACACGTTCTGGATTTAACACGTTAGCAAACGACCTCACTCCGTTATTATCACAACCAATCACGTTAAGGCCAGAAGTAGAAGCATTAACCATACCCTCCTTCGAAGCAACATCATGACCAGCAGCAATATCCAATCCACCCACACACGTATCACTACGACTAGTTTTTTCAAGATTTGCATTAGAGTGACCAGAAGTAGCAACATTCACCATCGTAGGTGCATTAAAAGAACCCTCCTTCGAAGCAACATCATGACCAGCAATAGTCGAAGTGCTCCAACCAGAACCAAATGGATTATCCCTATCCATATTACCATCATGAGTGCTAGGGTTTGGAATAACCCTAGCAGCTTTACGCAATTGAGGGATATCAGTACCACCATCAAGACCTTTTAAACATTTCAATCTAGCATCCAACGCGTTAATGTCCACCATAGCATAAGGATTAGGATCCTTATTCACACCAACTTGATCGGCCAAGTTAGTGGCTGGTTAATCAGCTTTCGACAGAAGAATCCTTGTTAAAAAACCCTTTCTCCATCTCTCTCACACCCACTTACAATAAGCAACTTTAAAAAATAGTAGAACAAGTAATAACCTCCAAGACGCAAGCAATACCAATCAATAAAGTAAACCCTAACTAAAAAGTTAGGGTTAATGCGCCTTAAAGACCAGATTCAACCGTATCCCACCATGGTACTCGATTCAAACAAATCCCAAACACCAATAAAGATATATAGGAATGCACAAACCGACTTAGAAACAATTAGAATAGGATGCGATCAAGAAAGCATAAGTCGGTTCCAAACAACCCCTAAAAAAACGATTACTAGTAATCTACCTAAAACGTATGAAACACCAACAAATCTGTAAAGAAAACTAAGTAACACGAATGTTAATTAGTACCTAAAGAAAATCATTGCATGAATTCAAGAGAATTAGGCAGAAAATTAGTAAAAACCGAATTGAGAATGGTTAGGGTTCTTGGTCGCTTTTTTCACCAGAGAGAAATCATTTAGGGTTTTTTTCTTCTTTGGCTTCTACCTTTATCAGTAGTCATGGCGACGTAGGTGCACAAGATCATGACCCAATCTTTGTTTTTATTCAGAATCTTCTTAGGTTCCTCAATTCAACTTCTTTGTTTTACATAATTTTCTTTGTTTAATTAATGTTATGCTTTGTTTTCGAAGTATCATGTTATAACAAGAAAGAAAGATCTTTGAAAATTGTGTCGTTGTGTTTGATGTTAGTGTTATATGTTGTTGCATTTTCGGGTTGTGTGACAAGATAGAAGTGGAGAAGAAGAGTGACATACGAGGGTTTGATCTTCAAAGGGCATGTAAAATATGCAATTAACTTTAGTTTTAAATATTTAATATTAAGTTTTTGTTTAGAGTTCTTGGTAATACAACTATGAATTTCATTTTGTTTCTAAATTTATGAATATTGTTTAATGTATAGTTTATTTATAGTTTTTTTTTAGGTTTTTCATGATTTTGTTGAAAATTTGGGCGTTTCTTTAGAAATACAAAGATAATGTTTAGATTTGTAACATGAAATTTAGGGCGTTATTTTTGTGGGTTTTCAATTTTAGGTTGTAAATCACCAAGGTAAGCAATGAGAGGTGACCAGTCGCGATAATTGTTAAATGTAAGCCTTTGTTTGATTAAGCTTATTTTTGACTTACGAGCTAATTTCACTTGGCTATGTTTTAGGCATTAGAGAATTTCCTCGCTAAAAAACAATTTTTGGGTTGTTCATTCTCGATGTGTAATTTTGGGGTTTAAAGGTTATTGTCTAAGTTTGTTTTTTTTTTGCAACCTTTATTCTATTTCCGATATATATAATCGATCCACCGCACAAATAAGTTGGATTATTAGCCCATCTGCAACTGTCACTACTCGAAAAGGTAGCATATGCAACTGTCATTGCAACCATGGATATTAGCCCATAAATAAGTTGCATTACAACATATCTGAGACTCCTATTAAGAAGCTCATGAAACTGTTCTGTAACAAAGATAGAGTCCTAAAATCTTTTAAAAAGTTAATTGCTTCTCCGTTATTTGTCAAATCATATACATTTTGTCTAGTCAAAGATTGAACTTATGGTACATCACGAAGTGCAAACACTCACCAAAAAACCCTAAAAACGATTTTGCGCTGGAGAAAAATTCGAATCCCTTAAAACTCTAAAAATCGACATCATGCAATCTCTATTCTCTTTTCTCTTGCTCTAATTTGTTTCAGTTATGTGATTACATTCGTGTGTTTCGTAATTGTTCCAGATTTTAGTAATCGTTGGGAGTTAGGGTTTAGTTTTTGTCGACTTTTTCTTTTTTAGGGTTTCGCTAAATCTAAATCATTTTCTATAATCTTATGTGCTTATCATGGTTGATTTTGGTTAGTAGATTTGCGCGTTAATTCATGCCTTAGATGCACAAAGGCCCTCGTTCTGGAAATTGCCGTGGTTTTCCTGTTTTTGGTGTTAATCATTTTTTTAGGGTTTCGAGGGTTTTTTTTTGGGTAAAAGGGTTAATACACCCCGGTAAAATTCATTACACCAAAAAGCGTTGAAGTACATAGGATGAGGGTGACTTCCCTCATCTCAGTCCCTTAGGACACTTACAGACTCTCATGTAAGAATGACACGCCATTCTTATAACTTACAATTAACATAAACTTACATTGAACATAAACTACAACGACTATAAAAATAACACAAATTAAATGCAATTCAATTAGACAAATCCTTGAATCATCAAATCGTCATAGTAGTTCAAACTTCCAGCTTCAACCAATTGCGTCTTCTATTAGTATTATGCAAAAAGCATAATCTAATAACCTAATAAGAGTGACTTCCATAGCAAATCGAATTTGAAGCATAAACATGGTCTAAGCGACCCAACCTTCCAAGATATCCGAACTTGAACCAATCTTCCAACAAATATGAATGAAACACATGAAGACAACAACCAAGGATCAAGTCATATGCAACAACAATGATGGAAAATGACATGACATCATTAGCAACAACAATGATAGACCATGAATAAGCAAAGAAAGGGACAAATAACCTCGCCAAACCTGTTGTATACCAATGATGATCAAATCAAACAACCACCAAGTCCACACCATCGTACTCAACAACAAAACATTCAAGAATCCAATGACATCGCCCTTGCAATCCATGTTTGCCACACGCATAAGAAAACTATAGGGTAAATGACCCTAAAATCCATCAACAATCATCACAAGACATACCAGTCATTGACATGATCACAAACCGATAACAATAGCAAGATCATTCAAGACCAATAGATAACCGTAACAATACCATGTCTAAGTAACGATATCATGATCAAACAACCCTAACTTCCTTAGAAACCAAGATCATCGATCAAAAGGCAATATTAATAAGATTGGCAACATGACTTTAAACGATGTACAATGATCCTAAAGCAAGACAACCAAGAAGAATAATAACAAGTCCGTTCTGACTTGTCTTAGATCGAAACCAATGGTTGTAGTACAAGGGTTTACTGAACCCTAACCATATACAATGTATACGAGCTCACACCGTAATATCCATCTCCCCAACCCACGATCATGGTTTAACCATTAAGAACATAACCAACAAACATCAAACAACCCCTTGCAAAGGTTGACAATCGATTCAAGAACCGATTCAACATCACGAACAAGCAGATCGACTAAGAAAGATACACAACCCTAAATTAGGGTTCCGTAATTCACTAAGCACCATACAACATTGAATGTAAAACCAAAAGGTTTTATAATCGTTATAAGGCCATTCCAAGAAACATTCCTCAAAAATAGGCAATCGGCACCATCGGGATAATATATGCAAGAAAACGATCTTTAGATGAAATCAAAACCGACATGTAATCCCCATTAAAAGATCTACATAAAAACCCAAAGGCGGTTTAGATATAACGTATAATCACAAACTTCGAATCCCTAAATCATAAATCGACTCCTCTAAATCACAGGAACGATTAGATAATAAAGAAAAGTTAGGATTTCGAAGCCGCCAATAAAAACCCAAAAAACAGTTTTATAGAAGAGATAAAACCGTAAGATCGAAACCCTAAAACCAAAACGATCAAAGAATCATGAAACAAGAATAAGGAATCGATTCAATAGTGTTTATGAGGAAATCGTTAATATTAATAACAATAACACCATCACCGCATTATCTTATGAAAGAAAAACAAACCCTAAACAATGGATTGCATACCCACAAATGACAAGGAATCATAAGAGGGTAGAGGCCGTGATTAGGTCGTTTTTTTGCCGAATAGTAGTAGAAGATGGCGGCGGATTTCTCCGGGGAGAGAGTTAGGGTTTTTTTTTTCTTCTTCTACGTGGGAGAAGTTTAGGGTTTCGAGAGTTCGCTAGTTAGTTTCTGGTTTTTTCTTTGTTCGTTGCTGTTTTTCTTTGCATTATGGATAAGAGTGGTAATGTTAATGTTGATTTGGAAGCCTTGGATGCTCGTATGCAAAGGTTGAAAGGGAATGATTCTGCCATTGATGGTGCGCCTAAACCTAGAATGCCTATGAGGATTTTACGCAACCCTAACCTTGCTACATCTGATGATGTACTTCTTCTGCTGGTCCGTCTCAAGAAAGTGGTTTGAATTATCGTGAGGTAAACATTGATGCATGTGGTAATCCAAACGTACAAGCTGGGGAACAGGACTCGTTGTTTTGGGGTGAGGAAGGTATTGTTACTAATCAGTATTCTCAATCTGATTTCCCATCTCTGGAGGAGGTTTTTGAGGTAGCTAAAAGTGGTAATTAGGCGGGTAATCAAGACAAGATTGTCAATGGGGCTGCTGGGGCCTCGTTGGATACTATACCTGTATTGGGAAGTCATGGTATTAACCATGATGATTTTAGTTTGCCTAAAGTTGATGGGATTAATGTGGCTAGTCAAGCTGGTAAATTCAAAGGTATAGTCATGCATGATTCTTCTATTAAGGAGAGCCCTATAGTTCAATCGTCTGAAGTTTTACAGTCATCAACTTACGTTGGAGTTGCTAGTGGCTCTCAACAGGCTCATTCCCAAGGTACTCGCCTAGTCCTGCAAAGGTAAGTCTAACTTTTGTGCACTTAAAGTTGATAATATTTTAATGGTGTTGACGTTTCCATTCCTCTTAATGTGGTACAAAATATTAGCACTAAATTTGATAACACCTTGTATGGTTACTTAATTGGTAAGCGTATTGCATTTCGTGGTTGAGTATTTTAACGTAACAACCGGGCTAAGTATGGTTTAAAACGGATAATGATGAATGCAAAGGCTTCTTTTTCTTTAAGTTTGACTCCCGTGTTGGCTTGGAGGTCGTTTCTAGAAGGAGGTTCGTGGATGATTAAGAATAGTCCTATTATTCTTAAAAAGTGGACCATGAGTACTAGTTTGACGAAAGAGGATTTAACCCGTATTCCTATATGGGTTAAACTTCATGATGTTCCGTTACAGGTATTTTCTGAAGATGGTATTAGTATTATTGCAACGCATATTGGTACGCCTATCATGCTTGATTCTTATTCTAGCTCTATGTGTATTGACTCTTGGGGTAGGAGTAGTTTTGCCCGTTGCTTAATAGAAATTGACTCTCATGCTCCCCTTAAGGAATGTATTTCTATTGGGGTACCATATATGGATCGACCTGGGTTTTCTTCTAAAACTATTAGGGTGGAATATGAGTGGAAACCTCCTAGATGCGAAGTTTGTTTGATTTTTGGCCACTCTATTGATTCTTGTCCTAAGAAAATTGTGACTGCACCAGTTGTGGAGGATAGGAATGATGGGTTTTAACTAGTTGGGAAAAAGGGTAAAGCTAAGAGGAATGCTAAGGAAAATAAAAGTGGTAATGTTTTTAATGGGGTTCCAGTTGGTAAAAATATGCGATATAGACCCAAAGTCGCTAACACTCCTTCTACTAGCAAACCTCCTCAAGGAGTTGCTAGTACTAGTCTGGTCAATCCCAACCGTAGCTAATGCATTTCTCCTAATAATTCTCGCCCTCTGACCCTCACCGATGTGTCTAATAAGGGTAGTCAACCCGCTCATACCTCACCTACCGTAAGTAACCCAATTATGGCTCCTAATATATCTACATCTAACCTATTTGGTTCTTTGGCTACTTATGATGATGTTGATGAGACTAATGATTTGGCGAGATGATGATGAGGTTCAAAATGTATTTGATGAATCTGGTAATTTGTTTGATAAATCGGGGCAAGCACTAGTGTTCGAATGTTCCCGATGTTTAGTATCGCTCTTGGAATATAAGGGTTTGAACCATTCCCTAAACAAAAGAGGTTAAGCAGTGGTTAATGATAATAATCTTAGTGTGTGTGCTATTTTGGAATCTCATGTTGATGCATCCGTGGTGTATGATTCATGTCGTAATGTTTGTCATCGGTGGAAGTGGACGTCAAATGGTAGTCTTTGTGATAAGGGATCCGTATTATTCTTGGTTGGAATGATGATATTGTTGATGTTATGATTATGTCTCAAACTAACCAAAGTTATGCATGTACTGAGTTAATATTCGCATGGACGAAAAACATTTTTTGTTCCTTTGTGTATGCGAGATAATTATTATGTTAATCGGCGTGCCCTTTGGTCCAACCTTGTGTGCCATCTTCGGTTTTATGCGTAGTGGCCTTGGGTCTTGTTGGGTGATTTTAACGCGACACTTAAATTGGAAGATCATTCATGTGGTAGTTATACTCCCGACATTGCTATGCGTGAATTTAAAGATTGTGTTCGAGAGAATGGAGGTTGAGGATATTAATAGTACCGGTCTTCACTTTACATGGAATCGTAAACCAAAAGGCTCATTTGGTACATTGAAGAAAATTGATAGGGTGATGGGTAATCAAGTTTTCGACTCGTTTCGTGGTCTTTTGCTATATTTCAACCTTATCGTATTTCGGATCATTCTCCGTGTATTCTTCAGATACCTCGGGTAACTAAGCTTAGCCTCAAACCTTTCAAGTTCTCTAACTTCCGGTTCATAAAGATAGGTTTCTTGATACGGTTATGCGGGATGGAGTCTTAATGTCCATGGATGTGCTATGTATCGTGGTTCAACGTTTAAAGGGGCTGAAATCACGCTTTTGCAAGCTTTTGCACAGACAAGGTAATCTGCATGAGCGGGTGGTTAGGATTCGCAAGGAGTTAGATGAGGTCCAAAAGGCCATTGATAAAGATCCGTCTAATTCAGACATATGGGATGAACATGCTCACTATCTTCTTGCATATAAGGAGGCTACATTAGATGAAGAACGGTTTTTAAAGCAGAAGTGGCTTCATGCAGGTGATTCTAATACGGCTTATTTTCATAATATTGTACGAGGGTAATCAGGTCGCAGTTGCTTTTGTTGCTCACTATGAACAGTTTCTTGGTATCGAAGGAAATTGTAATTCCTTTGATGATTATGGTATATTCTCTAATGTTCTTCCACACCAATTGGCTGATTCGATGGTTCGTCATGTTACGGATGCGGAGATAAAGGAAGCTATATTTTCTATGGGGGATGATAAAGCTCCTGGACCCGATGGTTACACGGCTGCTTTCTTTAAGAAAGCATGGGATATTGTGGGTGTTGAGGTTATGTCTGCTGTTCGTGATTTCTTCATGAATGGTAAGCTTCTTAAGGAGATTAATCATATCATTATATCTTTGATTCCTAAAGTGTCTACCCCATCTAAGATTAATGACTATAGGCCTATTTCTTTTGTAATGTCATGTATAAATACATTAGCAAAATCCTTGCTAATCGTATTAAAGAGGCCTTGGTCATTGGTTAGTATTAATCAACTGCATTTGTTCCCGGTCGTCAGATATCTAATAATATATTACTTATCCAAGAGCTTATGCGGAATTATCATAGAGGGAGAGGTCCACCTAGATGTGCGTTTAAGGTTGATATTCAGAAGGCATATGATACGGTTGATTGGGCTTTTCTTAAGGCTATTCTGATTGGTTTTGGTTTTCAATCCAAAATGGTCGACTGGATCATGGTGTGTATCGCATCTACATCTTATTCTATATGTGTTAATGGGGATCTTCATGGTTGGTTTAAAGGTAAGCGGGGTCTTAGACAAGGTGACCCGTTATCTCCCTACTTGTTTACGCTGGTTATGGAAGTGCTAACTCTTATATTGCAGAAAAAGGTTTCTAATGCAAGGATTTTTAGTTTCATCATTTGTGTGAACAACGGAGAAATATTAACCTTGTTTTGCGATGACCTCTTCTTGTTCGCTAGAGATCATCAGATTCATTAATGTCATTATGCAAAGCTTTGGAGGATTTCAAGAACTTTTCGGTCTTGTCCCAAGTATCCCTAAAAGTACATCTTTCTTTGTAATGTTCCTAACGCTATTAAAGTCGCTATTCTCCGCCTATGCCGCTTACGAAGGTTCTCTCCTGTCGGTATCTTGGGGTCCCCTTATATCATCGAGACTTCTTTATAGGGATTGTAAGGTGCTTATTGAAAAATTGGAAGGTCGTGTGAATGATTGGCGTAATAAGTTCTTATCTCTGCGGGTAGGCTTCAGTTGGTGAGGTCTCATTATCTTGATGCATTTATATTGGGCTTGGTCTTTATCCTTCCTACTCGTATTATCCATGAGTTATAGCACTTATGAGGGTTTCCTTTGGTGTCAAGGAGAAATGAAAAGGGAAAGGTTAAGGTTGCTTGGGAACTGCTTTGTAAGCCAAAGAAAGAAGGTGGTCTTGGTATTCGCTGCTTGGATGACTTTAACATTGCTCTCATGACTACACACATTTGGAGTATTTTGACACATAAAGAGTCGTTATGGGTTCAATGGATCCATTCTTATAAACTTCGTGGGAGAAGCTTTTGGGATGTCCCTTGTTTGGGGTATGTTAGCTGGGGATGGCGCAAGCTTCTTGCAATTAGACCCAAGGTTCGTCCCTTTATCTGGCATAAGATCAACAATGGGAAGGACACATCGGTTTGGTTTGATATGTGGTGTAAGTTAAGCCCGATTCGTGATTTGCTTATCGCTAGAGATATTGCCTTGCGGTGGTTTAATTTATCGACTCGGTTTGTGATCTGATAGCTAATGGTGTTTGGCGATGGCCGTTGGAATGGTTATCTAGATTTCCATTGTTAGCTGCTCTCCTAGTTCATAATCTTAACGATACTGACGATGGATTATTATGGCGCAATCTGGATGGTAACTTTAGTCGTTTTTCGTTTCGGGTGCATAGGAATCATTGCGCCTAAGGGCTGATTTGGTTGAATGGTGTAATGTTCCTTGGTTCTCTCATTGTATCCCGAGGCATGCAATACATATGTGGCTTGCTATTAGCGGTCAAGACTCGGGATAGGATGCGACAATGGGATGTTGGTCCTAACGTTGACTTGGACTTGCTTAGATGCCCGCTTTGTGAATTGGTTCCGGATTCTCATTCTCACTTATTTTTGAGTGCCGGTTTTCTATGCTGGTTTGGTTTCAGTCCGGTTTTATCCGAATGGATGCGGTCCCACCTTCGTTGGAGAGTATTATTACATTCCTTATTCCTATATTAAAGGGGCGGTCGGTTAGTAGCATCATTTCTCGGTTAATGCTCGCTGCTACTACATACTTCGTTTGGATGGAGCGCAATGCTAGGATTTTCAAGCGTAAGAAGTCTACTGTTGCTGAAGTGGTTAGCATCATTTTCTCCACTATTCGGTTGAAGCTGGTTACCTTCAAGTTCAAGAAGCTAACCTCGCGGTCTCGTTTGATTCTCGATAAATGGAAGATTCCAAGTATTTGTATTTCGCACGAAGGGAGTGCCGGGTAAGGGTTGTACTCTTTTTCCCTTCTCCAAGGTTTTCCTAAATACCACTGATGCAATCATCAAAGTGAAAGGAAAAGAACTCAACCTTGGAGTTAGAGAATATCGAATCACCTTTCTAATCGATAAAGCGATGCGCTATCCACATTCCAGTGATGACACTTGTTTCAACATCGATGTTATCGATGAAGTCACTGACGAAGAATTGGATGCATTACTTAGTGAATCCGATCCATTCATGACTACTTCTGAAAAAATCAATGAAACAGACTTTGATAAAGAGTTTGATGATTTCATGAAAGTAGAATTCGAAGGAGATAACACGGAAGAGGAAGAAATGAGGGAAGAAAAATTTGAAGAAATAACTTTCAATGATGAGATGCGAATTAAATCCTCTATCGAAGAACCACCCACTGATCTCGTGCTCAAACCTCTCCCTGATCATCTTGAATATGCTAACTTGGAGGAAAACTCACTTCTTCCAGTAGTCATATCTTCATTGCTCGAGGACAATAAGAAAGAGAGTTTAGATTCTGTCCTCAAAAATCACAACAAGCTTTCGCTTGGAAAACATCTGATATTCCAAGAATTAGTCCAAATTTCTGCAAACATACAATCAATTTCGAAGATGGAGTCAAACCTGTGGTAGAACGTCAACGTCGACTCAATCCCAACATCAAAGAAGTTGTTAAAAAGGAAATCATAAAACTTTCGATGTTGGTATCATTTACCCAATTGAGGATAGCCCTTGGTAAGTCCCGTTCACTGTGTTCCCAAGAAAGGAGGAATGAAGGTAGTGACTAATGAACGGAATGAAATAGTTCCAACTAGGACTGTCACTGGCTGGCGCGTTTGTATTAACTATCGGAAATTAAACAAAGCCACCAGAAAAGATCACTTTCCACTCCCGTTCATGGATCAAATGCTTGAAAGACTAGTAGGAAATAAATTCTTTTGTTTCCTCGATGGATTTTTAGGATATTTCCAAATTCCAATCGATCCTAATGACCAAGAAAAGACCACTTTCACTTGTCCTTTTGGAACCCACGCATATCGGCAGATGCCTTTTGGTCTTTGCAATGCACTGCGACTTTTCAAAGGTGTATGATAGCCATATTCCAAGACATGCTCGAAACCTCCATGGAAGTTTTCATGGATGACTTTTCGTCTTGGAGACTCATTTGAAGCTTGTCTTACCAATCTTGATAAAATGCTCGAAGATGCGAAGTCGCACATCTTGTCCTTAACTAGGAAAATGTCACTTCATGGTGACCGAAGGAATTGTGCTTGGCCACAAGATCTCCGATCCAGGAATGGAAGTAGACAAAGCAAAAATCGACGTTATCTCGAAACTTCCACCACCAACTAACGTCAAAGCCGTTAGAAGTTTTCTAGGACATGCCGATTTTTACCGCCGCTTTATCAAAGATTTTTCAAAAATATCTCGTCCGATGACAAAACTTCTTGAGAAAGAATCTATATTTGACTTCAATGCTGATTGCATAAAAGCTTTCGAAACGTTGAAATCTCAACTGACTAGTGCTCCGATCATGGTTTCACCTAATTGGTCACTACCTTTCAAGCTTATGTGCGATGCCAGCGATTTTGCTGTTGGAGCCGTCTTAGGCCAACGAGAAGGGAAACACTTTCGGCCCATATATTTTGCTAGCAAGACACTGAATAGTGCTCAACAAAATTATACCGTCACCGAAAAGGAATTACTGGCCGTAGTTTTCGCATTCGACAAATTCCGATCCTACCTTGTGCTCTCAAAGACAGTCGTTTTCACCGATCACTCAGCACTCAAATATCTGTTCACCAAGCAAGATGCTAAACCGCGTCTTATTCGATGGATTCTGCTACTCCAAGAATTTGACATCGAAATCAAAGATAAGAAAGGAGCAGAGAATCTAGTCACGATCATTTATCTCGCCTTGAAAACCCCGATCTTGAGGAGTTAAAGGAAGAAGAAATCGATGATTACTTCCCCGATGAAACTCTCATGACCGTCGATGGAACTGACGATCCTTGGTTTGCTGACTTTGCAAACTATCTCGCTGGAGGAATTCTCATAAAAGGTTTAACTCATGCTCAAAGGAGCAAATTCTTTTCGGAACTTAAATACTATTTTTGGGAAGAGCCATATCTTTTCAAAATGTGTCCTGACGGAATGATCCGAAGATGTGTTTCTGGTTCGAAACCCGTAAGATTCTTGACGAATGTCATCATGGCCCAACCGGGGACATTATGGTCCTTCCACCACGCCTAAAAAGTTTTGATCTTTGGATTCTATTGCCAACAATATTAAATTGTGACGCTTGCCAAAGAACCACAAATCTTTCACGAAGAGATGAAATGCCATTGACAAGCATCCAAGTATGTGAAATATTCGATATTTGGGAATAGATTTCATTGGACCTTTTCCTAAATCCCACAAACGAATACATTCTCGTTGCTATAGATTACGTATCCAAATGGGCAGAAGTTGAAGCTTTACCAACGAACGATGCTCGTGTCGTCGTTAATTTCCTCAAAAACCTTTTCGCTCGTTATGGAATTCCCAAGGCCTTGATAAGCGATCGAGGAACCCATTTCTGTAATCAACAAATGGAGAAAACCATGAAAAGATATGGAGTTCATCATCGATTCGCGACTGCTAATCATCCACAAACCAGTGGGCAAGTTGAAAACATCAACAGAGCTCTCAAAAGAATACTCGAGAAAATAGTGAAGGACAATCCTTCAGTGTGGGCGAAGAAACTTTACGATGCTCGTGGGCGCTTTCGACGACTTATAAAACTCCAATTGGCACAACTCCTTATAGACTCGTATGGAAAGACTTATCATTTCCGTTCGAAGTTGAACATCGTGCTTATCGGGCTCTTAAACTGTAACACCGATCTCAAAATAGCCGGAGAAAAGAGATTCTTGCAATTGCACGAACTCGATGAATTAAGACTCGAGCTTATGAAAATTCCAAACGTATAAAGCTAGAACAAAAGCTTATCACGACAAAAAGCTAAGAGTTCAAAAGAATTCAAAGTCGGAGATAAAGTTTCGCTTTTCAACATGAAATTCAAATTCAAAGCTCCTAAATTACAACCAAGATGGTTTGGACCATATATCGTTAAACATGGATATCCATCCGGTATGTCGAACTTTATGACAAAGGGTAGAAGTTTCATTGTTAATGGGCACCGAATCAAGTTATACTACGATAAGGAGCAAATGAATGAAGTTTCAATTACAATGATTTCCCAGAAATGAATTCTTTTTGGGTAAAAGGCCTTCCGCCCGGTAAAATTCATTACACCAAAAAACGTTGACGTACAAAGGATGAGGGTGAATCCCCCATCTCTGTCCGATCAGGGCTACGCAAAAGCACAAAAGCACTAACAAGCTAAAATAAAGCTAGCTAACAAGAAACACAAAAGAAATATTTATGACACGCCATAAACAACAACTAACTATTTCTTATTGCGTCCCTGAACTTTGAAGTCTCTCGAAGAACCACCGCTATACTTGGAGTAATTACCAATATCATCGTAGTTTTCATAGACTTCATCTTCACTTTCAGTTACCACTTCCACAAACGGATCATTAACCATGTGAGTTTTCAGGACACCTTCCACTTGAACCTTACTAGAACTCGAATCCTTATGATGAACATTTGATCCTTCAAAAACATTATCTTCAGTCATAAGAGCATCAAAAGTGTTCTTCAAAAGACATGATTAACATCCTTAGAACCGAATTTTCACCTTCATTAACCGGCTTATCTCGCGTAACCTTGGGATGAGATGTAGAAGCCTTATCACTAGGCTTACTAATAGGTCTATAATAGAAGTTAGACTTAGGTTTATTTAATCGAATACCTCCTACAGCCTAGATTTAGCCTCACCGTTACCCTTACCATTCTTGCGATTCACTTCTATAAAACCATGATCATGATTAGTGGCGAAGTAGCGACCTTACATTTATTTGGACATCGCTCATCTATGTGACCAAAAATCTTACAATTCGAACACTAGGGAGGTTGCCATTCATATTCAATCTCAATAGTATCCAACGAATGACCAGTCCTATTAAGGAAGGGAATCGCGATAACCAAAGAATCCCTTAACTCAGTAACCGATGACACCTCAATAAGAGCTCGTGATAACCGATCGACCCACGATTTTAGACACATATCACTCATGTACGCATCAAGCATAATAGGCTTACTAATCATAGTGCCAATAAGACTCAAACCTACTTCAAGATAGGTCGAACCGGTATATTATGTAGCTTAACCCAAATAGGAACCATTAAGTAATCTCATCTTTTTAAGAATGGTGTTGAGATCCCATGTATTCAAGATGATATGAATTGCAATGAATAAGCCATGGGCCATTCTCTAGAACTTGTTCCATACCCTTCCTAGTTGAGAATTTGAAAAAGAAAAAATCATTTTTCAACATAACACGTTCAATACCATACTTAGCCCAAGTATTTTTAACGTAGTTCTCAACAATAGGAAAAGCTAGCCTCTTTCCAATAAAATACCCATATAGCGTATTCACAAACCGATTATTAACCTCTTCAACCGATTCTAATGGAATAGCCAAATCCGCATGATCAACTAATTCATTGGTGGTCAACGAACATAAATTTACCTTTTTCTTGCAAGGAGCATCATTAACAATTGACGCAAATGAGTTAAGAAGACCATTAGCAGCCCTCGACACATTCACAGCAGTTACTTTGTTTCCAAAGTCTGATCCCATATCAACCGTAGGCTTTCCATGCACACCACTACCCTCCTGTGAATCATACTTTCCTTTAGGTCACTTGTCGCCCAACTTGACGCCCACCCCCATGCGCAAGAGAAGCATCAAGACCAGTGGACAATAGGGACAGCGATTCTTTGGTGAAATCAATTGACTATCAACCGGATCAATGTGTTCCTCAAAAGATACATGCTCGGGAGAAAGATTAGGGTCCGATTTGCGGTGTTTCGAATCAAAACAAACCGCCCTAGTAGGTAATCTATTTGAACGAATCATGTGCCCATCTACATTCTTGATCTTCTTCGCCAATGAATTGACAAGGGAACTCATCCTCCTTTTCATCATCATAGAACACCCTTCAATGTAACTAGTTATCTCAAGATTAGCATCATTACCCTCTTTACCATTATTAGCAAATCCAACCGATTATCCATAATTGAAACAACACTCAAGTTAATAAACGAAATAAACCCTAAATCACCCACGAACGAGCAACGAAACAAAGAAGAGCAATAACATGATCGGGAAAAAGAAAATTAATTGAAACCCTAAAATTTAGGGTTTCGTACATAATCATTTTAACTCTAATCGACCTCCATGATAATACAATAATAATCAATGATAGCGCAATGATGAATGATAATTGAATGTGACGGCTAGCCCTAGAAACAATGAAAAAAGTTGCTACCCTAAAAGAAAGAAACCGCAACTCGATAAAAACTATTTAAGGATACAATCAAAGATTAGCAATCCAAAACAAGAGTTTTATGAGGTGTAAGAATCAAATCAGATAGAATAGAACGAATTGAATGAAGAAGGTGGGCTGGTCGCCATTTTCCTAGAGAGAAAATGAATTCGAAACCATCACATTCGTAGCACCTTTTCCAGGAAGGATCCCACAAATTGTTCCTTGGAAACCATCTGCTGAGTTCGTCTGGGACGATATTGAAGCTACTGGTGAAGAATTCATGTATATCCCCGAACTTTTCAAAATGTTCAAGGCTGCATCTGTGGCCAAGTAAATTCGTTAATAAAATAAGCGCTTCTCAGGAGGCAACCCGTGTGTTTCCGATTTGATTGTCTGTGGTCACGCCCCAAAGTTTAAACCTCTGGTTCAACTTAAGTGGGGGGTGCTACCTCTTAATAAAACTCTTTTGTTTGTATATAAGATTTTGTACAGGTAATGATTACTCCAAATGGATGCTAAGAATGAAGAAAAATTGTCGACAAACTCATTGGCATATCTCGGTTTCATCTCTATTTCCCTATTTCTATACTTTGAAGTTCATTTTTCACATTGAGGGCAATGTCTAACTTAAGTGTGGGGGTGAATAGGAAAATTAGAGTTTTCATGCTTAAATTTAAAATTTTGTTTGCTTGTGATCTAGTTATTTTCACACTTTTAGGATTATATATTAGAATAATCGGATCAAACCACCGTAAACCGGTAATATTTGAAACTTCGAGATGTGTTCGATTATTATTGCAATCCATTCGGGATCGATAAACATTTGCTAGCACATATTATAGCCCTTACCACTAAATTATGAGGATTTGAGCTCTGTTCTATAAGAAGCATACATCTTTTATGCTTGGATCTTTTGCTATGAGTGTGCTTGGTGATTTTATTTATTCTAGAACTTGTACTTGTAAATCATTACTGATCACAGAGTGAGATCGCATTCGTGCGATATAAGTGAATCGTGTGATAAAGAGGCACCTTAGGATTTAACCCAAATGGCCTTCCATTTTTCATATCATGTTATATTAGCTAGCCACACCGGTTAGTTAACCACCTACATGGACCCATTTGTAGTGCTCATTTTATCACTAGATACCCTTAGTTACACCCTCTCGAGCCATCCTTTTCATTTTTGCTTCATCCGAAAATACGAAAAAATTTACACTTTAAACCTTAGCCTAACCCTTATGAATGTCTAAATGGTTAGTTGCTAGTCACCTGGAAAGTGAAGATTGTTCAAATGTTTATGAGTACCACATCTTGTTAGATTGATTGAGCCATTTCATGGAGTGTTATGTTCAAAACAAAATGTTGAAAGTATGAATGTATTAGCCAATGTGCTATGTTCAAGAAAAATTGTCATGGCAAAGCAAAGCGAAGAGTTGTGAAAGTCCAAGAAAAGAAAATGAAGCTTTAATCATTTATTGGTTCATGGATTGTTTGGTAGCTAGCAACATGAGTATTAGACTTGATTTTATTTTAACACCAATTTCATAAACATTCCATGCCTTATCCATACCCTTAACCCGAAGCCATAACATTATAACCAGAATAAAAGTCCTCTTACTCTCTAGCCTTTATGGCGATTTTCTTCCATTGAAACCCTAGGTCCGAATTTTTTCACCTAGGGATTACTTCTTTCAATTAAATTTCAAGGTAAATTAATCTACATAATCGGTTAGATTGTGTTTAGAGAGGACCCAATCCATGATTTTCATTCAAACCGGTTAGGTTTTAATTGATTGGGAAGCGGCGGCTAGGTTATCTAAGGATTTCAAAACCGGTTGGTTTTGATTGATTGATCTTGCGTGGCTTTCTGCTATGCAGATCTGGGAGATGAACAAGGATCGTTTGTAATGATTTTCCATAACAGTATTGTTAGGGTTATATCATTATCCTTGTTTCGTGGTTATTCGCCGGTTTCGGATGTGGTGTCTGATGCATGTTGGATTCCGACATGGTGGTTGCGGCGTGGGGTTGGGTTTTATCTCACAATGGTCGCACGTATCTGTGACTAGGGTTAGGGTGCCTATATCTTGGTCGCTTGGTGGTGTTGCGCTTTTTGAGTGATCTTTGAATTGGGTTTCGCCCAAGAGTCGCCACATGGTCGTTGTGGTTGGTGGTCCATGGTGGATTCGCGGTGCTTGGGATTTCTTGATCGCATAATTTGCATGAGGTCGGCCTTGGGTTTTCCGGTTACGGCTAGGGTTGGGGTGGACCGGATTTGGGTTCCATGATGATCTTGTTGTTGGTTTGTGGTCGTTTTTCACCGTATGGGTGTACCGGTCCTTCGCCATCGTTGGTGTTGGTTGGCAATGCGACTTGAGATGCGTTTGCCGCTATTGCAGCTTGGATGTTGATGGCGTAATCATAGGTCAAGCTATGAAGACATTGAAGACGGAGTACTCACCATGGATGCGTTCGCTGAACCCGGTTTTTCTTACATTTTGATTGTTTTTTTTTTTTTTTTTTTTTGGTAAAGGGAGTAATCATGCACCCGATAAAGTATATTAACCAAAAACATTGAAGTACAACGGATGAGAGTGACTCCTCATCTCGTCCCTTAGGACACTAACCTAACCACTATATAAGAATGACATGCCATTCTTATAACTTACAAATCAAATACAACTAAAATGACTAAAAATAAAAATACAATACATCACAACTCAAATAAACACTTAAATCTTCTTAGTCATCTTAGCAATCCAGATCTTGTACATGAAGAAACCCATAACCAAGTTTCCCCGCGTTCCAAGTGCTCATTCCATAACAAATCCCTTTGCGACTTCTATTAGTATTATGCATGAAGCATAATCTAATAACCTAATAAGAATGCAATCCATAGCAAATCGAATTTGAACGAACAAGTCAAAAACAGGTTCAACATCAAGATACATGGTGATCAACTTGTAGCAACACAAGCAACCAAAAGGGTTATAAAGACCCCAACCAACATGATGAACCAAAGGGTTTTGAACAAGACCCTTCCAACTTAACTTCCAACACTATGACATGATTTTAAGTACCAATAAGCTGCCAAAATGCAACCAAGATCAGAATGCAAACTGATGGTAGCCAAATCTGCCATATACGAACACAATTTCATCACCATCTCCATAGCAACAATAAAATAAAACCTTGTATACCCAAATTGCATGTCGTTGATGGACAAAAACTAACAAACATAGGGTTACAAAACCCTAACTAGCACAATGAATCTCCAAATATCTTCGTATAGCAGACCAATGATAGGAATCGATCACAACAGCAGCTGATCCATGTGATATACGAATCAATATCTCACAATAGGGTACATATGAACCCTAACTTCCAAGTAAAACTGCACCCATCAATGGCAGAATACAAGCGAATAATAGTCATTGAATAACAAACCCTAAAACTAGGGTTTCATGATCAAACTGCCAAAGATGTGCCTAAAACTTCCATCTCTCAAACCCACTTAACAATAACAGCCATCATAATAAGAACATAGGAGTATCCATATAAACGAACAGATTTGTGATACAAAATCACAAACCCTAATGAGCCGCCATATAAAACCACCAGATCCACTAACAAAAATAATACCGATCCACAGTAGCAAAGTCGGTTAGGGATAGGTAATGGACGTAACCATGAAGAAATCAAAAGATATAGATCAAAAAAGTAGACAGCCGCCATATCTTTTAAACTAAAAATCACGACAACAATATGTATTGCATACCCTAGAATGAAAAAGGAATCATTAAAGGATAGAGAGGACATATGTTATTGAATTTTATGACCGGAAATTGGGAAGAATATGGTGGCCGGATTTCTCCATTACATTTTGATTGTTTATTTACATGTCATTTGCTTTCTATTCTGTTTGTCTAGTTGGTTGTAACTAGTTGATCGTTTGTGACCCGTCACAAATGATATAGGGTTTGTTCAAGCGGTTGGTTGAGGTTAATGTGGTATTTCAACCACATTCCATTGTACTTAAACAGATTTTTGGTATAATGCATTTTACCAGGGTGAAAATCCTTTTTACCCAGAATAAAAGTCCTCTTTAGATGTTTTTGCTTGGTACTCAAGCCACGTCGGTGGAGTTTTGTTTCGTGCACAAGCTTATGGTAATAATCTAATCATGGTGAGCTATGAGTGTGATTTATCTTGTTACTCCACTAAAATTGAGTGATTGAGTGAATTATATTATGTTCCTTTTTCGTGAGGTGTTTTGAAATGTTAATCATGCAAGAAAAGCATAATTGATGAATCTTCTCTCGTACTTGTACTTGGTTGATTTGCATCACATCTTTCATAATCATGATCTTGTGCGGTGGATGTTTTCCTAGATTTGCTTGAGGGCAAGCAAAGTTTAAGTGTGGGGAATTTGATAACGCTTCATTGTACATGTTTCTAGTAGCGTTATGTGTGCTTTTGTATATGTTATTTGGTTATATTTACGTGATTTGAAGGCTTAATCGCATCAAAAGATGTTTGTCTAGTGTTTATAACCAAGTGCGGGAAGCGGAAGGAAAAGTTAAGTAATGTTCAACAAATAGAAGATTCTCGTTTCGATTGAAGCATGTCAAGCACAAATCGGTATCTCTAGTACCTTTGAAGAACCAAGTTCTACAAGACAAAGAAGTAAAAGATCAATTTTCCGTATTCGGGGAATCCAACCGGATCGGTTGAAGCCCGACCAAAAAGTGCCAAAAGACGCCGTCCCAACCGCTCGTCGCCGCCTGCAACGGAACGGTTGGTTCCTATAGAAGACCAACCGGATCGGTTGGTCATGTAACCGATCCGGTTGGAGGACCAGATTCGCCAATTCTTCATCACTAAGTTTCCCTTTGCATCCAAACGATTCTAGGTCCTTCTCTTGGTGTATTCTAGTCCCTTCCTAACTCCTTGGAGGCCAAGTTCAACAATTAATACCCTAGGCCTTGGAACTAGTATAAATAGAGGCCTTTGTGAGCATATAAGCCACACACTTCAATACAAATCTCTACTCATCAAACAAAGCTCTTAAGCTCTCAAATTCGTCCTTAGAAGTCCAGAAAGTTTGGAGTTCCGAAGTTCCACATTTGGAGGCCAAATCACCAAGAAGTCTACCCCAATACTTTGGGAATCATTACTTCACCATTTGTAATCTTATTCCAAGCATTGTAAGACTTTTAATCATGTTTTCTAATGTTCAAAGTTACGAGTTTATGTTTTTTTGGGTAAAGGGTATTATCCATTAAATATATAACCAAAAATTGTTATACAAATGGAATGTGATGTATACCACATTAACCTCAAGCTAAAGTTGATAACTAGTGTTTATGACATGCCATAAACACAATGAACCTAGCTATACATTAATTATCTAACTGTGCATAAAACAAGAAAAACTTGTAACAAGCGAGCATCCCGAACACCGGGCGCGCAAAAGGAGCAAGACGACCCAGAAGTTTGCCTCCTTAAAAACCCTTTCCAAGAAAAACCCGAAAGGAAAAACCTTGGAGTAGGGAAAAGAGTACAACCCATTCTCGCACTCCTTTGCGCAATAGATAAGCATTGAAGAACTTCCATTAAGACGTTGAACAATCCACAAGGATCACCGATCCGGTAGCTTCCATGTATCCAAAAGCCTTGAATCCGCATAGAGTTCTTCATGAATCGAAACGACGGGATCTTCAAGCGAACAATAGACACAATATCATCAAACACCGAGTAAATGACTTCATTCCCTTCTTGAACAGCCTTGAATTCGCTCACGCCAAATAGAGTAGCAAGAAGCGCAAGGAGAAGACGGATATAACACTGAGAGGTCGATCGTCCTTTGATGAGGTATAAGGTACGAAACAACATCATCCAACCTAGGAGGAACATTATCCATTCCACAAAGAGCACACACTCTCGTCCACACCTGTAATGAAAAAGGGCACTCAAAGAAAAGGTGAGCATGAGAATCAGGTTGGTTATCACAAAATAGACAACGAAGCAGGTTTAAGTCAGTGTCAGGACCAACATCCCATTGCCTCAGCCTATCTTGTGTTTTTAACTTGCAATTAACAACCAACCAAAGATTAAAAGCATGTTTAGGGATACACTGAGGGAACCACACAACATGAAACCAGGGAACCAGGTTAGCACTACCACGAATAGAGTCCCAAACATGAGAGATGGTAAACGGCTTGAATTCTCCATTAGGTACTCTCCAAACCAGCTCATCGGCAATACCATCAGTAAGAGTTGGAGGGTTAATGAGAAATAAATCCGGAATCCTATCAATCCACTCACTAGGCCATCTCCAAGCACCGTCACTAAGCAAATCACCAACTTAATTATTTAACGAAAATCCAGACCGAGAGATGTCTCTAGCGGTAAGGGAACTCCTAATGGGGCTCAATGAACACCAATTATCAAACCATATAAACGCCCTCTTACCATCACGTATATGGAACCGTAAAAGGCCGAATAGTGGGGCGAATTAGAAGAAGTTTTCTCCAGCTCCAACTCATATCTCCCGTACATGGAAAATCCCAAAAACTCCTACCACGAAGCTTGTATGCATGAATCCATTTAACCCATAAAGATTCCTTATGAGTCAAAATACTATAAACATGTTTTGCCATAAGAGCCACATTAAAATCATGAAGACTACGAATGCCCAAACCACCCTCCTCTTTAGGCTTACAAATATCCTCCCACGCCACCTTAGCCTTACCCTTTTCATATCACCGACACCAAAAGAACCCACGCATGAGTCGCTCAATATCATGGATAACACGGACAGAAGAATAAACACAGAGGCCCAAGATATATGCATAGATGATAACACGGATATAATGAGTCAGAGGCGACCCCATAGATAAAATATATTCTTCAAATCGGATATTCTAGTCTCAACCCTTTCAACAAGCACTTTGCAATCCCGATCACAGCTCGTGACGAGATAAGTGGGAACACCAAGTACTTATGAGGAGGGTACCTTCCTTAAATGACAAAGAGTTCAAAATGGACAACTTAACTCGGTTTGGCACATGACGAAGAACGTCGTACTCTTTGGGATACTAGGAACGAGGCTCGACAAATTCTTGAACTCATCTAAAGCATCCATAACCACACTAGTCGAGACCACATCCCATGCGTAAAAATAAATAGATCATCTACAAAACAAAGATTAAGTAACCCATCTTTCACAAAGATGATGATATTGGAAATCATCACCGCTCAACCTTTGCCGCAATAAGAGAGTAAGTACTTCCATAACAAGAGTAAAGAGATAAGGTGACATAGGATCACCTGGCGTGACCCTTCTACCCCCGAACCACCCATAGATATCACCATTAATACAAATGGAGTACGACACACTAGTAACACAAGCCATGATCCAAGAAACCATCCTATTGTGAAACCCATAACCAACTAGAATAGTTTCAAGAAAATGCCAATCCACAGTATCATATGCCATTTGAATATCAATCTTAAAAGCACATCTCGGCGGTCCACGAGGACGATGATAATTACGCATTAATTCTTGTGTAAGAAGAATATTATCTGAGATATTACGCCCAAACAAAAGCCGATCGATTAATACTAACAATATCACCAAGCCCTCTTTAATTCGATTAGAAATAATTTTGCTAATGCATTTATAAAGCACATTCTGACAAGAGATGGGTCTCAGAATCATTTACCTTAGCAAAAGTAGAGACATTAGGGATAAGAGCAATAATAGTGTGATTGAGTTCCTTGAGCAGCTTCCCATTAGAAAAGAAGTCCCGAATAGCCAAACAAACATCAGTACCCACAATATCCCAAGCCTTTTTGAAAAACGCAGCCGTGAAACCATCCGGTCCCGGGCCTTATTGTCACCAATGGAAAACATAGCATTCTTAATCTCCAAATTAGTCACATCCCTTACCATCCAAACAGCCCTATCCGAGTTAATAGAAGAAGAGAACAAACATTGATCTACTAACGAAATAGTATTTCCTTCCACTCCAAGAAAATTTTCATAGTGTTGAACAAAAACATTAGGTACTTCGTTGCCTTGGTGCAGAACATTATTAACATCAGTAACCAACTCAATACGACTCCTATGACTTCTACTCTTAACAATATTGTGAAAATACGCATAATTAGAATCCCCTTCACGAAGCCACTTCACTTTAGCTTTTTGCTTCAAAAATCGTTCCTCATCCAGTAAGGCATTACGAAATGCCTGAAGATAAATACCCTCCTCTTCCCGAAGGATGGGATTAGAAGGATCCTTATCAAGGACTTTTGGACCTCATCAAGTTCCACACGAAGGTTGTTAACACGGTATGAAGATTACCTTGATCTCTAGCGCGCTACGCGATAGGAGTTTTCAAACCCTTCATGCGTTTCACCACCTTGAACATATTATGCCCTCGGATGTCAATTGTCCACCCTTCACGCACAATATCCAAAAACCCGATTTTATACGTTAGGAAATTAAAAATTTAAATGGCTTAGGTTTCTTCTTAGATATTGTGGGAATTCTAAGAACACAAGGAGAATGGTCAGAAATACGGTAAGGCTGAAATATAGCAAATGAACCAGGAAAATCATCACTAAATTTAACGTTACCCATAACACGATCAATCTTCTTCAAAACACCATTACTACCTTTAGGCTTCTGATTCCAAGTGAAATGAAGACCCGAAGAGTTGATATCCGAGACTTCAATAGTATTAACACAGTCTTTAAACTCATTCATAGCAATAGTAGGTTCATAACCCCCACCCGATTTATCTTTCAGAAATAAAGATGCATTGAAATCACCAAGTAGGACCCAAGGCTTATCTCGCATAAGACTACCATGAACCTCAAGTTCATGCCACAGCGCACGCCGATCAATATAGTAATTATGAACATAAACAAATGAAACAAAGAAAGCTTTATTGTCAGCTTTAACATTAACCTGCACATGCATAACCTGGTTAGTTTGGGACATAAGCAAAACATCAATGACCGCATCATCCCATCCAAGAATAATACGGGAACCTTTATCACACAAACTCCCATTAGACGTCCACTTCCAGCCACGATAAACCTTAGCACAAGTATCATAAACACAAGACACATAAACATGAGACTCGAGAATAGCACATAAACACAAATTATTCTCATTTACCACCTGCCGAACCTCTTTTTGTTTAGGGGAACGGTTCAATCCCCTAATATTCCAGGAAGCAACACTAAACATTAAAAACATTAGATGCAGGAGTGTTGCCTCGTGGTATAGGTAACACATGTCGAAGTAGAAGCCATAAAACCCGCTGTTTCATCATAAACATTCAGCAAATCATCCTCATCATCATTAAGAGCCCCAAACGAGTTAGTAAGCATAATACCAGAATCCTTTGCCAAATTATGATTAGCACTACTTTTATTGGCTTCAGGTTGCGTACCAGATTTATCATTACTCGCACTAGCATTAGACGAACTAGGGGCAGCTTTATAGGTAGTAGCATTCGAATTAGTAGACTTATTAGGCACCTGCGTATTAGACACATTACTAGTAGTTGGAGCTACATTTTTAGGGTTAGTAGTACCTTTAGGTTGATAAACAAATTTCTGACCCACCTTCATACCACCACGCGAGGTACCACCCTTCCCAAGATACGCTTATTTCCAACAGTTTGAAACCCATCCGCATCCTTTTCCACCACATTAGCAGCAGGGGTAACCTTCTTAGGACATTGGTCACAAGTATGGACAAATATTTGACATGTATCACATCTTGGGGGCTTCCACTCATACTCCACCCTAATGGTTTCTTTAGTATACCCCATCCCATTCATCAAAGGAACACCAATGACCAAACTAGTTTTCAATTCTGTCTCAGAATTCACCTCAATCAAAGCACACGCAAAGCTACAACGGCCCCACGATTCTAAACACATCATAGTAGTAAATGAATCAAGCATTATAGGAGTACCAATTTTTGTGGCAATTAGACTAAGACCATCCTCAGAAAATATAGCCATGGGGACATCGTGTAGCTTAACCCAAACAGGGACACGAGTTAAATCCTCTTTCAATAAGTTGGTATTCATAGTCCAAGGTTTCAAGATAATTGGTATATTACGAATCATCCAAGGTTCCTCTTCAAGCACATCCTCTAAACCTTTTTGTGTATCAAATTTGAAAAAGAAAAAACCCTTGGCATTCATCATCACCCTCTTAGGCCCATATTTTACCCATGTGGTGGGTGCATAGTACTCCACGACAGGGAAAGCAACCCTTTTTACCAATAAAGTAACCGTATAGGGTATTATCAAAACGGCTACTAATATCCTCAACAACTTTAAAAGGGATAGAAAGTTCAACATCCTCCATTAAATTATCAGATTCCAATGATCTAAAGTTCGCCTTACCCTTTTTATTACTAGCACTAGTAGCATTCACATACGACGTTTTAGTGGTACCAACATTACCCGATGTGCTTACATTAAGAACCAAATTAACAGCAGGAACACTATTAGTAGTAGAAATAGTAGGGGTAGCCCTCCACGTACCAATGTTAGGAGAAACATCAACCGGTGTATTAGCATGCTTGGGCAGCGATGGGAACTCCTTATCACTAAGATTCGGTAGAGTACTAGCAGGTCCAACATCCCAAAACGAATCATCATGAACAGTCCTAGAAGACGTATCCAAAGTAGAAGAAAACATACCTTCACCTTGCTCAACAGTAGCAGAATTAGACATGTCCAGAACATCACTTTCAACAGCTACGTTAGGGTTTTTCAAAACCCTCATAGCCTTCTTAGGCTTTAACGCAGCTTCAGGAGCATCATCATGGCCTTTCAAACGTTGCATGCGGGCATCCAACTCTTCCAAGTCAACATTAACACCTCCCCGATTATCCATAATAAGCAAGCAAATCAGAAACAGTAACGAAACCCTAAAAAACGAAATCAACTAACCAAAATTCGAAACCCTAAGTAACACGACTAAACAAAAAGGAAAACACGAAGCTCCACGTCTAACTTCAGCAACGAGGTCCTTAGATGAACTAAGGCATGAATAAAAGCACAAATAAACTAACCAAATCCCATGATTAACGTCGCATAAGATGATATAAGATAAACCGATTTTGCGAAACCCTAAGAAAAACGATACAAAGAAACCCTAAAATCAGTTGAATCGCAATAAATCAGAATAATCAATCAACACACGAATGTAATTGATTAACTAGAATGATTAGAACAAGAGAACATGATTGATAGAGCGATTGAAAATCGATTTTTAGGGAAAAGAAGGATCATAAAAGCACCGGAGGAAATCGCGATTAGGTTTTGGCTTTTCACGAGTTTATGTTCATGTTTGCTATGAGTGGCTAGTTTCTTTATACACTTGCTTAAATGATGTTGATTATCATATGATTAGTTAGTGATTGTGTTAACATGTTTTAATTCAATTTCAAGTTGATTCTAATATCCAATTGTGCTAAAGTTTCATAGTGACATTTGTTAATCAAGTTTGACTAGTTGATAGTAATCATAGAGGTCGAAAGAACTTATTGTTATTCAACTAGTTATAATCATTTTGTCTATGGATGATTGTTTTTACCCATTATTCTTGATTAAAAAGGAACTAAGGTGTGGTTGTAATAAAACGCTTTTTGATTATCAAATTGGATTGATTGGAAACATCTAAAAGGTCGTAAGATTAGTTGTTGAGAATCAATTGTAGCCTTTGTCTATAATCGGTTACCTTTTGTATTGACCATTTCTTAAGCAATTTGATGAAACAAGTAGATGTTTTGTGTTTAAGTTTATGAAAGTGAACTTATGAAACTTGAATTGATCTTGAATTGATTGGTTAAACGTAATGCTTGTTTTTATGAACTAAAATCTTGACAAAGGTTTAACTTATAAGAACAATAGATTAGTACACCAACTAATTATCACAACCAACATGTTAAGAGGTTAGCACAATCACATTAATCTAGGATATGAAACTAGTTTAAGCAAGTGTAGTTTTTAATCATCTGAATTTCATTATATCTATTTGCGTTGTTATATGTTTTGGATAGACTCTGTTGATTCAAACTTGTTAATTAGATTCACTCAAATCCCTGCGAACGACCTCGACCTACCTTCATAATCTTGCTATAACGGACGAGTACACTTGCTCGTATGTGTTATTTGTAATATTGGAAATTCACCTTTTATAAATTTAAAACATGTACACACGTAGCACATCAAATCTCTATAAGCTTTTGTACCGTTGACTCTGGGGTGACGAGGATTGATAACAATCGGTCTCCTTGGGGAAAGATAAAGCTGATACAGCTATAGATTATAGGATGGTGATGGATCGCATAGCCTGATGCGCTGGAGGAGAAACCAAGACAAAGGAACAAGAATCTGAAGAAAAAAAATGTAAGGCGTGCGTGTTTGGTTTCCAGAAAAAGGGAAGACAAAGATCTGAGGAAAATAACAAGGAGATGGGCGGCGTCTAATTTAGAGGTAGGGTAGGGGTTTATTTTAACTTTATTGTTAATAACTGTATTATATGCACCCGTACTGTATAAATTGTTCCGTAAAGAATAACGTTTATTTATGTAGAATATTTTTCGGGTATCCGTATTTTATAAATTTTATATTTCTGGAGACGTTTTGTCGAGTGAATTAGTATGGAATTATTATTGTCTTGACATTAGAAAATAAATTTCGTGCCAATACTATCATGGTGTCAGTACGCGTATGGTGCCGGGACTTCGGAAAACACGAGATGACTTCTCGTTTTGAGTCATAACGATTTCAAAAATAAAATTTCGTATTTTCTGACAAAATGACTGATTAAATAATAGTCTAAAAATTACGGGTTGTCACAGTTAATCATACGGAGGATAGATTGTCTTGGCGTGCTAGTGATGGTTCCTTTAAGCATTTCTCGGTCTCTACGGTTTGGGATTGTATTAGACCTCGGAGCTCTACTGTTGATTGGTTTCATGTGGTTTGGTTTTCTCAGAGGATTTCTAGACATGCTTTTCATCTATGGTTGGTTATTAAGAGAAGGCTAAAGACGCAGGATATGTTGAGACAGCGGGATGATATTATGTTGCAATGTCCGCTTTGTGACTTGCAATCGGATTCTCATGATCACCTTTTCTTTGAGTGTTTGTTTTCTTCTGTCCAGGATTCGTTGAAGGTGTTTCTTGGTGTTGATTCTATGCCTTCTTCACTGGATGCTATCGTTAATTTTCTTATTATTACGGCAAATCTAGGTGCGCTAGGAGTGTTGTTTGAAGCTTACATTTGCGTCGCTACTTACATTATTTGGCAAGAAAGAAACAACATGATTTTCAAGGCGCAAAAGATCGCGAACCCAAGTTGTTGATCTTATAAAGTCCACGGTTCGTCTCAAGCTTCTCTCGCAAGTGATTTAAGAAGAAGGCGAAAGTGGAAGATCCGTGCGTGTATGGTATTTGACTTTGTCTCTTATTCAAATGAATTTCTTTCTTAAGGCGTTGAGGATAAGGAATTTTTGGTGTGTACGCCTTGACGATGGGGTGGTTTTCTTTTGGTGGTTTGAGTTGTGTTGGTTTCTCGGCTTCATCCTCACTATCTTGATTGATAGGAGTATTTTCGTTGGGATTCGGTGGATCGCACGAGACCACTTCTTGTGAAGACGGCATTGATATGCTCATTTCGCGTTTGTGGTGGACAGTGACGTCTTATCATTTGATGGTTTTGGGTTGGATTGGGTGTTACTTGGCAACGAACCGGATGGTCAAGAGGAATGTTGGTCGAAAAGTCGCGCTAAACTTGTTTTCAAGATCTTGGATAGATGCTTGATGATTTTCGTCTCCTGCCCGACTTTGGCTTTGAGATTGAAAAATTGATTTTGATAAAATCATTTGCGATTTTTGATTAGCCACGAATTCTCTCATAGTTTTCTCGAATTCGGTTTCTTCCATCTTTTGTCGGATTTTTGTGGTGGTGGATTGTCGGTTCGTGGTTGAGAATCACGGTTGTCATCCTCGTCGATGATCTTGCCAATTTCCAGAATTTCGACCGTAATAGTTACTACGATATCCTCCTCCACGATATCCTCCTTGGGCATAATTCGCTTCTCCTTCTTTAGGTCCACCCATAGGCTTATCGTCGCACTCGGACGATGGATGATTTCCTCCACAATTGTTGCATCCGTCTCGCATTTCCTTCATTTCATCATTGATATCTTTGTATTGCGAGTCGATTTTTGAGGTTAAGGCTTCCATTTTCTCCATGAGTTTTGAGGTATCGGTGTTTTCGACAAAAGCAATAGTTTTTCAAGAGGTTTGGTTTGGAATCTTTGGACCAATCGAGTTTGAGAAGTACTCGATCTTGAGTAATTTGTGTGCATCGTTAGAGTCTTATAGAGAAAATTCCTTGACATCAAGGATGCTTTGAGAGATTCGTCTAGTCCATAGTAAAAGATTTGGATAATGGTAAAACAAAGCAAGATAAAATAAAAGAAACCCAAAAACCCTAAAGTTCTCTCCTTGGGTGGCCATTTTTCCCTAACAAACTCTAATCGTTCCTCATTAATTACGCCCTAAATCCTTTAATTCTTGTCTTGATTTGATTAGTCCTAGTGATTAAACATTGTGTTTATCATTGGAATACTCAATCATTGCTAGTTTTTTAAGATTTAGACCGAATCTGGTGAAACGATCTTAGGGTTTGTTAGGGTTAAAATCGATGCTGTTTTTTCTTTATTTGATCCTTATTATCTCTTAATTATTAAAGTCGGTTTGTTTAATTGACTATTACATATTTAAGGTCGAATTTATTATTCTGCAGAGCATCTTTTTAATTCCATTCGAGTCCCAATTTTAGGGTTTCGTTTTTTTTTTCCGAGCGCATGTGTGTTCTTGTTTGTGTAACTCAACACTTTACTCGATTAGGGTTTGGTGTACTTTTTGATTGCAAGTAACCCGTCCTAGGGTTTTGGATTATGCAAGTGCATCGGTTTTGGTGTTGTAAGTCTATTGTGGGTTAAGTGGGTTTGGAGAGGGATGTTCATTTTCGCATATGGGCGGTTTGGTTGATGATGCTATGAAACCCTTGTTTTAGGATTTTGTTTGTTAAGAAGTGCTATCATTTTAAGCGCATGTGGGCAGTTTGTTAATGGAAGTTAGGGTGTGAATCACCCTATTGTTCATTCTTGATTCGTATTACGTTCAGGCTTGAAGGTATTGTGATCTATTTGGTATGATTGGTCTGGTATACGATGGGATTGGAAGTTAGGGTTCTCTAAGCCCTATGATCATTACATCTGTGTTATTTGGTGCATGGGATTGGATGTTTTACGTGATTCGTTGCACTGACGATGCTGATCGCTATGGATGTTAAGTTTCTAGGGTTCTTATTCAAAAACTCTGTTGGTTGTGACATGTTCTTTTCTGCTGATTTGATTATCATGCTGATTGGTTCAGGTCTGATGGTTTTGATTCGTTTGGGTTTTGATTATCCAAGATATGTTGCAAGATCATGAAGGTTTGTTTGTGCTCTACCACAAACAAATGTTATGTTGAAGAATGCTTGGATGGTCTTTCGTGGATTCTTCATGGAAGTTAAAGTGGACTACAATAGTGATATAGAAGGCTCAAGTACTTTTCTTGAGTAGTATTGTATAATTTTTATGTACTTTGTCATTATTGTTAGGTTCATTTTATTGAAAGTTATAAGAATGGTGTGTCATTCTTATATATCGAGTCCGTAAGTGTCCTAAGGGATCGAGATGAGGAAATCACCTCATCCTTTGTACCTCAACGTTTTTGGAGTAATGCATTTTACTGGGGTGAATTAACCCTTTTACCCAAAAAGATTTGGATAATGGTTCCTTTGGATAATCCATGTCCATGACAACTCTGGCAAATCTTTCATCAAAGCCAAGCTTCGACAAGTGATCGTTGGGATTTTGTGAAAAGCACCAATTTCTCCCATTAATCGATCAAACATGGCGGTGGAAAGAATCGACCTACAAAGGCTTGCTCATCTCCTCCCAGTGTTGATAATTCACAGGGTTAATTCATTGTACCATACTTTAGCATCTCCGCGGTGATGATGGAAAAAGCTTGAGTTTGATGGCATTGACATCGGTGTCGCCATAACGGAACATGCCGCAAATTTTGATGAATTTGGCAATGTGCTTATCTTGGATCGGCCAGCATGCGCCATCGAATGTTGTCTTTGATCATGGAAAGATGATGACCTTTCACGGTGAAGTTGTCACCAAGGTTGGCGACAACAATAGCACTCAGGGTTGGTGCTACGGCTCGGTTGGTTCCCCACATCGGTTGATCGTCCGCCATGGGAAAAGGTAAATTGGTGAAAGGGCTATAAACAACTTTGGCTTCTACGAGGTTATCAAATGGTGGGTTTGGTACTCTTGGTACACGATTTTCCAAAGGTATGAAAAGTGTTCTTCTTCTTCTTCTTGAATCAAGCGTTCGGGGTTGGTAAGAGGTGTAATTGGTTCTATTCACCGCACGAGTGTTCATACAATGTCCTGAGAATCCAAGAAATATCTAAACACACGGACAAACAACGAAACAGTTTTAGGACGAAGGGTAACCGGATCGGTTCATGGTGCGACCGATCGGTTAGATCAGTTTGGTATGGTTTAAAGGCGTATTCGGTTCGGTTGTAAGGCAACCGGATCGGTTGAAGCTTCTGAGAATTTTTTTTTTGAAGTGAATCGACTGATGGGGATTCAAAACTTGTTGAAACACAATCAAATCCCGGCGGTGCCAAAAACTTGATGTGCTACGTGTACAAGTTTTAAATTTATAAAGGTGAATTACCAATATTACCAATAACACATACGAGCAAGTGTACTCGTCTGTTATAGCAAGATTATGAAGGTAAGTCGAGATCGTTCATAGGATTTGAGTGAATCTAATTAACAAGTTTGAATCAACAGAGTCTATCTAAAACATATAACAACGCAAATAGATATAATGAAATTCGATGATTAAAACTACACTTGCTTAAACTAGTTTCATATCCTAGATTAATGTGAATGTGTTAACCTCTTAACATGTTGGTTGTGATAATTAGTTGGTGTACTAATCTATTGTTCTTACAAGTTAAACCTTAGTCAAGATTTTAGTTCATAAAAACAAGCATTACGTTTAACCAATCAATTCAAGATCAATTCAAGTTTCATAAGTTCACTTTCATAAACTTAAACACAAAACATCCACTTGTTTCATCAAATTGCTTAAGAAATGGTCAATACAAAAGGTAACCGATTATAGACAAAAAGCTACAATTAATTCTCAACAACTAATCTTACGACCTTTTAGATGTTTCCAATCAATCCAATTTGATAATCAAAAGCGTTTTATTACAACCACACCTTAGTTCCTTTGTTTAATCAAGAATAATGGGTAAAACAATCATCCATAGACAAAATGATTATAACTAGTTGAATAACAATAAGTTCTTTCGACCTCTACGATTACTATCAACTAGTCAAACTTGATTAACAAATGTCACTATGAAACTTTAGCACAATTGGATCTTAGAATCAACTTAAAATTGAATTAAAACAAGTTAACACAATCACTAACTAATCATATGATAATCAACATCATTTAAGCAAGTGTATAAAGAAACTAGCCACTCATAGCAAACATGAACATAAACTCGGAACTTTGAACATTAGAAAACATGATTAAAAGTCTTACAATGCTTGGAATAAGATTACAAATGGTGAAGTAATGATTCCCAAAGTATTGGGGTAGACTTCTTGGTGATTTGGCCTCCAAATGTGGAACACGGAACTCCAAACTTTCCGGACTTCTAAGGACGAATTTGAGAGCTTAAGAGCTTTGTTTGATGAGTAGAGATTTGTATTGAAGTGTGTGTCTTATATGCTCACAAAAGGCCTCTATTTATACTAGTTCCAAGGCCTAGGGTATTAATTGCTGAACTTGGGCCTAGGGTATTAATTGCTGAACTTGGCCTCCAAGGAGTTAGGAAGGGACTAGAATACACCAAGAGAAGGACCTAGAATCGTTTGGATGCAAAGGGGAAACTTAGTGATGAAGAATTGGTAGATATAGGTCCTCCAACCGGATCGGTTACATGACCAACCGATCCGGTTGGTCTTCTACAAGGAACCAACCGTTACGGTTGCGGGCGGCGACCGAACGGTTGGGACGGCATCTTTGGCACTTTTTTGGTCACTTTCCAACCGATCTGGTTGCAATGGCAACCGATCCGGTTGGATTCCCTGAGATACGGAAAATTGATCTTTTACTTCTTTTGTCTTGTAGAACTTGGTTCTTCAATCACTATGGTCTTCAAAGGTACTAGAGATACTGATTTGTGCTTGACATGCTTCACTGAAACGGGAATCTTCTATTTGTTGAACATTACTTAACTTTTCTTTCCGTTTCCCTGCACTTGGTTATAAACACTAGACAAACATCTTTTGATGCGATTAAGCACTAAAATCACGCAAATATAACCAAATAACATATACAAAACATACATAACGCTACTAGAAACATGTACAATCTGAGCGTTATCAAGATTGAAGAAAGATTGTGATCTTAGCTCAAATTGGTTGTCTCCTATCTCCCAAGCCAAAAGGAATGTTGAAGACCTTCTCATCTTATTCCTTTTATTGTTTCGATGTCCAACAAGATCCACACACTCAATCTAGTTCATAAGAAAATTGTTACAAAACCTGAGGCTTCAAGAGTATGGGAAAATAATCGGTTGTGTGGGTGGATTTGCTTGGAATCAGTTTATTCGAGTGGCTTATATTTTGGTCGACTTAATCAATTGTAAGAATTTTGATATATACTTTCTCTTGTTTTGTTCATTCATATTATCGGAAAATGAATTTGTGATAGGAGAGATTTTGCAAAGTCGAAATCATGATTTAATTATCTACCCTTTTATCAATCGATGTACACAAAAATTTGATCAATACATTGATTTGTCAATGGTTAAAAAGTTCATAAGACTGCCTATATTTGTACACCAAACATACCTAAACTTCTGTAAAATGTGGTTGTTGCTTAAGAATGGTATAAACATAATTAGGTTGGCTTTTGGAAGTGGTTATCCTATTTCTTGTGCTTTGTCCCTTTTGATGTCGCAAGTTGTGAATGAGTCCTCCTGATTCGTTCTTTTCTCTTATTGTGTCAGTGCTGTCGAGAGTCAAGAGCCCTTTGGGTATCGAACCACAGTGGTAAAGTATAATTTGGACTTTGTCCTCGAAAGTTCTTGTCATCATGTCAGTGTCGGATATTCGTTGTGTTGAGTATTGGCTAAGCTTGACAACCTAATTCCAACTATAAGTCCGTTTGGTTTTGATCGGCAACAACCCACTTAGGTACACTTGCCCTGTTTACAACTGGGCTGAATATTGTTTTAGTCTTGGGTCATGGCTCGAAGGGTGCTTGTTACACTAGTCCTTGTGTCGACTTGACCGCCCATTCCCAGGCGTTGAGTCAAAATGTGAGTCGGGTAGTACCCTACTCTTATAATCACTAACTAAGTAAAATTTCAAATGTTATAGTCACTTCGCTTCCGGTGTACTAGTAAGTTTGCGAGAAACGTTTGTGTTTGTTCATGTCAACAAGCTTAACACCTCAAAGGTGTTAGTTCGTTGCTTACCACTAGGCGAGAGAAAGTCGAGTAAGACTTATAAACTTCTTTGTGTTAAGTACATGTCCTAGATTTTAATTCGAGCTTTGATTCGTAATTCTTGTGTCAAAAGCGCATCGCAACATACCTTGGTGTTTTTCTCTTGGGGCCTCAATGTCCAACTGTCTAAAAAGGGCCGTTTGGTTACAGCAGCCCACAAGAGGGGGTGTTGATTTCCACTTCCAGAATTCAACATATATTAACATCGACAGTTATTAAGTAGCACGAGTTAACTGAGCATATATATTAAAACAAGAGACCGTTAATTATTGCAACATACAACGTATCGTTAGTATTAACATTAAAACAAAACAAACCAATTAGGATATAGGCTTTATATTATCATTCATTAATAATAAATGGAAGATTAGTCATAAAATGAGTTTTACATATAAAAATGTGAACGGAACTTATTTTCATAAAAAGCTTACATGAATTAATGAACAATATAAAGGGCTTGTCATTAAAAATGTAAACTTGTAAAAAAAATTTCAAATATTAACTCGGGTATTGAAACTTGATAAAAACTATTATTATAAAAACTTTTGACATTAGTCATCAAAAAGAAGATTATACATCCGGTCATGCTCAAATTTTCCAAAAACTTACATTTATAGCTAGTAAAAATATTTTAATATAAACTCTTTTAATAAAACCATCACTTAGAGTATGATTTTAATATACTTTTATCATCAATTAGTATTGATCATATATAAATATTTATACTTTTAATGACTTTTGATTATAATTAGTTAACGTCTAATATTATGAGTAATTATATTTTCGTATATCGTCTTTCGGTTGTCATTGAACCAAAGATTCATTCGTCATTGATATTTCCTTATTATGTACTTATGCACTTCCAAGAGCCAAAACCTACAAAAATTATATTAAACATTAATCATTGCCACGCAAGCAACAACAAAACTTTTATTAAACCTTGTCGAGTCATAATCATGAATAAAACTTAATTTGCCATACTAATCTAGGTCTCGTGTCGGTGCCACACACTTTGACTCCACACTTGGACTCACGTTATTGAGGTGAGTATTCACAACCCCTTTTTTACCGCTTTACTTTATTTGGGGTGAAATGCATGAACCTAAAACTTAAACTTTATTGTTTGAAATAAATTATAATTGATTGAACCTTTTGACATAAATTGAACCTTTAAGACATGTTTTGAACTCTTTGATATATTTTGAACTCTCTTTGACTTGATTTGAACCTTATTGATATATTTTGAACCCTTAGACTTATTATGAACTTATGAATTGTTCTTGACCCCTTAGTATGCTGAGAACTATATTGTGTTGTACGTGCTATGTCTTAAAGTCTCCCATGTTCGGAGCAGTCTTATGTTGATAATGTATATAGTCGTTATACGGTTCGTACGTGCTAAAGTCTCTCTGAGCAACACTAAGTCTCCCTCGGAGCAACACTAAGTCTCTGTTTGAGCAATACCAAGTCTCCTTTGTCGGCAGGAGCAACGCAAAGTCTCCCTTGTTCGAGATCGTGATCTATTATATATATATGCGCTTGCATTGTGACTTATTATGACCATATGTGCATTGATTATTAGACTTACTACGACATATGGAAGCGTCACGTGAACTTATATGTTACAAGTCTTGTATGGGCTAGACTTGTAACATGGTGAGTTGACAGGACATTTGCAAGCGTATATACTCAAAAGTGTTTTGTACTATTTAAAACTTTCTTAAAATTGGATTTTATAATATGTAAAAGGACTTTTATTAAAATTGCTTTTGTAATACATAAACCTGTGTACTCACAAACTATTCTCATAGTTCACCCTTTTTCTCATGCATTTCGGTGATCATCAATAGGCATGATTTATGAAGTCTTTTCCATAAAGGAGTCTTCACGTGTCGCCTATGGCCATTAAGTATAAGAAGATGTCTTTGAAACCAATTTTAAGATTTTATTGTCAAAGTCGTTTGAACAATATTGTAACATTTACTATTTCCTTAAATTTAAATATGGTATTGTACTATATCTCTTTTGCGATGTATATTGATTATGTTGCACCTCGCGTTTCCGCCTCTGGCGGGGTGTGACATTAACCAACTGAGGAACCAGGATCGAAGCAAAAGAAGGATAGCGACTAAACCACTGAATGGGCCAAGCCCACCCTTCGTCAGAAACAATATCACTAACCGAATCCCCAAGAGAAAAACCAGCCCGAAAAATATCCCGAGAAGCAACAATAGACGCCAAGGGACTCGCATCACACCAAGAATCGAACCAAGTAGAAGCCTTAGCACCGTTACCTATAGTATACCAAATGAATCTACGAATAAGAGGCCGAATCTGCAATATCTTCCGCCAACTCCATGTCATATTACCACGACATGGAATATCCCAAAAATTACGACCTCTAAGCTTATAGACATGAATCCATTTAACCCAAAGAGATTCCTTCCCCATAAGAATGCTCCAAATATGAGAAGAAATCAAAGCAGAATTAAAAGAATCCATCATTCTAATACCAAGACCCCCTTCTTGCCTAGGTAAACACACAATTTCCCAAGCAACTTTCGACTTACCTTAACGCGGCTCACCGTTACACCACAAAAATCCTCTCATAAGTTGTTCAAGATCATGAACAATACGAGGAAAAAGAATAAAAACCGATGCCCAATAAATATGCATAGAAGAAAGCACCGATTGAGTTGATTGTAACCGACCAGCAAATGAAAGCGATTTGTTCCTCCAATCCTTGATCCGATTAGACAATCTTTCCACCAATTCCTTACAATCTCTAAAAATCAGCCTAGTAGTAACAAGAGGCACACCAAGATATTTCACTCGGAAGAGACCCCTCATCAAATGGAAGGACCTAAAGAATAGCAATCTTGATATGATTAAGCACATTACGTAAATATGTACTTTTAGGCAAACTGGCGAAGACCGTAACCAAGCTTAAACTCTTCCAAAGCATCCATGATAACTTGGGCGAATGGACATCACCATGGGCAAACAAAAACAAATCATCAGCAAAACACAAATTAATAATCTACAATTTAGAACATTTGTGATGAAAAGTAAATGAATCCGATAAACGAACCCGACGATATAACATGAGAGTGAGAATCTCCATAACAAGAGTAAAGAGATAAGGAGACAAGGGATCGCCTTGCCTCAAACCCCGCTTACCCTTAAAATAACCATGTAAAGCACCATTAATACTGATAGAAAATGACGTAGACGTAACGCACGCATGTGAAAACCGAAACCAATCAGCACTTTCCTTAAGAATCTCCAGTCAACCATGTCATAAGCCTTCTGAATATCCACCTTAAAAGCACAACGAGAAGACCCTCGATCTAGATGATAATTATGCATCAGCTCCTGGGTAAGCAAAATATTATCTGAAATCCTTCTACCAGGAACGAACACCGATTGGTTTAAACTAACCAAAGATGTTAAACTCTCCTTGATACGGTTAGCAATAATTTTGCTAATACATTTATACATAACATTGCAGCAAGAAATAGGCCTGAAGTCATTAATCCGGGAAGGAGTATTGACTTTAGGAAGGAGAGTGATAGTAGTATGATTAACTTCTTTAAGAAGCTTACCATTACTAAAAAAAACTCCTGAACCGCCTTAATAACATCCTCAGAAATAATATCCCATGCACCTTTAAAAAAAGCCGTAAACCCATCCGGACCAGGAGATTTATCATCACCCATCGAAAAAATATAATCCTTAACCTCTTGAGCGGTAACACCTCGCACCATATGATTAGCAGTAACGGGATCAAGGGTAGAGTTAAAGAGATCATTATCGTCAAACGGAATAGAATGCCCCTCTTGACCAAGAAACGACGTGAAATGACTAACAAACGCATTCGGAACCTGATCTTGATCAAACCGGACCCCCTCATTACTAAAAACAGAATCAATCCTGCTCCTAGCTTTACGACTTTTAACCACCTTATGGAAATAAGCGAAATTAGCATTCCCAACATGAAGCCACTCTATTTTAGCTTTTTGCTTCAGAAAACTCTCCTCCAAAAGAGAAAGCTAACAAGATAAACAACCGGCTAAAAAGAACCCTAAATCCGATTCTCTCTCTAGGCGATTTCTTTACCCTTCCTTCTTTAATCGGTTTTCAATCAAATCAGCCTAAATCTTGGATTATTTGCATCATTCTCACTCTGTTACTGATTAACATCTTTGTTAATTCGTCCTAGTTGAAATTCGTGCAGAGTTTTCTTGTGTTTTAGGTTTATTTTTTTGAATCGTTTTTTTAGGGTTTAGATAATCGTTTTTGGTTTTAAGCTGCGTGGGTTTCTATGATCGGTCTTACTTGGTTATAATCTCCTTGCTGGTCTTCATCTTATCGTATTAACCTTGATTGATCATGGGAGCAGGTTAGGTTATGGTGTGTAACGTTTCAAAACCCTAACTTTTTAGTTAGGGTTTCATTTTTAATGTTAAACTGTCGTTTCGAATTTTGTCCGGTTGTGGTGTTTGTTTGGCTTGTTGTGGGGTTTTAGAGATGGAGAAAGGTTTTCTTGACAAAGATGGTTCGATGAAAGTCGCAAAGCGACCACCAACTCGCCGATCAAGTTGGCTTGAATGCGACTCGATCCGTATGCTAAGCGTGGATATTAATGCGTTGGAAGCTAGATTGAATCGCCTTAAGGGTTATGGAATTGATGTTTCACGCTCTTGAGTTATGTAATGTTGCTAGGGTTGTCCATAACCCTAGCGCAAACGATGGGAATCGCTTTGGTGATTGTGAGTTCGAATCTGTTTGGGGTACCAAACCATGGTGAAACCGGTGGTCTTGACCCATGGATGAACACTAAGGTAGGACTTGATAGTGATAAGGTAGGCATGTCGTCTTCTTAACGCTAATGCTCATGATTCCGGTTTGAACGAGAATGTGGTATCTCCTTGTGTTACTGATTCGAAGGTGGATAAATTAGTTGCACCTGCTAAAGTAGTCAATGAGTCTCATTCTAATGTGAATGATAAGTGCCTAATGAAGTAAGATCATTTGCTAATGTGCTAAACCCAACGAGTTACTAAGAAAGTTAACTTTCGACCACCGGTGAATAGAGCATAATATTGCTAATCATGATACGGTTCTCCCTAAAGTCTGCATGGAGGTGTATTAACTGTTATGATAATACTCTTGTTGGCTTCTTTGTTGGTAAGAATATTGTTTCCTTTGGTCCAAAACTACGCCACTAACGTGGGGTAAGTTTGGGTTAAAAACTTATGAAGAATGATGATGGTGTGTTCTCTTTAAGTTTGATTCTAAAGAGGGTGTTGAAACCGTCCTTCAACAGGGGCCCTCGATTCTTCGTAACTCTCCTCTCATCCTCACTAGATGGACTCTGATGTTATTGTCTAAAAGTGAGGTTACCAAAGTTCCCGTGTGGATTAAATTGCATAATGTGCCATTACTTGCATATTCGGATTACGGGTCGAGCCTTATTGCTACTCAGGTGGGTAAGCCGATTATGTTAGATGCTTTTACTAGTTCCATGTGCGTTGATTCATGGGGTCGCATTAGTTTTGCACGTGCTCTTGTTGAATTATCATCGGAATCTGAACTGAAACATGTGGTCACTATGGCGATCCCTAAAAAGGATGATAGTGGTTTTACTACGGCTAATATCAAGGTTGAATATGAATGGAAACCTCCACATTTTTTTTGGGTAAAAGGGTTAATTCACCCGTGTAAAATGCATTACTCCAAAAACGTTGAGGTACAAAGGATGAGGTGATTTCCTCATCTCGGTCCTTAGGACACTTACAGACTCGAATATAAGAATGACACATCATTCCTATAACTTGCAATAAAATGAACCTACCAATAATGACAAAAGTACATAAAATTTACAATACTACTCAAGAAAAGAACTTGAGCCTTCTATATCACTATTATGGTCCACTTTAACTTCCATGAAGAATCCACGTATGAACAACCAAGCATTCTTCAACATATCATCTGTTTGTAGTAGCAAAGAACACCACAAACAAAGCCATCATGATCTTGTAGCACCAAACGCCACAACCCATCAACTTTACACCCCATTATTTCCTTTTTCCGACAAGCCATGATAAATCATTCACACGAAAACAGTGCCTTATGCAACATACACGCCATGATAACATCCGAATGGTAATGCAAAGCACCGATCTAATGAAGGAACCGAAACACGGGATCACCATAGGGTCCATAAAGGACCAAACCAAAGACTATAACCCGATCCAATACAGATCTACTACAAGTTTCAACGGAGTGAAACTCAAGTTAGAATGGAACCCTGTATCATGATCAACCATAGATGAAAAATAGCGAATCCGAATTCTAACTTACAATACACCAATCATATTATCCATTAGATATGAATTCAACACAAGAAAATAAATTGATCACCATGCATACACAACGGTAGCTCCATGCTCATGAGAATAAACCAAAATACCCAAGCAACGATACATTTTGCTACACTTGAAACTATGGTACGATTTAGAAGCACATCGAAATTACAAGTAACTTGAATCGCGATGAACCAATGTGAAACCATCTACCATAGACAAACACTATGACAAGATTATTGTAACCATATATCGCCTAACGCATGAGATTAACATGTAAACCGAATGATCATAACTCGCCATAGACAAATCAAAGGTTTAATAAACCTAACTTCAATACCCCGATCAATTCTACATCAACAAGTGATCACTACATTAACATTCAGAATCGACCAGCCACAGGACATCCAAGACTTCCCACTCTCCCACCCATTCAAAACCACGTACAATCAAACTTACAGCATCAACCAGGCGCACATGACATATCAACAAACCCTAAAAAGGTTACTTTCAATCCTCATATACCAAACCCACAAAGAGTTCAGATTATTCAATAAGCACCCAAAATACAAAACACAAAACGCACTAAATACAAAACCCTGGATGGATAACGTATAGCTTCAAACCCTTTAACTAATAAATTGATTAAACAATGCGTTAAGATGATAGGAAATCGATCTTTAAATAAAGGAAGCCAAAACCGACTTACCTACAATCATAGGATGAAGATCGACTAAATTAATGCTTGTTGTCCCAAGAGTATTAAGGAGCATCATGATGTTGCTCCCACCTCGCCTTGGAAGAGCCCGATGATGGGTTTAAGGTGGTGCGTAATCGGAAAGCCAAACCCAAAGGAACGAATATGTCTAGTGGTATTAATATGGGTAAGGGTCCTAAATTTGCACCTAGGAAGTAGGTTTATGTTGCTAAGACGAAGACACGGAAGTTGCTAGTGTTAATCCTAAAGGTACACCTATTACTACGCCTAAATCTTTTGGGACTCTTGAGGTGCAAGATGCACGGCATCCCAATCTTGTGGTTGATTCTACTATCGACGAGGTGAAGACCGGGAATTCTTCTAGTTCTACTAAGGAAGGTGTATTGATGGTTCTCGGGAAGGAATCTCGTGTTGATATTGGTGCGGCTTCTAAGCCTCCGGAGACTATGACTTTTTCTCGCTACCAAGGTAAGTAATCCGCTTTCAAAAGTCGGAATGTGACTGTTACGACAATGAAGAGGATGAGGTTTTGGAGCCGGATAACCCTATGGCGTCATTTTGGCTTCGGGGAGGTGGGGTTTTGAGCTCAAGATTTCGATGATTATGTCGATCAAGTCTACCATTTACCAAGACACTTGGATGATATGTGTGACATGTATGATGTTAGTCTCTTAGGTCGTGGTAGGAAGTAAATTTGGTTGTTTGGTAGTTCATAAGATTGGCATGTCTTTCTTATGTAATTTGTTTGGTTAAAGTGCACTTTTAGTGTGTTGCCATTGCCTATGTAATCGGGTCGGGAAAGAGAGATTCACTCATCCGTTGTACTTAATCTTTTGGTTAATATATTTACCAGGTGCGGATTACTCCCATTTACCCAAAAAAAACTCTCCTCCAAAAGAATGGCTTCATTATATGCATTAAGATACGCATATTCCTCTTCTCTAATTTTCACATTAAAGGGATCCGAATCTAAAGCCCGCTGAACCGTATCCAATTCATGACGAAGTTTAATAACTTTCTCATGAATATTACCCTCATTATACAACAAAGATCGCAACGGCTTCTTTAATAACTTGAGCTTGCGAACAACACGATACATGTGGAAACCACACACATTTTTCTCCCAACACTCCTTAACCTGCATTTTAAACCTAGGATTCTGCACAATAATGTTAGAAAACTTAAAAGGACGAGGTTTAAAAGAAAGGGAGGAAGGAATAGTAAGAATAGCCGGGGAGTGGTCAGAAATACGATATGGCTGAAAAAGAGCATGAGCACCAACAAAACATCCGAAAATCCAAGATTGGCCATGATACGGTCAATCTTCTTAAGCGTCCATCCAACCCCTTAGGCTTCGATTCCAAGTAAATTGCGTACCGAACGGTTAACATCAAGAACCTCAATTTCATTAACACACTCTTTAAATTCCCGCGATAGCGATATCAATAATGGATGATCCCTCCAATTTATCTTCTAGATTAAGGCGTAATTAAAGTCACCAAGAATACACCAAGGCTAGATCGAATATATCGCTTATGCAACTTAAGATTATCCAAAGAGGACACCTATGAATATATCGGTTATGAGCATAAATAAACGAAGCAAACAACTCTTTCTTATCCGCCTTGAACCGAATACATGTGTGAATAACTTGATCATCCATAAAACCACGCTCAAATCTACCTCCTTGATTCCAACCCAAAACAATCCTAGACCCTTTAGAACACAAATGCCCATTAGAAGTCCAATCCCAATTACGAAAAACTTTGCACACAAAACATCAAGCCGCGACCTAGCAATATGAGATTCAAGAACCACACAAACCGAGAGCATATTTTCACTAATGACCTCTGGGATAGATTCATTCCCTTATGTTCCATGCTATGCTATACATAGGAAACGTGGTGAACTTTTTGTTAACCATCTTTAAAATCAGTCACCCTTCAAATCAATAATCTCGTCAACCTCACTATCACTATCAATCACCCCTTTACTACCACTCAAATGAGTTAACACAACCCCTCACTCGAACTAAAATATCATCCTCATTCGATAATGCATCAAAAGAATTCCTCGACCAAGTTATCACTAATGTATGTCTTTTAATGGGCCTCCACACTAGGAATATTAGCTTGAGTAGTAGTGACCTTATTATCATTATGAGCTAAATGATGGTTTACCCTTATCTACCTCAATATTAACGAATGATAGATGCAATTCCAACATACATGAAAGAGCTAAATCTTTGGCGGTGGTTTAGTATATCAAAGAATATAAGCACCAAAGGCGTGAAGCGTGACAATACACACTCGGTGGTTGTTACGGATAATTTGTTTATGGATTATAATGATGAGAAAGCAATCGCGTTGATGCGATATGTACGATAGCTGTTAGGATGTAAGTAATGTAATATGTATGCCACTTGCAAAGACCTTACTATTAGGTTGCTACCGCGCATGTTTCCGCTAATAGGCCGACAAGAGGCAATAATATAACTGCGCAGGATTTCGTATGACAATACCACGCTATTCCACACCGCACTAACCAAAACAGGATGTCAGGCCCCTGTCGTCAACGCGACGAATTCCTACCCCTTGTTCAACTTAATTCAAACGTGTTTTCAAATTGTAGTCTAATTTGTGTTTTTTTAAAGTTTGTTTGTCAAAGTTACCTAATATGGATGAGGATTAATCAAGATTAAGCAAAAATAGTTAGGCACATTATAGCTAGTAGAGATAATATTGAGATAAGATTTGTTTTTGATGAGAAAAAGAAAAAAGAAAAATAAGTTTGACTAAGGATAATTGATACGGGGTCCCATTTGCCATCCCTCTCCCTCGATTTGCAAAACCAAACATTTTTGTCTTTGCTTCTTCTTCTTTCTTTCTCTATCATTAAAAGCAAAACAACAACGTAAGGAAAAAAAAAAACAAAAAAAACAAAAAAAACATTTTTGGAATCAATCACTATGACTAGCTTTCAATCATCTAAACCTCAAGGTATATTTCTGTTTTAAATTCTATTCACTCATCATATCATGTGTATGTGTCTGTTTTTTAAATTATATTTACTTAATCCAGTCTTGAAATATTGATTTACATCTTTATGTGTTTTGACTTTAGACCCATTTCATAATTCTTCTTTCTGCTAAATGATTGATATATGATAAATACTTTAGTTGGAGTTTGAATTATGTATAAGCCCATATGAATTTTATTTAATAAGATTGAATGGATTGATCTTTATGATGATCAAAGTTATAATTGTCAAATGTCAACCCCAGTAGAATTGCTACAAATCTAAGTAAGAGATTATGAAATTTTATACAAATAGTTAATTCAGTGGATACATAGGGGTGTAAAAAAAGCTGACTCGACCCCGAATAAGACTGCGGGTCGGGTTGATCGGGTGAGTAATTAGTTACTCAGGTTGACCCGATTAATCCGAATTCTAAGAAGGGTTGGGTATCAGGTATATTATGTTTGGCTTCTTCGGGTTCGGATCACCTGATAAACCCGAATAAGGATATTTTACCTTTTTTGTTATTTTTTTTATAACTAATCTATTTAAACTTCTAGCATTCTAGGCCATGTTTATTGCCTTAATAAACCAATTTCATTCCCAGTAGCTCCAAAAGTTCAAGACCCCAAATCCACATTTCATGTTTCTTTCTAATACTATCATAATAGTGTGTGTCGATATCATAGCTTTTGATTAGTCATTTGGATTTTTAGTATGTTTATGGCGCGTTTTGGATTAGCTTATTTTTCGGCTTGTGAGCTTCTCAAGTGGTGCTTATAGCCGTAAATAAGTCAGCTCAAGCTAATACGGTTGATAAGCCAAAATAATGAGCTTTTGAGCTTTTCCAAATTCAAATAAGCCCATATGCGAAAAATAAACTAGCCCAAACACCCCATTAGTATGGTTTCAGACCTGGATATATGGTATGTCTTGTGATAAAACAGAACAAAATGCTCCAAATGAAGTTACATTGTGTTTTTGACTATATGGTTGTTTGATTTTAGATTTACTTGATTCACTTTAATTTGCTCCATTGAGTTCAGATTCATTTTGTAAAGATTCTTTTGGTTTATCATCACATTCATGATCATTTGAGATAATGTTTTTGTAGTATGGACTCTAATCATACTCTTGTGATTCATAATTGTTCAATTTGGTTATATGTATATCGTCATTTACTTTTGTTACATTATTATTCATCGTGGATTTTGTATGCTTATCAATTTCTGTTACTTTGTCATCAAACAGATGAACAGAATAAGGACTCAAAGAGTTCGTATTTTGATTCTCCAGCACTGGATGTCTCCTTGGCATTTCCACAAGCAACGCCAGCTTCAGTCTTTCCTCCTTGCAGTGAGATTAATGACCCTAATTTAATATAGTACGGTACTTGTATTTCTACCTGCTAATGTCTTTATTGCATTAAATATGCAGCCTCGGACTACTATCAATTTGCGGACCTATTGACCCCTGAGGAACAAGCTCTAAGACTGAAAGTAAGAGCGTGTGTCGAGAAAGAAATTGCACCAATAATGACCAAGGTACTTCCATAATTCTTCACGGAGTCCAAATGGGTCATTCTTAGTTTTGTGTCGGGTTAGGTTGGCCCGAAATCTGATGTTTAGTTTTGTGATTAATGCAGTACTGGGAGAAGGCAGAATTTCCATTTCAGATTGTTCCAAAGCTAGGTGCTCTGAACATCGCTGGTGGAACTATTAAGGTATTTTATACATATTTTTAACTGTTTGAAATTTTATTTTCTCAAGGTATAGATAAATATATATAGGATGCTGTTGCTTCAATAAGTGAATTTTTTTCCAGGGTTACGGGTGTCCTGGTCTATCCGTGACTGCAAATCGTTAGTTACTGCAGAAATAGCCAGAGTTGATGCAAGTTGCTCTACGTTTATTTTAGTGCATTCTTCTTTGGCAATGCTCACCATATGTAAGATCTTGATTGTAATGTGTAAACGTTCACTTTTTAGCATGTATAATATGACTTCCATTAGAGGTAGCAAAACGGGGTTGGGGGTAATGGGCCAAAGCCGGTTTGTGGGTCATTTTGATACGGGTCAAAACAAAGTAGGTTGGGTTCGGTTGATAGTTAAATTTGATTTTACCTATTGACTCGTTTGAGATAAATGCAACTCAAATAAGTAAATGGGTCAAGATTACTACCACCAAATTCTATCAGTGATGGGTTGATAAATTATCTAACTTGTTGATCTGTCAACAGCTTTGTGCGGTTCAGAAATTCAAAAACAAAAGTATTTGCCATCATTGGCCAAACTGGACACAATAGCTTGTTGGGTAAGTGAGCATATTATCTGATGTCAGATGGTCTTAGACTATGTGCGCTTGAATGGTTTTTTTTTTGGCGTTATTAGGGTTTGACCGAACCTGACTATGGAAGTGATGCAAGTGGCCTTAGAACAACAGCCACAAAGGTCATTTCTTGTAACCACTGTATTGTTCAGCTGATATGGAAGCATCATTTTTGTGTCTTATATAGTTTTTGAATGATCAGGTGGAAGGAGGTTGGGTCATTGAAGGCCAAAAAAGATGGATTGGAAACAGTACCTTTGCAGATATTTTGGTCATTTTTGCTAAAAACAAAGACACAAACCAAATAAATGGGTAAGAAAATGACGTGTTTATCATCTATTCCAGAAAACTTTGAAATTATTTGGAAATTCAGACTCCTGCTTTTAAAAGTTTTAGCTTTGTGATTACATAATAAATGATTTCATGGCAGATTCATTTTAAAGAAGAATGCACCTGGGTTACAAGCTACCAAAATAGAAAATAAAATTGGTCTGCGAATGGTTCAAAATGGAGATATTCTCATGCAGAAAGTTTTCGTCCCTGATGAGGACAGGTTACCTGGTGTCAACTCTTTCCAAGATACAAGCAAAGTATGATATTACTAATATATTTCTTTCTTGATACTAGCTATTGAATTCTATATTGTATTTCTTTCAAGAAATGCTACATTCACACAATTTTACAAAAAACTTTCACACGATGATGTGGCTAATGTGATGGACCGATCATGCTGTACTATAGTTTCTCTTTCTTATTTTCACAATCCATATTTCGTTGCCACGATATGTAATTGTTTTTGTAAATATTATGTGGATGTAGCATTTTCATTTTTTCATATTAATCATGCTATACACTTGTCACAGTTATGAATTTCATCATCCTACTTGCAATAAGTATATTGACTTACCATTTTACCCGTGATATCAGGTGCTTGCTGTTTCTCGTGTTATGGTAGCATGGCAACCTATTGGCATCACAATGGGTGTCTACGACATGTGCCATAGGTATTATTATTAAATTGTTTTTACCGCTAATTTATTTCAAATAGTATATTTCTTATTAGGTGCTTGCTTATTTCTATGAATATAATGGTGTTTTATGGTTGATAGGTACTTACAAGAGAGAAAGCAGTTTGGAGCCCCTTTGGCAGCTTTCCAAATAAATCAGCAGAAGTTAGTTCAAATGTTATCCAATATACAAGCAATGTTTCTAATTGGTTGGCGTCTTTGCAAGCTGTATGAGAGTGGTAAAATGACTCCTGGTCAAGCCAGCTTGGGAAAGGTTTGATTTCTTCTTGTTCTATTTTCAACAAATTAATTTGTTCTATTTTGTTTAACAAGTTATTATGCAGTCATGGATCACGCTGAGGTCAAGGGAGACAGTTGCATTAGGTCGTGAGTTACTTGGTGGAAATGGAATAATATCTGACTTTTTAGTTGCAAAGGTATGCATATCCCTAATATCATGACTCGTGTTCAATTTTGGTATATAAAATAATGGTTTATTCTAAAGATGTGTGGACGAATTTTTTTTAATTGGATCACCTTGGTAATTTAGGAGAGTCTAGATGTCGATATATCCCTCATCATTCAATTATTATCACCTGTGTACTTGTGTAGAGATTTGATTGAATTATGGAGTTATGGTTAATAGTTGATTAAATCTTACAAGGTTTTGCATCGAAAATCAAGCTAGGTGATATTTTTATTGTTTTCTTTCTCTGTCTAAAGATAGTTTTTTGCCTAAAGTTAGTTTCTCCATTGAGTTTTGGTCAACCAATTTCGGAAGGTCATTCGGGATGAGTCTTTTCACAATTTTTTTTCTGGTTATGGTTTATCCCAAATAGCCAATGGTTACTCTTCTATATATAAAGTTAGATTAAAGGAACAGGGTAAAACGAGTAAGTATTCTATAAAGTTATTTCTGGTTATGGTTTATCCATTTTGACCATTGCCCGACCCGCTCATTTTCCCACCCATAGGGTTATTTACTAGTGTGTACATGCTCATATGAGTTATTCCATAATGCTGAAACCGGGTTCTATCAACTCTATGTTCTCTTCGTGTATTCTTTATCTTTTGATTAGTTGGTGAATAATTCTCCTCTTGGTGGTTCTTTATTTCAGTTAAATATAAATTGTAAAATGGCCCAAGTGTTTGTTCTTTTTGGTTGCAGGCTTTTGGAGATTTGGAGCCAATCTACACATACTGAAGGAACATATGACATTAACACCTTGGTCACGGGTAGGGAGATTACAGGCATCGCTAGTTTCAAGCCTGTTATAAAGCCAACTAGAAGCCGCATGTAATTCATGTTTCATGTAAAGGAAACTGTTTGTTGTTTAGTTTGTTACTATTTGTAAAACTTGGAATAAGCTAAAGAATAAAGGAAGAAAATTTTTGGAAATACTCATTCGCGTAATTGTAAGCTTTGAATTGAGCTAATTTGGTCGACTAGCCCTAACTTTGGCATTTCTTCGTTAAAATACATGTTTTAAGTCAAACTAGCTACTGTATAACATTATATATAGCAAGTCAACCGTATATTGACATGATCGATAGATAGCAGGCTATGGATATATGTCTTATCATTGTCAATTGCCACAAACCAAATGTTGCAACTTGCAAGGATATTTAGATCTATCTTCTGTTTTAGCCTCTTCATATTTGCTTTTTTGGTACTTAACTTACGGCTTAATGCTGATGGTAACATTGATGATGATACTACTTTAAGAAGCATATGACATTTGGTTTGGTGGTGTACCTTTCTTTCAAGGAACATGTTTTCGTTGGTTAAAAGAAACTCCCACTTTTCATTTAACGTGCCAAGCATGCATTAAGTAGAAATGCACACATGTAATCTTAAGTTGATCTATGGAGTTGCGACCTTCAAAAAAACACTACACGGGTGTTCACGCTAGTCTACGGCGACACATAGTTTTATAAATTCATTTTCATCATCAACTTACATTACAGTTCTTAGTGGACATTTCTAACAGTTCTATATCCCAACGGTTTAGAATAAGTATCGACTTAAAAAATCCATAATTGGTATTTTAATCGCTCAAATACGTATGAGCAATTGTATTCATATACCATTCACCGAATAGAGTTTGGTTCAATAAAGATCAAAGAAAAATTAAAGATCAAATAAATCATTCTCGACCACTCATTTTTTCATTAAAACAATAAAATAAACTTTTATCTTCATTTTAAAACTAAATATCTCACAAACCATCGATCGTTGATTTAAACTAATCATACCATCACACAAACATAAAATTAACTTTAATTTGATATCTCACATCACATACTTTCGATTTAATTTTTTTTCCGACTTTTTGTGGGTTTAGGTGTTTAGGGTTTAGGGTTTGACTTTTTGGGTTAAGCTTTTGGGGTCAAGGTTTAGGTTTCTTACGGTTTAGCGGATAGGGTTTAGGTTTTTGGTTTAGCGGTTAGGGTTTTAGGGGTTTAGGGTTTTAAAGGTTTTAGAGGTTTAGGGTTTTAGGGTTTAGGGTTTTTAGGGTTTAGGGGTTAGGGCTTTTAGGGTTTAGAGGTGTGTTAAAACAAAGAAGTATTTTAAAATTTTCATTTATAGTGTAATATATCGAAGTCGTATAAAACGATAAAAATAAGTTGTCGAAAGATACAATATTGGATCTTATAGAAAGATAATTTTATTTTTGTTGAATGGTATAATTAGTTTTATCTAACTATTAACGGTTTGTGAGATATTTAATTTTTAAATATAAAGGTGAAAGTAAATTTAATTAATTTAACCAAAAATGAATGGTTGAGATTGATACATTCGATCTTTATTTTTTATTTTTTATGTGATCTTTATTGATCTCACCCTCACTCAATAATCGAGAAAACATTAAAGATATAAGAAGTAATTAAGAACACATGGTCATATACTTTAAGATTGTAAACATGTTCACTTGCAAGTTAAGAAATAACATTCCAACAATCAAAGAAGCTACCTTCTTCCTTCTACTTTTTAAACTCTATATATGTGACAACCAAACATTGTATAATTGCTAAAACACTTTAAGACCACAAGTACTTGCTATAAACATGGAGAAGTCTGGGAACAAGAAATTTGCGGTTTTAGTTGGGTGCAACCACGCAAACACGCCAAATGAGTTGCATGGTTGCATAAATGATGTCTTAGCCATGAGACAAGTGCTAATAGACCGATTTGGGTTCGAGCCAAGCAATATCCAACTCCTAACCGATGCACTTGATTCACTTATCAAGCCTACGGTGCAAAAATTATGGAGGCGCTTAACCACATGGTTGATAAGGCCGAACCTGGAGACGTTCTCTATCTTCACTATAGTGGCCATGGCACACGAATTCCTTCAAACAGACGAGCACACCCTTCTCATGTAGACGAAGCCATCGTTCCTTGTGATTTTAATCTAATCACAGGTGAGTTAACAAATCCATCATAACTTATATTTCAAGCCGACAAATTTCTTGTAAATATTTTATGTTATGCATAAACACTTTTATTAACTACAAAACTGAGAGGGATGACTGCCATTTGCCCAATCCCTCCCGTCTTGACTGTATAACTAGCACATACAAAAATACATAATGATAGCGCAAGAAGACATATTGAATGCCATATACGATACATGAAATATTTGTAGAGTAAATTGTTTGAAAACTGGTTGGGTAACTGGCCAAAAGAGCTCATTCTGTACATTTTTACTAATAAATTATTTTTATGCAACTTTCGACCAATTTAATCAGTTTCTTGTAAAGCTAATTTGCTGATTTAGCCCATTTGACTTGTTCGACACAAAACATAACCCCGAATCGACGTTCTAACAAGTAAATGTGTCTAAATCGTCACATTTGAAACTTTGCATTACAGATTTGGATTTTCGGAATCTAGTGAATCGAGTACCTAACGGAGCAACCTTCACCATCGTTTGGATTCTTGCTATAGCGGCGGCTAATCAACAAAGAAAAAGAACAAATCGGGCCTTCTTCACTCCCACCAACTTGCACTTCCAGCATCACCATGACCAAATCAAAGGCCATCCCATTTGAATCAGTACTACATCATCTCTCATCAATCACCAACATAAACACACCTGATGTTGGAACACATTTGCTCGAGCTATTTGGAACTGCTGCAAGTCTCAGCTTCGCTTTGCCTTTACATGAACTGGATTTGATTATGTCAATACATGAAGATGATGGGATTTTATTAAGTGGCTGTCAAGCAAATGAAACTTCTGCAGATATGAATCCTCATGGAAATGGAGGGAAAGCTTATGGTGCGTTCAGTAATGCAGTTCAGATTGTGTTAAAAGAGAACAAAGGTGATTTGAGTAACAAAGATGTTGTGTTGATGGCTAGGAATGTGTTGCAAAAGCAAGGATTTGAGCAACACCCGTGTCTCTACAGTAGTGATGAACATGCCAATTCACCATTCTTGAAACATAATTAAGACCTAATTTGTTTTCGTTATTTGAAGTTTCAATGTTATGGGTCGTTGTGACTGTCGTGAAAAGACATAGAGCCCACACATTGTAAAGTCGGAATAAATGGAATAAGTGACTGAAAGGGCTATGGTTATAAAATTAAAGGGTTTGTTTATATTCATTTTGGAGCAGCTTAACTGGTTATGGTGTGTTTTAGAGGATCATATAGTTAGAAGCATAATACGTGAAATTGAACCTTAGAAACCAATTATTCTACTCTAAAGTTTAAAATACAAATCCAAACACCCCATTAGAGTGTTGGAGAATTTGTTTAGCCATAGTGAAACTCAATTGTCTAAACCTATTATGTTTCAATTTGTGTTTTACTAATACCTAATTTAAAAGTAGTTATTTATTTCACAAATAGCGTAGCACAACCAAACACTATCTTCTACTGCATGCAATTATCTAATTTCCATTACACAATACCACGAAATTACTAGCACACATGTAAACACCCCTAACGCTCTAATTGAAAGTATATAATTAAAAATCTGACAATAATAGGGATTTTTGTGCTAACTCATTAAAATGTTACAACAATTAAGTATTACAAAAGAAAACACATGACCTTGTTGTCAATGTTCACTTCTTAAAGAGATCAGCAAGCTCACCTTTCTCATGCATTGAAGACAATATGTCACACCCTCCTACCAATTCACCATTCACAAACACTTGTGGGAAGGTAGGCCAATTACTATACCTCTTAAGGGTCTCACGTAATCCACTGTTATGTTCTTCATCCAACACATCCACACTCTCATAATCCACGCCTTCTGTCTCCAAAATTCCAACAACCCTTTGTGAGAAACCACATTGTGGCGCAGTCCTAGACCCCTTGATGAATGCCACCACCTTGTTTTCTTTTACCATGCGGTCAATTAGTTCCTCTAGAGGAACAGTTAGTTTAGTGTTTGGGCGTGGTGTTAACCTTATATCGGCCTTTGTCTTGGGTGCTTGGCGAACCCATGTTGTGTTTCCCTTCTCATTGCCAGGAGGGACTTTTCCAGTGGCTTCTATGTGTTCTTCCATCCATGATTTCCATGCTTCAGTTAATGCTGCTCGATCGGGACTATCCACCACTCCAACCTGTCAAATTAAAGGTGTAAATGAGATTACTTGAGCATGGTGTATATTATGAATTAGAGGATTCAGTAAAAATTGCCCATAACACAGTTGCATAGAACAAACAGCTAGGTGTTGGGATTTGCGCTACAGAACAGATTTATCTATTGCGCTACAGAACAGATTTATCTATTGCACTAATCACTTTTTAGTGTTCGAAGAAACATATTTTGCTCACAATTTATGTAAATCAGTAACGGTCAAAAATCAATTTTGGATAATTAATTTCATACCATGTGCAACACAACTGATTACCTAAGGGTATAATAGATTAACCTAATTTTCCTTTATAGCCTAATTTATGAGACTTCTACCCTCGTAATACAAAACTGTTCTTTTCCTTTCATAATGTATCATTTTGTTCACTTTCTCTATTAGTTCCTACTTACAAAATCAGAATTTTCTAAACGATAAAAAAAATCTGATAATGCAACTGTCAAGTAATGTATCACAGATTTACTTTCAAAGCGCACATCCAAACACCCCTAACTCCCTAAGATAGTTTTTGCGTTGTGCTCTTCAGATCGGCCTTCCTGTTATAAATGGATGTGAACAAATTACCAGACTAAGCATATACAGTCCTCACTATTTCAAGTCCTGCTACTAGCTATCATATAATGGGGAACCGTGCAACATTTTATGGTCAAACTTGGAGTTTGTAGATCCAATTGTTATGATGATCGTTTACATGCCTTATCTCTTACTGTTGTGTTAGATACACATATTTAATTATACTTACTCAACAGAGCACAGCTTCACTAATAAACCTATATCCCTGTCTTATCCCTATTTTGTAAGGAATTTTCTCTACGACTATAATTGACGAGGAAAGTGAATAATCTAGCAATGACAATGAATGAAGCCAATTTTCTGAACCATGTTAAGATTGTGTAGTCAATTTTCATATGGGGAACACAAGTATAAATCATCCTGGACTTAAAACATATACTGACTGGGTGCACAACTTGGCAGACGTGACCTTTATGATGACAGTTTTCATGTCTTACCTCTCTTCCCGGATTGGTTCTTTTATATTTATAAACCATACTTTCTAGTCATAACGTACCAATGAAATGTACTGGGAATAAGAAAAATCCTACTTGTGACAAAGTGCTGAATAAAAATGTGTTTTCAACTAATCATTTCCTGCAAAAAGCTATTAGTAGAGAGATGGCTAAACAGTCTGATTTAGCTGAATCAAGTAATTGGTTTAGTGACTTGTTTTAACCAACCCACCCAGTTCAACCCATTAACTAATCTGAATCAAGATGCCTGTTTAGCCACCTCCAATAATATTGTCTTAGTGGCAAGAAAGATACCATCTTTATAGCCGTGAATTCTTGTGTGTGTGTTTTGTGGATCTCATTTTAGCAAGTTTTAGGCTTGTTGTTGACTAAGTAAACACGAGAAATTATAACGGTCCTAAACTAAAGATAAATATACATTCAAAGCATTTGTGATATATTATGTAAAATACAATCATTCAATCGAGGGCCAAAATCAGAGATTCGGGAGAAGCAATCATTTCAGCACAATACAGAAACCTACTATGGAATGAAAAATTATGTGACAACTAACAAGTTAATTATCGCACTTGCAATTTGGAGCTAGTGTCAAACTGTCAATAACATTTGATTTGAGAAAAGGCCTATATCTGGTTACATCTGTCTTAATTAAAAATTTAAAACATTACCATATATAAACTGATGATGAGGAAGACCATCGACAAAAGTATATCAAGCTTTACAAACTCAAGCCTAGGGTTTGAAGTTCCAAACCTATAAGAAAATATGGTACCTTAAGAACTTTATACTTCTTCCCTACTTTTCACAATTGGTACAAAGTAAATTTAAAACACTCAACTTAATCACTAAAAGTCTAGAAACAAGACGATGTAAGAATTTTACGATCACCAAATTACATCAAGTTAAGAAAGGAAACCATATTGAAAAAAAAGTCCATAAATGAAAAGGTCTTACTTTACAAGTCAAATATATCAATATAATTTGAACTATAGCAATAATAATATTAAAAATGCAAACAAACATTTGGCAGCCACAGGTCCAATCAGTGGCTAATTTATGCTTAACAACGTACAGGGGATGTTTCTGTTTGCAGGCTAAAAACTGATAATGCTTTTGAAACTAAATCAGCTAGCATGTGACAAGGCAGGAAAACTAGTTAGGGGTGGCCTAGTGGCAAAACGGCTTGTGACTATCACACTAAAATGTGTGAGGTCTCAAATTCAATTCCTGGTCCTGGTTTGAGTATGTGTGTGTGCGGTATCGGAAACCCAAAAAAAAGACAAGGGCAGGAGATAACGAGTTTGGTAAGAAAAGGAAATAAGCAAGCATAACGAAACGAAACAAGTTGAGCCGAAGATATGCTAAGCAATCCTAAACAACAAATAACTAAAACATAATTCGTGTGTACCTTAACAGAAGCACAAAGGTGAGGCACAGCCTTTTTATGAAACACAACACTAGATTGAATATTTCTAGACAACCCGACAAACTGCATATCACCATTGTTATCATAAACAGCATAAACACCTGAACCCGATGGAACCACCACGTCATCATTTTCAACAGGGACCAGCTCTGTCTCCGACAGCTTCCCGACAGCACACACGACAAGACCACTCAACTGTCTGCGGTGGTTGTTGGGTTTGAGAGAGGATAAGGAGAGGTGGGTGTTGTTGAGGTGTGGAGTGGAAAGATTGGGTTTTGAGGGTGTAAGTGTAAGTTTTGGAAGGTCGGAGGAATGAAGTGGTGGCTGTGTGTGGTGGTAGTGTCAGGTTCATAGCCGCCATTGATAAGACAGAACTCACTCGTGCACGATATCAGCTTGTTTGAGGGTAGGTGGTGTTTAAATGAAAATGCTGCATCCTATCCTAACGGAGGAGTTCAAGCAAAAACACGCTCTTAGGCCGGCAGCTGTAGAGATCAGCTTACTCTTTTCGACGATTTGACGACATCTGGGCTTATCACAGCCAGAAGCTTAAGATTTATTTATTTATTTATTTTTTTAATTCAAATATATTTAAAACAAAATTAAACTTTATTAATAAAAATACTTAAACATTACAACAATAAATAAAAACTTAAACTAATAAAATATAAATATTACAGATCTTATTAAAACCTAAACTAATAATCTAAGTCACAAGATTCTTTCGATCGCCTTTAAGTTGTTGAAGTTCTTTAGTTAGCTCTTGCATGATAATGGGTCGAGGGGCTGTTGTAGAAAATTAAGTTTGTGCCAGTTTGATTGTGTTGTCAATCGCAAGTTCACGACGCCGATCTCAAGTTTCTCCCTTTCAACTCCTACTTTGCCGACGCCTCCTCAAGCACCAACTCTTTTGCTTCAACTTTAAGATTCCTCTTCCATATTCTTATTTTTTCCTTACTTGAATGCTTGAACTTGAAAAGTTCTTGGCCATCGTACTAACAAATGATTTAGATGGCTCCTACCGCTTTCTTCTGTCGCATCACGACCTTTGGTCGTGATTCTCGAGTCTCGTCCTCTTCGATCATCCACGCCTTGGGATTTAAAGGACCTCTTGTTGACCCCGAGGTGTTTTCAAGTCTTGGATTTCTTCCCACTATTCGGGGTGAAGCAAGCATCTCAACAGCTTTTAAGCAAAATGCTTCTCAAAACTTTCCAACACTCCTTCAAAGTAAACCCATGCTCGTGAATCACACGGTATTCGCTACAAGCCTTTTCATAGTCGTTGATGCACGATAACGCGTTCGGGTCAAAGGAACTTCCTTTTCGTAGAAGCAAGTTTTTCAACACCATAGGCAAATGAACCTAATCGTTGTAGTGTAGTATTGGGTAAGCCTCGGGCATTGATATCGTTCTATAGGGAATAGGAATGCTAGTGAGAAGTGTACTACGCTAAGGTTGAGGTTGAGGAAGATTATTTTTATCTTTTTATATTTTTAGAAAGCTAATGGTAAAATCTGGGTTTGGATTTGGGGATTGTACTCCCACCGATTACTCTACTATCTAATTATCTAAACTATGAGTAGTCTTATGTCTATTGATGTGTGCTTGTATGATGATTAAAATTTGTCTACCTAGATACTATTACTCCCTAGTTATCTTTTATTGGTGGTTGAATTGTCACGTCCTTATTCTTAACGCGCGTTGTGTTTTCTAAGGTCGTAGGTATGCGTTTCTCCCTAACTCTTTAGGACTACCTTAAGGTTATTGCCTACGAAATCTCTAGGTTTCATAAACTAACTCTAAGGTTATCTTTGGATGTTTAGCCTACAATTCTGCTAAGTGATTCATAAGCTAAGGTTCACAAAGATTACTCGAGCATTCAAACACAACGATAGCCTAATGCACTCCTAAGCCAATTACAATTAAGATAAGAGACAACCAATTAATAATTAATAACTATGTTTCATAGATCTACGCAAACACACAAGAAATTTAGCCGGACATGTTAAACACGCAAGCATACACACATACAATCGAAGACATAATGAAATCAATGAAGTAAAACACTTATCTTGATATAAAATAGGTATGAGAACCCTAAGATACTCGTCCAAACCGGACTACAATCGCTTTTAGGTTTTTACTCCACAAGTCTACCTCCTTAAAATTCGAAAATTTGATTTATATATAGTTTTACAACCGCGACGGCCGCTTTATAGTGGGACGCCACGATCGCCGTCATTAGGGTTTCGCCTTGGCCAAGTAATAGTTGGGACGGCATATCGCCACGTTGTAGTTGTGCGCCGGGCTTCAAAAAGAATGACATCGCCCCGATTTCGGATCTAGGCCGCCTAGGATGAAAAGTCTTCGTGACGCCTTCCTCTTGAGCCTGGCGCGTTAGGTGTAATTTAGCAAAAGTCTATCGAGTCACAAATTTAATTACGATAGTAGGACGGCCGCCTTTGATCGGGATGCCGCCACTTAAAATTCAAGACTTGAGTGTCTTCGATCTTGACTTAGCCATTTTCTTCATATATTCACTCTTTTCGTCAAAATATGCCTCATTCCAAAGATTTTGCTTCAAAGAGACCTAAAAGTGAAAATGAACGAAATTAAGCAAAGAATGATATAGAAGGGCGATTAAAGGCTTAAATGACCCTTTAAAAGTGTACGCTTTAAATCCTTATCAAATATCCCTACACTTGGTATTTGCTTGTCCTCAGCAAATGTGCTTTCGCCAATCAATTTATAAGTTAGGGGCATGAAGCATTGGTTTAACATAATTCACAACAAGTAAAAGCATCGCAATAGTCATAACAAGCACGTAAATTATATACTAGCACCTCACAAGGGTGTTTAGATTCTCTCATCTCTGTGTATATGAAATATAGTAAATGGAAATGGAAGATAAACACTCATTAACCGGTCATAGTACATAGATTACCACAGCTTGAGACTAGATCAAACCTCCACCGCTTTGGCGTAAGCAACTAGGAACAACTATCTAAGAGGTCTTTAAAGGGTTGTAACATTAGGCTTAGGGTAGGGAAATAAAGGGTTTGGTTGGATAGGCGATTTAGTGGTGGCAAGTCAAAAATCTTATGTTACAAGCATGAAAAGAATGGCGTTGCTAAGCCAAGACTCGACTCACTAAACTCTAGATACTTGAAACAAACAAACATAAATAAAAAGATAGAAGTAGGATGGTAGCCCGTATGCTTCTTTTATTTTTTATTTATTTATTTTTTTTTTTTGGCATACACTTTTACTCTACCATCCTCTACGATAACATCAAAATATAAGGATTTATAGAAGCATCCCTACACTTGAGTTTTTATTACTCTAACACTAATTTGACCCGAATTGAAAAGATCAAAACACTTGGAGTACTTTATTATGTAAATAAAGGGAATTTGAATTTAACGTTCTTTCCCGTCACTCCATATAACTTTACTTTACCCATGAGTCCCAATCGTCCCAAAACTGTGTACAAAAGATATGACTTGACTAGACAATTGAACTAAGGGTTTAGTATGATTACAATAATGCACTAAAGGTGAGTGCAAAAAAGGTAGGCTAAGGCGATTTGGGTGTACATTTGGGGGTGGATTATAAACAATGCTCTTCATTGATATTCCGGAAAACGAAACATCACGAGAACCGCGAAAAGGATAGGCTCGGGGTTAACTAGGGGTATCGTGTACTAAAGATGAGTACATCGCAGGGTGCGGGGAATTACTCAACCGATGTGGAAGAAGTAATTATAATACGGGTATCAAACAAGGGTTATCCTAATGCCTCTTATCATTTAGTTATTCCTAACTACACAAGTGTAGTCTCACTAGCGATCTCGTAATGCATCACAAAACAAGTTCTAGAATCTATTGTACTACCGGTACACTCTCAAGCATTAAAGGTGAATGCTTTAATTCCTATAGATCTAGGGCGAACCTCACATTTTGGGGTGAAATTTGAGTGGTAAAAGGTTTTATGCTAGTCATATAACTCCTATCCATGAGACCTTTATTAAGACTAAAGTCTCACCCGTACATGTCATGAAATTTTTAAATTTGGCGCTAAAATTGCTTTCTAACAAATATTTCTCATAGCTTATTACACAAATGAAATATTTCAAAATTCTTGTACTAAGTGAAAAGCCTAATATTCTCTCTCTAGGCGATTTCCAAGACTTTATCCCTAACAAATTCGCCATAATTATTCACGTTTTCCTTTAATTCTTCATTGGGTTAATTGGCAAAACGTTCGATTTGATTTGTTAGGGATACGAGTCGGTTTATCTATTGAATATTCTATAATCGATCCTTATTTATTCAGCCGCCATTGTATTTTCTTCTTGTTCATTCCTAATCAATCTTTAAACGCCTCTCTACATCAAACGATCTCTGATTGTTTTGTTTGTATGCAATCGTTTGTAGGTTGTGTATTATCATTAGTGGTGCTATGTGGTTATGCATGTTTACCCGAAACCCTAAATACTAGGCCTGGTAGTTTCAATCGATTTAGGGTTTGGAGATTTGGTCGATCGTATTCTGTTTATAGGTTTCATTCTTGTCGGTTTAATAGCCTTATTAAGTCGATCCATTTGTTTTGATACGATCTGGTAATCAAAATTGATCCCTATGATCATTAGGGTTTTCAAGAACGAAACCCTTTTTATGGTTTTATATTATTCGCTTTTGATTAGCCTTTTCCGGGATTGGTTTTCTTTGCTCGCTCAAGTATATCTTTTGTGTTATGCAAGTTGGATTAACCAATCCATTTATTCATGAATGTCGATCTAGTGATCGTGGTTGTTATGGAACGAGGTATACGCCGTGTTTGTGGGTTGAGAGAGGAAGGTTATTCTTTGTTTTCGATTCACAAGATCCGTCCTGTTGTTAATTTCTTTGGATCCGTGGTCGATTCTTTGGTGGTTGGGTTTGGAAACTCTTGGAAGTTAAGTGTTTTTAGGGTTTTATTCAAAACCCTATTGATCGCTTGATGTAACTCGATCTTACACGCTCCTCGCTTCTCATATTAGTTGGACCAGTCTTGTTTTGTTCTTCATTCGATCTCATTGGTTAGGGTTTATTAATCCTAGGTTCGCTGTATGGTGCCCTTATTCATGTTGTTATTGATTATACGTGGGTCGTTTGAAGGGTGATCATTGCATGTAATTTGCGACTTTTGGTTAAAGTGCATGGTTTCTTCTCCTACTCTTTGTGACCGTAAATCACTTTTGACGATCCATGAGTGAGAAGAGTCAGATCTTGGTTTTTAACACATCTCATCTTTCAAAGACATGTGTGTGATTGTTATTTTCTTGGGTCTGTTGATGGATGTTGCTGATTGTTATGGAAGTTGGCATTGGGGCTTGAGCATTGGTTGTCTTCATGTGTTTCACTCGGATTGGTTGGAAGATTGTTTCAAGTTCTGAAATGCTGGAAGGTTGGGTCGATTAGACCATGTTTATGCTTCAAATTCAATTTGCTTCGAAAGTCACTCTTATTAGGTTATTAGATTATGCATTTTGCATAATACTAATAGAAGAAGCAATTGGATTTGTTTTATGTTGAAGATCGCTTAGATTTTTCTACGTGGATTCTTCATGGAAGTTAAGGTGGACCGCCATAGTGATAAAGAAGGCTCAAGTGGTTTCTTGAGTAGTATTGTAAATTTTTATGTACTTGTGTCATTATTGGTAGGTTCACTTTATTGTAAGTTATAGGAATGGTATGTCATTCCAATATTCGAGTCTCAGAAGTGTCCTAAGGGACCTGAGGGTGAGGACTCACTCTCATCCGTTGTACTTCAATATTTGGTTGTTTAATATATTTTACCGTGGTGTAGGAATACTCGTTTACAAAAAAAAATTCATTGATGACGCTTGAAGTTGGAAATTCGAGAATCTAAAGGCGGAGGTATATGAGAGCCAACCACTTCACTCAGACACCCTTCAATTGGGAAATTTGAACTTTCAACTTCGGATTGTGTTAAATGAGCTTGAACTGCTCATGTGCTTATTTCAAAATATGCATCAAATTCAGGAGCATCCGAAGATGTCTTAGGATTTGAGGTTTTGATTCCTTCTTCTAGATGTTGATATTTTAATTACAAATCAAGATATTCAACCTCTAATTTAGAAAATGGTTGATCATGTTATCATAATCATCCTTCCGATTTTTATTGCAATTTTGAATTTCGATTTCAAGCTCATTGACACGATCTTGGGAAACTTAAAATGAAATTGACAAATCATGAAATTAAGAAGCGCTTATGGCGAATTCTGTGACAATATAAAACACATCCTACGCAATACATCCGCAATCAAATTATCATTAATGATGTGAATATTTTTCTCTCAATCTCATAGCTTTTAAGCTCATATGCATTATTTCTTACTTCGCTTTCCATTTCATTAAACATCTTTTCATTTCTTTAACTTCAGATCTCAAGGCCTTTGAATACCCTCAATTGTTCTTTCAATTGTTTAAAGAATGGAATAACCTCAAGAAGATAACACTCTTTTGTTTGCTCAAACCCTTTCCCTTCAAGAATACCCATTGGTGTAATTTTCTTCTTACATGTTTTATCGAAATCAACAAATAGTTGGTAAATCACGTATATGCTAATTAAGGTTTTGCATTGCTTAGGAAGAGTTCTAGGCACTAAATGCATCGGTGTATTGGGAGGATACACCGTAGCCGCAAGTAATTTCCTAAGGGGAGGATTATTTTCAACAAGTTCTTTGATTTTTCTCTTATCCATATCCAACTTCCGAAACACTTGTTCACTTGTTAATTGAGTCCGAGGATTGAACGTAACTAAGAAGTTTTCCTTAGAATAATTGGGAGCTTTGATATTTAATCTTTTCTCCACACATTTAGGTTCCTTCATTTTCTTATCTATTTTCTCTCTAGAGGCATTTTCTAACTCTATGTCCTCTTCAGTGTTTTGTACACAAGTTGGATTTTATTTGGGCTTAAGAATCTCACTACCATCATAAATCACTTGAGCCTTTTGGCTTTCTTAAGATACACATGATTTGGGTCTTCTACAAGGTTTTCACCGTGTTTATCACTTAATACTCTATGATTTGTAATCATGTAGCAAATCGAATGATGTTGCCTTTGTACGCATAACTTGTTTTCAAGTTTGTTCTTTAAGGTTTTAAGGTTGGAAATATATTTAGGAGTTTAAATTCCTTTTCTTTAAATTCCTATTTAAGCGTTTTTACATTTTCTTGGATTTCTTGTTTTTGCTTAACAGTTTGATTAAGTTTCTCTTGTAAGGAATTTAAATCTTGTTTTAACTTTTCTTCCCTTAAATTACATTTAGTGATTAGTGTACGCATTTGGCAATCCATTTCCTGCTCACGTGTGGTAAGCTCAAATTTAGCACGCTGTTCATAGATGGCAACTTGATCCTTATATATATTTAGCTTAGTGGTCAGGGAGTCATCAGGCACATATTCAGTGTACTCATTAAACACATATTCATCATTAACGGCAGAAGATGCACTACTTGGTACAACAAGACTTTCACTGTGTTTCAAATATTGCTGATATGGGATAACATTGCTACCCATACTTACAATATCTGACTCAACGAATTCTGTTGGTTGTACTTTGTTGGGAATCTGTTGCTCATCAACCATATCATATAGCTTTTTTGGGTAGAAGGGTTAATTCACCCCGGTAAAATTTATTACGCCAAAAAACATTGAAGTACAAATGACATGGGTGAATCCCATGCCCTCAGCCCGTTACATAGGCAATACAACTGCAGAAAGCAGAATAACTACACAGCTAAAAGCTATAACAAACAATTACATTTAAAACCTATCTAAATGTAATAACCAAGGTAGATGCTAGATAACAAAGAAAATCCTAAAAGTCCTCTCTAGTGGCGACAAACAAAACCCCCAAAACTTCAATTCGTTTTTTTCATCAATTCCACTCAAATCCTTGTTTTTCTTTCATAAATCATAGGTTATTGATTACTATTCGCATTAATCACTTTCTTGATCGATTCGTGGAATTAAACAAGTTCTTGTTGTGATTTTGTGAAATCGCTTTTTTAGGGTTTGTTATAACCGCCTATGTGTTTAAATCGCTCATCCAATCATAATCCTTATTGAAGTCGGTTTTTGGTACCTTATTTATCCTAATCGGTATTAGGGTATACAAATTCGATTTTATTACTTTTGGTTTATCCAATTGTCGCACTTTGTTTCTAATATACGATTCTCTTTAGGGTTTCGTTTTTTGTGTGCATCTAATTACGGCACTTAATTCTATACTATACTCGCTAGGGTTTAGTTATATTGGATCGTTGTGGTGTATTTGGTCTTTATTGATAAACAAATTCCATTTGGTACATTCGATTTGCAAGTAACCTGCTCTAGGGTTTCGTTACTATCAAGCGCGCTTGGTTTGTCAGTAAGTTTATTGTACGTGGGTTTGAGAGTGATGGAATCGGGGTTTTGAAGGGTAAGAAGCCTACTAAGGCTCTTGGATTGGCTACTAAGATTAACAATATCGATGGCAAGGTACTTGTTAACGAGGGTAAGCCATTGAAATCAATATTGAAAGGTGCGTGTTTGGGTGGAAAACGGGAGTTTTGTTCTTCCTAGTGATCATGGTCCCTTTGTTTCGATCCGAACAATGCTATACATCAAGGGTAAGTTTAGCTAGTCCTAAATCGATGTTCCTAAGCTAAATGATGTTGTTGAACCCGATTCTTTGGGGTCGCAATTGTGGATACGCCTAAGGTTAATGGTGAAAGACTAGTCGATGGGTGTAATATTGATGGTGCTAAAGTTGTGATCCCTTAGCCGTTGTTGACGTTATGAGTTCTAAATTTGATAATACGTTATGCGGCTTTTTCCTTGGGCAACGCTAGCTTTTCCTATTGTTAAAGATTATGTCATGCATACGTGGGGTAAGTTTGGCTTCGAATGTGTAATGTTATGTAATGATTTCTTCCTTTTCAAATTCAAGACTCAAGAGGGTATGAATAAGGTGCCGGAGTATGGTCCTTGGTTTATCAAATCGAATCCCATTTTCTTGAAGAGTTGGGTTCCTAATACAAGGTTGGAGAGGAAAACATTACAAAGGTACCGGTATGGGTTCTTATTCATAATGTACCTGCTATTACATATTCTGAAGTCGGTATTGGTTTGATTGCACAACATCTTGGTTGTATTATACGTATTGATGCAGGTACTAGAGCTATGTGTAGTAATCCTTGGGGTCGTTATTCTTATGCACTGGTTCTAATTGAGTTCTTGAAGTCGAATGTGAATGGTGGCCATATCGGTGTTCTAAATGTAATGTTTTTAACCATGAGGACGTTATTTGCCCTCTTAGGAGAATGCTGGCTACTAGGGGTTCGATTCGGCTCATAAAGATGTTGGTGATAATCGGGTGTTCACCGGATAAGGTTGGAAATAAGGCTACCAAAGTTAACCAAAGGCCTCGGTATTTCAAACCAAAGTCTAATTTTGAATATAAACCCTGCTTTAAACCTACTACTAAGAAGAATGCTAATGATACTAAACGAGTTTGGAGGTCGCTCCGGTGGTTCAAACCTCAAAGGATGATTCTTGGTGTTACTTGAGAGTGTTAAAGGGTGATGTTGGTCCGTGTAAGGTGGTGGTGGAGGTACCACATGATAGTGACAAGACGGATACCGTATGTGATGTCTCTACTAGTGTCTTGACTGCCAAAAGTGGCAATGGAAGTTTGTGGGATCAATTTCTAAGACCCATAATGTCTCCACACGAAGGAAAGTTCATCCTTGTCGTTAATGGTTCTGGGATGATGATGAAGTGTATGCCTCGAGGTCATGCCGGAGTCGGTTTTCTGACGATTTGAAGTCCTATGATGGTTATGATTATGATTTTCCTTCATATGGTTTTGATAGTCGCCCGAAGGGCCGTCATAGGTAGTATTGTCTTATTGTGTTTGTTATAAGAATGGCCTGTCATTCTTATATAGTTGGTTTGGTTAGTTGTGTTTTTTGCATGTAAGTGTCCTATGGCTGAGATGATAGATACACCATTATCCTTTGTACTTCAATGTTTTTGGCGTAATAAATTTTACCGGGGTGAATTAACCCTTTACCCAAAAAAATGTAATAACCAAGGTTCAAAGAACCACTACCGAAGTGAGACACTCAATCATCCGTAATTTGCCACACACCCTTGAGTGCCGCACCAACAACCACGAAGAAGCCACACAAAAAGGAAAGGAAAGCTCCATTAAATAGCTCCAAAATCCGTGCAAGCTCCAACAACTAACCACAACACCATACGTGGTACACATGAACGTATACCAAGCATGATATAGTAATACCAACCGAAAAGATCATAGCACCATACACGATGATAAATACGATATTCAAGCCCAATTGCGCCTGCTATTAAAATTACGCAAAATGCACAACATTAATAACCCAATAAGAATTTGCTCCACTGCAAATCAAGCTCGAAACATGCATAGGGAATTAGCAGCCCTAACTTCCAACAGACAACAAAACCTTGAACCATTCACCAAAATAAGAATGAAGAACCCGAAGAGAAACACGGACCAAGGTCTCAATGCACTAAATAATAGTAGAAGTCAGATACACCATCGAATCAACCTCCACATATAGGGTTAAACGAACCTATTTTCCTACTCACTCGACAAACGAGCACACATACCATAACAGTAGTACAATAACGGTGTACCACACATCCACATCCAAAAGTACCATGGTAGCCTAAGGATAAGCATGACAAACGAGTAGTCATGATAGGCATGAAAGAACACCAACCGACTCAGGGTAACGAGAACTAGGATACGCCAAGCAAAGCCTAACTCAAACTCTAACTCAACCATGAGCACCTGCCGTCACAAAACAACATATCTACACCAGATTGATAATAAGCTAACACCACAACTATAGTAATCATAAAGCACATGCAGATCGATGCAAAACCAATAATAGGGAAATCATAAACCCTAACTTCCAAGATAATCTCCCAGCAGCCTCTAGATATAGCGATCGACATCACCAGACATAAAACATGTATTAGATCAAGACTAATCCGAATAAACATGACATACATCTCTCTAAACCCACGACAAAAGTAAAACCAGCAACATTGACACTTACACGATCACCAAAACCCTAAGAAGGGTTACTTGCATAATCAGATCAAACCTAGAAAGGTTTTATAAGCATGAAGAACATATCCAAAACCATCATAACAGATCGATCACATGGACGACAACATAAACACCATAAGTTAAATAACACGATCCAATCGATCCCCATAACCAGAACCCTCGTAGCAACCGAAAAACCCTAGAAATCGCCTCATAAAGAGATCGGCCGAGTAAAATTAAAGAATCGTGCCATGATATGGAAAAAAAGCGCAACACGCCCTCCACGATCGAAACACCCCAAACCATGTATTGCATATCTAAAACAAGAGAGATCGTTTGAAGATAGAAAGGACATGATTTAGGGATGGTTTTTGACCGAAAAGAAGAGGAGGAGGGGGGCGCCAGATTTCACCCTCAACCATATCATATAGCTTTAGTACCTCTGATATGACTAAATTATTAAAGGGACCAGCTTGTTGAGGTGATGAAACCATGGGAGAAATATTAGCCATGATAATAGTCTGTACCGTTGGTTCATCATCAACATCAGAGTCGAATGCATCACAGTCAGCAACCTGGAAGATGTTGGGATCATTCTGTGCGAAATCACACATTGTTGTTCATCCGCGTCAGCATCGAACGTGTTGGCATTCTCCTCAGCAAGAAACAACAACTCCTCCTCATCCAACACTGCTCCACTATCTTGTGCCTGCATCAGCAACATCTTATCCCTGAAGTACTCAACATTTTGTGGACGCTTAGGTTGAGTGCAATACCTAGCAATATTTCCCATACCACCACAGCTTGTAAGCAGTTTATCGGTTTGCCTTGACCTTGACCCACTATCCATCCTCTTCTTAGCCCCACATAACCAAATGCAATATTCATTTTATCTTCCTTGCACATTCTGTAGCGCAACCCTTCCATCTTCCACACTGTAGCTTGAATGTGTGGGTTAGGTGAGGTCCTAAGTTGGTTATTGGTTTGAGGAAGCGAGGTTCTGTATTGTTGAACCAATAGAAAACTTGGTTTGAGAGGTTTTCAATCAACATGTCAGTTGGGGTATATCCCGAGTCTGGTTGAATAACCTGATTCTGATTCTGGGAAAATGGTAAGTATTGTGATGTTTGAGTGTTTAGCTTCACATTAGAAATAAATGCAACTGGGTCATTTGTTGTGCTTGTTGTTGTAGTTGGATTAAGTTTTTCCATGATCAAACAGTCATATTTAGCATGCTTCTCATGTTGAAGTAAGTAAGCGTACAACTGCTCATAGTTTGTATTTCTCAATCCTTTGTTAAGCTTCACTGCCGTAACATACATGTTCCACTCACGGTTCATGTTGTTTACGAACTTGGAATTGAGTTGGATATTTGGCATAGTCATCTTAATATTCCTCATATCATTCACAAGTTTGTGAAACCTCACATGGTACTGTACTACTCTCCCTGGATTCATCTTGAAGTTCTCAAAGTCATCGACAACAGTGACTCTCGATCTTCCTTTGTCGATTCTCGAGCGTAAAGAACCATTTTGACATTGTCCCAAACTGTTGTGGCTTGGGTATTATGATTTATCCGCTTGTAGATATCCTTGGGAGACCTTGAAGGATGATGTTGGAAGCTCGATGTCAACATCATATCTTTTCTTCTCTTTATCATTGATATCATCATAAGTCCTTGGTCTATCCATTCCCAAAGTGACATGTCCATCTTCACAAATTGCTAGTTCATCTCTGGTGGTGCCCATTTGGTACGGACCTTCATCAATTGATTGAATGATGTTAAGACCATTCTCTTTGCCTAAGCAATACAATCATATTCTCTATGCCCAAGATTCATAACTGCTCGTCCGAATAGGAGGCGGTATCGAACCCAGACTTGAATCATCATCGAAACAATAGTCATGATTTCTAAATACACGGATTTTACAACTCTTTGATTTAAACCAAGAAATCGAATCTTTCATGGATTTTACAAAACCAAGAGGAAACCGTAGAACTCAAACCTCAAGTATCAAATCTCAAGAGACAAATCGCAACTTTCAAGTCGCAACACAGAAATCGCAATACTAGACAAAACGTAAAACTAACAGACCACAAGAGACAAATCACAAGAGACAAATCTCAAAGGCTTCAAGTCGCAACATGAGTCAAATCGCTAGTCTTTAAAAAGCAGAAGTCTTAAATCTCGGTCCACAAGTCGCAACTAGCCACAAATCGCAACAAGAGACAAGCCGCAAAGTGCCAAATCTCAACAATCTTCAAATCGCAAGATGCATAAACTGATAACATCAAATAGTCCTGAATATTAAGTGTCAATTTCCCCCGATAATGCTCGTATTTTATATATTTATATGGATTTACGCTTGTTTTCCTCTATATTTCACTTTCGTAAATTACGAGCATTGGAGCTAAAGAGACGCAGATTTGGAGAGTTTATTGAAGATATATCATAGTATGCTCATTTCAAGAAGTTACGGCGTAACTCTCTCACATTACACCGTGAATCAAGCGTGGCTCGAAAACCAACTCAAGTAAGATTACGGCGAACTCTTCCAAAGATTACGACGTAACCAACTAGGTGAAATGAGGTTCCACACTGCAAGTTACACCGTAACTTTTTTTGGGTAAAGGGTTTTACCCCGTAAATATATAACCAAAAATAATGTTATACAAATGGAATGTGGCGTATACCACATTAACCTCAAGCGAAAAGCTTGATAAACTAGTGTTTATGACATGCCATAAACACAAAGACCCTAGCTATATTACATCAACTAACTAGGCATAAACAAGTAGAAAAACTTGTAACAAGCGAGCATCCCGCATCCAGCCTATCCACAAAGGGAGCAAGTCGATCCAGGAAGTCTGCCTCCTTAAAAACCCTTTCCAAGAAAAACCCAAAAGGAAAAACCTTGGAGAAGGGAAAAAGAGTACAACCTTACGGACTCTTCCATGCGACATACAAATACTTGGAATCTTCCTTTATCAAGAATCAAACGAGCCCGCGAGGTTAGCTTCTTGAACTTGAAGGTAACCAGCTTCAACCGAATAGTGGTGACAATAATGCTAACCACTTCAGCAATAGTAGACTTCTTAAGCTTGAAAATCCTAGTATTGCGCTCCATCCGAACGAAGTATGTAGTAGCAGCAAGAAGTAACCGAGAAATGATGCTATTAACCGATCGCCTCGATATAGGAATAAGGAATGTAATAGCACTCCAACGAAGGTGGGACCGCATCCATTCGAGATAAAACCCGTACTGAAACCAAACCCGCATAGAAAATGGCACTCAAAAATAAGTGAGAATGAGAATCAGAATCAATCCACAAAGCGGGCATCTCGGCAGTCCAAGTCAACATTAGGACCAACATCCCATTGTCGCATCCTATCCCGAGTCTTGACCGCTTAATAACAAGCCACAAATGTATTGCATGCCTCGGGATACAATGAGAGAACCAAGGAACATTATACCATTCAACCAAATCAACCCTGAGACGCAGTGATTCCCATGCACCCGAAACTGAAAAACGACTAAAGTTACCATCCAGATTGCGCCAAAATAATCCATCATCAATATCATTAAGATTAGGAACCGGAGTGCACTAACAATGGAAATCTAGATAACAATCCAACGCCATCGCCAAACACCATTAACAATCACATCACGAATCGAGTCGATAATTAAACCCCGCCGAGCAATATCTCTAGCGAAGAAGCTTAATCACAATCGGGCTTAACTCACACACATATCAAACCAAACCGATGTGCCCTTCCCATTATTGATCTTATGCCATATGAAAGGACGAACCTTGGGTCTAATTGCAAGAAGCTTGCGCCATCCCACTAACATCACCCAAACAAGGACATCCCAAAAGCTTCTCCCATGAAGTTTATAAGAATGGATCCATTGAACCCATAACGACTCTTTATGTGTCAAAATACTCCAAATGTGTGTAGTCATGAGAGCAATGTTAAAGTCATCCAATCGACGGATACCTAGACCACCTTCTTTCTTTGGCTTACAAAGCAGATTCCCAAGCAACTTTAGCCTTTCCCTTTTCATTTCTCCTTGACACCAAAGAAAACCCTCATAAGTCGCTCTAACTCATGAATAATGCAGTAGGAAGGATAAAGAAAGAAGCCCAATATAAATGCATCAAGATAATATGCAGACACTAACCAAGCCTACCCGCAAGAGATAAGAACTTATTACGCCAATCATTCACACGACCTTCCAACTTTTCAACAAAACCTTACAATCCCTATAAAGAAGTCTCGATGATATAAGGGGAACCCCAAGATATAATAAAGTTCTACCCCATGAGGGCGATTTCCAGCCACCCCTCCCCTACTATTCCGATCACTTATACAACAATTCAAATCGCCTCTCTATTATTCTCTGAATGATATGCAATAGATTTGGTTTTTGTTTTTTTCTGGGAAGGGGTGTGTTGTGGTGCTGGATTCATTATATATTGAAATCGTTCACCAAAATAAGAATGAAGAACCCGAAGAGAAACACGGACCAAGGTCTCAATGCACTAAATAATTGTAGAAGTCAGATACACCATCGAATCAACCTCCACATATAGGGTTTAAACGGAACCCTAACTTCTTACTCACTCGACAAATGAGCACACATACCATAACAGTAGTACAATAACCGTGTACCACACATCCACAACCCAAAGTACCATGGTAGCCTAAAGATAAGCATGACAAACGAGTAGTCATGATAGGCATGAAAGAACACCAACCGACTCAGGGTAACGAGAACTAGGATACGCCAAGCAAACCCTAACTCAAACTCTAACTCAACCATGAGCACCTGCCGTCATAAAACAGCATATCTACACCAGATTGATAATAAGCCAACACCACAACTATAGTAATCATAAAGCACATGCAGATCTGATGCAAAACCAATAATAGGGAAATCGTAAACACTAACTTCCAAGATAATCTCCCAGCAGCCTCTAGATATAGCGATCGACATCACCAGGACATAAAAACATGTATTAGGATCAAGACTAATCCGAATAAACATGACATACATCTCTCTAAACCCACGACAAAAGTAAAACCAGCAACATCGACACTTACACGATCACCAAAACCCTAAGAAGGGTTACTTGCATAATCAGATCAAACCCTAGAAAGATTTTATAAGCATGAAGAACAGATCCAAAACCATCATAACAGATCGATCACATGGATGACAGCATAAACGCCATAAGTTAAATAACACGATCCAATCGATCCCCATAACCAGAACCCTTGTAGCACCGAAAAAACCCTAGAAATCGCCTCATAAAGAGATCGACCAGAGTAAAATTAAAGAATCGTGCCATGATATGGAAAAAAAAGCGCAACACGCCCCCTCCACGAATGAAACACCCCAAAACCATGTATTGCATATCTAAAAACAAGAGAGGTCGTTTGAAGATAGAAAGGACATGATTTAGGGATGGTTTTTGACTGGAAAAGAAGAGGAGGAGGGGGCGCCAGATTTCACCCTCAACCATATCATATAGCTTTAGTACCTCTGATATGACTGAAGTATTAAAGGGACCAGCTTGTTGAGGTGATGAAACCATGGGAGAAATATTAGCCATGATAATAGTCTGTACCGTTGGTTCATCATCAACATCAGAGTCGAATGCATCACAGTCAGCAACCTGGAAGATGTTGGGATCATTCTGTGTGAAATCACAAATTGTTGTTCATCCGCGTCAGCATCGAACGTGTTGGCATTCCCCTCAGCAAGAAACAACAACTCCTCCTCATCCAACACTGCTCCACTATCTTGTGCCTGCATCAGCAACATCTTATCCCTGAAGTACTCAACATTTTGTGGACGCTTAGGTTGAGTGCAATTCCTAGCAATATGTCCCATACCACCACAGTTGTAACAATTTATCGATTTGCCTTGACCTTGACCCACTATCCATCCTCTGTTCTTAGCCCCTACATAACCAGCTGCAACATTCATTTTATCTTCCTTGCACATTCTGTAGCGCAACCCTTCCATCTTCCACACTGTAGCTTGATTGTGTGGGTTAGGTGAGGTCCTAAGTTGGTTGTTGGTTTGGGGAAGCGAGGTTCTGTATTGTTGAACCAATAGAAAACTTGGTTTGAGAGGTTTTCAATCAACATGTCAGTTGGGGTATATCCCGAGTCTGGTTGAATAACCTGATTCTGATTCTGGGAAAATGGTAAGTATTGTGATGTTTGAGTGTTTAGCTTCACATTAGAAATAAATGCAACTGAGTCATTTGTTGTGCTTGTTGTTGTAGTTGGATTAAGTTTTTCCATGATCAAACGGTCATATTTAGCATGCTTCTCATGTTGAAGTAAGCAAGCGTACAACTGCTCATAGTTTGTATTTCTCAATCCTTTGTTAAGCTTCACTGCGGTAACATACCTGTTCCACTCACGGTTCATGTTGTTTACGAACTTGGAATTGAGTTGGATATTTGGCATAGTCATCTTAATATTCCTCATATCATTCACAAGTTTGTGAAACCTCACATGGTACTCTGTACTACTCTCCCCTGGATTCATCTTGAAGTTCTCAAAGTCATCGTACAGTTGTGACTCTCGATCTTCCTTTGTCAGTTCTGAGCCAGAAAGAAGCATTTTGACATTGTCCCAAACTGTTTTGGCTTGGGTATTATGATTTATCTGCTTGTAGATATCCTTGGGGAGACCTTGAAGGATGATGTTGGAAGCTCTGATGTCAACATAATATCTTTTCTTCTCTTTATCATTGATATCATCATAAGTCCTTGGTCTATCCATTCCCAGAGTGACATGCCCATCTTCACCAGTTGCTAGTTCATCTCTGGTGGTGCCCATCTGGTACGGACCTTCATCAATTGATTGAATGATGTTAAGACCATTCTCTTTGCCTAAGCAAAACAATTATATTCTCTAAGCCCAAGATTCATAACTGCTCATCCAAAGATAGAGGCGGGTATCGAACCCAAGAAACTTGAACATCATCTCAAACAATAGTCATGATTTCTAAATACACGGATTTTACAACTCTTTGATTTAAACCAAGAAATCGAATCTTCGTGGGATTTTACAAAACCAAGAGGAAACCGTAGAACTCAAACCTCAAGTATCAAATCTCAAGAGACAAATCGCAACTTTCAAGTCGCAACACAGAAACCGCAATACTTGACAAAACGTAAAACTAACAGACCACAAGAGACAAGTCTCAAAGGCTTCAAGTCGCAACATGAATCAAATCGCTAGTCTTTAAAAAGCAGAAGTCTTAAATCTCAATCCACAAGTCGTAACTAGCCACAAATCGCAACAAGAGACAAGCCGCTAAGTGCCAAATCTCAACAATCTTCAAATCGCAAGACAGACAAACTGATAACATCAAATAGTCCTGAATATTAAGTGTCAATTTCCCCCGATAATGCTCGTATTTTATATATTTATATGGATTTACGCTTGTTTTCCTCTATATTTCACTTTCAGGTAAATTACGAGCATTGGAACTAAAGAGACGCGGATTTGGAGAGTTTATTGAAGATATATCATAGTATGTACGGCGTAACTCTTCCAAAGATTACGACGTAACCAACTAGGTGAAATGAGGTTCAGCCGCTGCAAGTTACACCGTAACTATTTTTTTGGGTAAAGGGTTTTACCCGGTAAATATATAACCAAAAATAATGTTAAGTACAAATGGAATGTGGCGTATACCACATTAACCTCAAGCTTAAAAGCTTGATAAACTAGTGTTTATGACATGCCATAAACACAAAGACCCTAGCTATATTACATCAACTAACTAGGCATAAACAAGTAGAAAAACTTGTAACAAGCGAGCATCCCGCATCCAGCCTATCCACGAAGGGAGCAAGTCGATCCAGGAAGTCTGCCTCCTTAAAAACCCTTTCCAAGAGAAACCCAAAGGGAAAAACCTTGGAGAAGGGAAAAAGAGTACAACCCTTACCTGGCACTCCCTTCGTGCAAAATACAAATACTTAGAATCTTCCATTTATCAAGAATTAAACGAGCCCGCGAGGTTAGCTTCTTGAACTTGAAGGTAACCAGCTTCAACCGAATAGTGGTGACAATAATGCTAACCACTTCAGCAATAGTAGACTTCTTAAGCTTGAAAATCCTAGTATTGCGCTCCATCCAAATGAAGTATGTAGTAGCAACGAGAAGTAACCGAGAAATGATGCTACTAACCGACCGCCCCTTGGATATAGGAATAAGGAATGTAATAGCACTCTCCAACGAAGGTGGGACCGCATCCATTCCAGATAAAACCCGTACCTGAAACAAAACCTGCATAGAAAAATGGCACTCAAAAAATAAGTGAGAATGAGAATCCGGAACCAATCCACAAAGCGGGCATCTAAGAAGGTTCAAGTCAACATTAGGACCAACAACTCATTGTCGCATCCTATCCTGAGTTTTCAGCTTCTGCTTAATAACAAGCCACAAATGTATTGCATGCCTCGGGATACAATGAGAGAACCAAGGAACATTATACCATTCAACCAAATCAGCCCTGAGACACAGTGATTCCCATGCACCCGAAACTGAAAAATGACTAAAGTTACCATCCAGATTGCGCCAAAATAATCCATCATCAATATCATTAAGATTAGGAATCGGGAGTGCATCTAAAAATGGAAATCTAGATAACCAATCCAACGGCCATCGCCAAACACCATTAACAATCACATCACAAACTGAGTCAGATAAATTAAACCCTGCTCGAGCAATATCTCTAGCAGTAAGCGAATCACAAATCGGGCTTAACTCACACCACATATCAAACCAAACCGATGTGTCCTTCTCATTATTGATCTTATGCCATATGAAAGGACGAATCTTAGGTCTAATTGCAAGAAGCTTGCGCCATCCCCAGCTAACATCACCCAAACAAGGGACATCCCAAAAGCTTCTCCCACGAAGTTTATAAGAATGGATCCATTGAACCCATAACGATTCTTTATGTGTCAAAATACTCCAAATGTGTGTAGTCATGAGAGCAATGTTAAAGTCATCCAATCGACGGATACCTAGACCACCTTCTTTCTTTGGCTTACAAACAGATTCCCAAGAAACTTTAGCCTTTCCCCTTTTCATTTCTCCTTGACACCAAAGAAAACCCCTCATAAGCTGCTCTAACTCATGAATAATGCGAGTAGGAAGGATAAAGACAGAATCCCAATATAAATGCATCGAAGATAATACAGACCGCACCAACTGAAGCCTACCCGCAAGAGATAAGAACTTATTACGCCAATCATTCATACGACCTTCCAACTTTTCAACAAGAACCTTACAATCCCTATAAAGAAGTCTCGATGATATAAGGGGAACCCCAAGATATAATAAAGTTCTACCCCATGAGGCGATTTCCACCACCCTCCCTACTATTCCGATCACTTATACAACAATTCAAATCGCTTCTATTATTCTCTGAATGATATGCAATCGATTTGGTTTTTGTTTTTTTCCGGGAAGGGGTGTGTCGTGGTGCTCGATTCATTATATATTGAAATCGTTCCTTGTCGAAACCCTAATTATTCTTTCTTATGCTTATCGATTGTCTTCTATAATTGTTTTTTTGAAGATTTTCAGGATGAGCGTGGTTTTTTTTAGGGTTTAGGCTTTTATTGGTTCGATCTGGTCCTCAAAACACTTATTGTATAAATTTTTTGAGGCAGTTTTGTGTGTGGATCTGCTGTGCGTTAATGAGATACGAAACCCTAATTTTTTAGGGTTTCGTTTTATACGTGATTCTGTATGATCGATGTGGGTTTGATCGTATGGATTTACTTGTCCTATCTTGTTGTATGATTTTTCTTGTTTGGGATTGACATGCTTCATGGATAATCGATACCCTCCTTTGGGTTTTGGTTTTATTCGGTAGCTGAATGTAACCCTTGTGGTTTATGATCTTGCAAGTCGATTCTGGTTCGTGGCTCATGAAAGGGGTTTCTTGATGTTGAGTTCCTCATTGTTACGTGGGTTTGGGAGAATGGAAGTTTTGGATGTCGTGTGGCTGGTCGTTTCTGCTTGTTATCTTCTCGATCACTTGTTGCTGCAGATTTGATCGTGCTTTGGAAGTTAGGGTTTGTGGAACCCTTGATTTAGTATATGGTAGTGTATGTCTATGGTAGATGTTTTCACATTGGTTCATGTTGATTTATATTACTTTTGATAGTTGATGTGCTTCTGATCGTACCATAGTTTCAAGTGTATCAAACATGTATCGTTGCTTGGTTTTCCTCATGATCATGTGAGCTGCGGTGGTGTATGCATGGCTGACCAATCATGATCTGGTGTCAAATTCATATATAATGGATTATAATTTGACTGGTGTAATTCATGTTGTTGATGGAAGTTAAGTTTTGTTTTGGATTTTTATTAAGTCTTTAATTTCTCTATTTTTTTTATTTACAATTTTCTCAATTTCTCACGATCTCTTTTCAAGTTTCAGGTACCATGGAAGTTGTTAACATTGATGACCTCACTCTTGTGGAATATTTGGCGTTGACAAGAGAAGAACAAGTGATGAGGCTCGTAAGACCGCGATTGGAGCTAATGTCCGCTTCGAGATTAAAGATCGGTTTATGAGGAGCTTCGTGCTAACCCTTTTTCGTGAAACAGGGACGAAGATGCGTGATGAGCACGTTGAGAATGTCTTGTACATTGCAAGCCTTTTCAACATTCCGGAGTGTCTCATGACGTTATGCTAAGGTGTTCCCATGACTCTTCTCGGGTGCAAGAAGATGGATCGAAGATTGTCCACGACGCTTGATACATGGGCTCTACTAAAAAGCACTTTATCCGAGATATTGTCCTCCGTCGAAGATATCTAACCAGCTCTTGGAGATCCATAATTTCAAACAAGAAGACGATGAAACGTTGTATCAAGCCTGGGATAGACAAAGAATGTTCTCTCCCCTCTAGGGGCGATTTCAGCCACCTCTATCCCTTCACTTCCGATCACATAACCACCATCAATCCGCCTCTCTTTCCCTCTATTTTGAAGGATATGCAATCGGATTTGATGTGTTGTTGATTTCTGGATAGAGGTGTATTGATTTTTTCCTGAAATCGTCCTTATCTTCTGGTGATTTTAACCCTAAATCATTTTTAGGGTTTCGGTCACATATTGGTTTTTAAATCGATCCCTTTATCGACCTCATGGGTTGGTTTAATTTAACTACTTATAATAAAGTTAGGGTTTGTTAATCTCTATTTCATTCGTTAATTGGTCATCATGCTTGGTACTTGATAGTGATGGGGTTTGCATCTAAACATGCACCGTTTGGAGCAAGTTTGTGCTTCGTTAATTGGTCTATCCGTGGTTTTAGAGTCTCTCACCAGAGTCTCTCGTTGTGTGAAATTTGTGAACCGATTCTCAAATTTGATGATCCATGAGTGGGCAAGTTGGAGGTTTCTCCATGGAAGATTGATGGTAGTTCTATGATGGCTATGTTCTTGGTGCTACATTAGTGAATCATGTTTAATTCCTATTTTATTCACTTGTATAGTCATTGTAGGTGGTAAGTTGTATTATGTAAGTTATAAGAATGGCATGTCATTCTTATATAAGAGTTTGTAAGTGTCCTAAGGATCGAGATGAGGAAGTCACCCTCATCCTTTGTACTTCAATGTTTTTTCGTAATATATTTTACGGGGTGAATTAACCATTTTACCCAAAAGATTCAACGATCTCCTCTACAAGTGTCCTACACATGATTTAAACAACCAAAGAAAAAGTCAACATATTCTACAAAGGAATCAACGTGACTACAGACAGATCTGTCAAGGACCAATTCGAGCATGACTCCTACTCTAGCGATTGAAGCCATCCAAAAAATGGCTGATCATTCCCAAAAATGGCACGATGGAGGAAGCAAAAAGAACCACGGCGGAAGTTTTGATGGAATTGCCGCCATCACTAACAAACTAGAAAATCTCAGTCGGGATATGCTCAAGATCAGAGAAACTGTTCATGCCATCCAAGTAGGTTGCGAAAGCTGTGGGGGAGGACATCTCACCAAGAATTGTCCTCACATTAATGAAGAGAACACAATCGAAGAAGCTAAATATGGAGAAAATCGACCGTTTTACGGGGACAATCGTAATGGTAGTGGCTATCGTGGAGGACCTTCTCCATATTATGATCGTAGTGAAAGAAGAGCTAACTTGGAGGAAATAATTAACAAGTACCTCGTAGATTCAACTAAGAGACAGAAAGAGCAAGAAGAATGGCTGAAAAACTTCCAAGATAATACAAACAAGAGCTTTCTAGCCATGACATATCACTAAAAAACTTGGAAACTAAGATTGGGAAGCTTGGCGACGCAGTACAAAGAAGAAATGAGGCACAAAAGAACAAACCGCAGTATGTAAAGCCGTGTTTTCTGAAAATGACAAATCCACCGATGAGTCTAATAAAGAAAATGATGCTGATGGCAGAAGAGAGTTACGCCTTAACCAAACATCGGAGTTATGGCGTAACACGGATACGAGGAACGATAAGTCTCCCAAAATAGACGACTCCAAAGGAAGAATCACGGTGTAAGGCTATTGCAATTGATAATGGAGAGTGTTATGATCTATGGGCCTCATGCGACCCTCGGAACGAAGCTGCGATGGAGGGTCGATAAGGAGAGGATTAATGATGACTGATACATGTGGACTGCCTTAACGATGAAGAAAGATTAGCTAAATTCTTGATTAACGAAGAGGAAGAATCACCCATCAAGCACTGCTGCAGGCCCTTACTAATCACGCAAGATGAGTTCACACAAGCATGGCCAACTTGCAACCCCTTTCGTGAGTATTACAACGGGGGTGGCAATGTGAAGAATGAAGTTTGGATATGCCCTCATGAATCGGGAAGACATGACATTGATTTTGGAAACCTATCCTTCAATGATTGGTATTCAGTGAGGTTCGTGGACGCAATCATTAATTCAGCTTTTGTTGAGAAATTTGGAGCTCAAATATGAAAACATATTTTTCGAGGAAAGACCATTAAACCTCCCAACGATATTCCTTCTAGCAACACCGATGACGAAGGAACTCAAGTCATTGGTGTAAGAAAATAAAACCCCGAGCGAAATCTTTGGGCATCTTGCAACCCTTTTGATTATGAATGTAATGGGGAAGCGGTATAGAGAGAGTTGGGAAGAGGAGTTCCTATGGACCTCAACTAATGACTCGGAAAGAACAGAATTGCCTTGGCTAGACGATTTAGGATTCGACAATTGGGTAAAAATCAAATACGGAAAGATAGATGCGCTAACTAAGGATAAGATCCGAACGGATGTATGAGTAAAGAAGAACCAAGCGGAGAAGTTCCAAATGAAGAGTCGGATAATGGTGCCAAGGATTCATCGAGGAAAGAAAAGAGGAATGCAAATAGGTACTAGTGGAAAATTTACTCGACAATAAATGGCTTAAAGATACCGGTCAAGCGAAGATGATATAGATTACTTTGAACTACAAGGTGAAGATGGATTCATTGACCCCGATGATGAAGCATATGAGAAAAAAAGGTGCAAACTTCTTGGCATTCCGTATAAGAGGCCACCACCAATTATAGCCGAAAAGTATGAATTTACTAGATACCATTTGGGGCCGGACGAAAAGTTTTGCAAAATTCGGAAGATCGAGACTAAAGAGTACCTCCGCACTGCTACCAATGTTGCTTGGGTCAGACATAACTTGATGAAGGACATGGAGGAAGTTGGCCAAGTCCAAAGGCCACCATAAAGCCCCGAGGCTCTGAGTCTAACTTAAAGACTCGTAAATAAAGAAAAGTGTTCTTTCGGGAGACAACCCGAATTATCCCTTTCATTTTGTTTTATTTCCATTTCTGTTGGGTTTTGTGTTTCTAACCATTTTTGCAGAATTTCGAGAAAAGTTGCTGCACCATGCTAAACGAGGACCTGATCTATCCATAGTTACGACGTAACTCATCCTTATGGTTACGCCGTAACATACCTTTGTGCAAGAATATTCTTGAGCAATACCAATTATGGCATAACCCGTGCAATGGTTACGCCGTAGCCACACTCGTGTAGCATCTCAGGTTTTGCTTAATTACGGCGTAACTCCTTATAGGGGTTACGACGTAACTATCCTCTGCAACACTTCTTTCATTTTAAACACAATAACCTTGCATTAGTTTTCAAATGAACTTTGTGGGTGTGTTCCCTGAAAGCCCTCACGAGACTACACTCGTCCACTTGGGACACCAAGTGGTTTAAAAGGCTTGTTGCATACGTTAAATGCAACCGTGATTCCTACAAAAGTGAGTTAGGTTTCTTTTCATTTTCATTTTCTTTTTAGAATTATGCTTGTCGGTAGTGTGATTTCGTGGATTGAAGTTTGCTCGTGGATGCTTATGCGAAGGCACGACTCATTCGTGGGCCTTCTTTCTTTTGGAGCAAATTTGAGAAGTTCTCGCCTAATTCTACTTTTCTCTTCACCTTTATTTAACGCTTAGTACAAAAGGGAATTTGTACATTTCAAGTGGGGACGAGTAGAATTATCTCTTGAACTTTATTTCGCCCTCGTTTTCTAGTTTATTTTGAAAAATTATGCCATTTTAAAATTTTGACATGTTTTCTTAACCTAACTGGATTAGACCTTAGCCGAGCACATTATAACCCTTGATATTATATGTTGAGATTAGCCTTATCCGTTTCCAAAATTTTTACCCCAAATCCACCAAATTATAAGTGTGCCGGTAGCTTGTAAACTTTAGAACTTGGCCTTTACATCATTTTGAGACCATAGATGAGGTATGTTGAGTTAGCTCGATGTATTTGGACTTTTCAGTTTAAGAAGGCAGTATTATAGGATTATCACCCAAATAGCCTACCATTGTGTGTCTATCGATTAGTCACCTCGACTTCTCGACCCCCATGTTAAACCCTTTGTTGCACTCACCTTTTGTGCAAGATACCCCTAGATACACCCTTCTGAGCCATTTCTTTCATTTTGTTCACCCAACATATTGTTTTGTTACACCAGTACACCTTAGCCTACCCTGTAGTCTTTATTTGTAATTAGAAAGTCATTATTTGCCTAAGTTCAAGGTTCAAGTGGAAAGGTCCAGGAATCACGCTCTCGTCGACGACATATCCTTAAAGATCATTGAAGACCCCCCAAATTCTCATATTGTTCATCTCAAGTTGGGAGATGTTATGTTATTTAGTTATAAAAAAAGTTATTGTTATTCATTGTAAAGTGCGATGTTATAAGCATTATTGTTATGAGCTTAATATAGATTTAGTATCGAGGAGGCCACCTCGGTCACATTTGAAGAATGAAGTTGGAAGTGTGCCCATCATGACGTCCTCTAATGGCACATCTACCGGTAATATCATGATCGGTTTCTTGACTTGAAACTTGAACTTTGGGTAACGGTAAGTGGTGATGACTTAGTTGTACATTTAGACTATTTGCTTGATTTTATTTTACACCGATTTTATCCCATGTCTTATCCTACCCTTAGTCATGAAGCGTGTCTAGGTGATGCAACGAGCAATCTTTGGTGTCTTGGCCATGGATTTAGTCATGTATCATTGATTTTGTCCACTTCGCCGTGACATGTTAGTAATGACAAATCACCCTTAACCTTTGTCGTGTCTACCCATATTGCCTTCGAGAATTGTTTAGTCCTTAACTCTAGTGGTGGAGATTTGTGTAACCGCCAAGCTTATGATAGAATACATGCTATGACTGGTGCAATGAGTGATCACCCTGAAATTGACACTAAGAATAGTTGAGAGATTTGAGTGTTTTGTTCCCATTTCGTGAGGTGTTCGGCTTTGTTTTATTCTAGCATAAGGGATTTGTAAACTTATATTTTCCAAGTAATGGGAGATATCTTTTTAGGAATCTATCTAATAAGGTCTACTTGAGGGCAAGTAGAGTTCAAGTGGGGGGATATTTGATAACATCAAATAGTCCCGAATATTAAGTGTCAATTTCCGATAATGCTCTTATTTTATATCATTTATATGGATTTACGCTTGTTTTCCTCAATATTTCACTTTCGTGTAAATTACGAGCATTGGAGCTAAAGAGACGCGGATTTGGAGAGTTGATTGAAGATATATCATAGTATGCTCATTTTGAAGAAGTTACGGCGTAACTCTCTCTCACATTACACCAGAATCAAGCGTGGCTCAAAAAACCAACTCAACAAAAGATTACGGCTTAACTCTCCCAAAGATTATGAAGTAACCAACTAGGTCAAATGAGGTTCCGCGCCGCTGCAAGTTACACCGTAACTATTGTATCAATTACGGCATAACCAAGATTTATTGAAGATACGACGTAACTCCTTCCAGAGTTACGCCGTAACCAGCATTTTTAGTGCAAAATACGAATAATTGGATGTTACGGCGTAACTCTTATCATTAGTTACGTCGTAACCAGATCTGGCCTATAAATACCCCACGAATTCCAGCATTTCAAAGCATCCCATTTCACACACAACATCAAGTGAACGTGAGTAGAAGTCGAAGGCAGATCTAGAGGAGCATACGGAGCTATCTCCAAGGGAGAAATCACTCCCCTACGATAAGCATTAGCATTTTATCTTTTATTTACTTTTAATTCATGTATTTCGTAATGTTAAACATTGAATCGATTGTTTTAGTTAATATGAGCTAAGCACCTCCGTGTCTTGGCCTAGTTATGATTCCTTAATTGTTTTGTTTTCGTTTACATTGCTTCCGTATAATTATTTCTAAGTGTATGCATGCATAGTTTGGTGGTAGCTACCCTTGTTTCGGTAGTTTTGAATGGCAGTAGTGGCTAGTTACTTAGGAGATATGACCAACTGACCCTAAGTAGGTAGACTGAGCGGGAAGGGTAAGATATGACCAACTGACGACCCATTCTACTTGTGCGATTTGACCAACTGATCACCTACCGTTTGGATGAACTTAAAAAGTCGGGGAAGAGTGTTTAAGTTGCTAGCGCCCGGGCACTCATTGTTATGAATCTGGCATGTAGCGGTACTTAATGACTTGGCTTAGGGGACTAAGAACAACTGGACTTATGACGGGTCACCTGATTTCTCGATGGGACTTGAGTAGTATTGTAATGTATTATGTTCTTTTGTCATTATTGGTAGTTTCATTTTGGTAAGTTATAGGAATGGTGTGTCATTCTATATAGGTTAGGACGATCGGGCTAAGGGCATGGATTCACCCATGTCGACCAAATGTTGTCCTAGCAACTTTGACCATACCAAGTAATTAGTAACGTAAACACTACTAATTAGGATGAGTAACTAGATTAGCACCCTCTCCTCCATTGATCACAACCTCGCCTATTTGCTTTATTTTCGTATTTTATTAGTTGTTAATCATTCCCACCTTAAATCATATTAAAATTTGTGACACCTAGACTTAGTTTAAATCCGCACACATAGCTCTTGGGACGACCTCGGTTTTACCAAATACTACACTACACACGACCGGTACACCGCCGCTTAGTGCATTAGGGTAGACCATAGGTATAACGAGAAATTATAAATATTAAAACACCGTCAAGAAACCTACATCACAAACCCAAGTGACAAGTCTCAACAAATGTTAAATCACGGAGAGACAAACCGCAAGTCTTCAACTCGCAACCACGTAAAAATCGTAGGGACAAACCGCAACACTGTCAAATCGAGAGACATATCGCAAGACAAAGTAACAAATCGCAAGACACAAATCGCAACACCAATCGACAAACCGCAAGTCGCTTTCAATCGTGTACAAGTGTCACTATCGTCCTTCTTGTCCTTTTAGAAAGCGCAACAAAATGCAATTTTGTCCTTTTCTAACAAATCGCAACAAGATATTATTATAATAATCAAACCACAACAAGAATAAGTCAACTAGCAACATAGAAGTACCAAACTGTGCGGCAATTGGCGAAGCAAGAATCCTTCAAGTCGCAACTCGGATGACACTAGTTGGTTTTAATTGCAACTAAGAACATGAACTTAACACACGATTTCAATCAAAACCACCACATACAAGATGAAAAAGCCTTCCAAACCCAAAACTAAGCTAATATGATAAACCTAAACAAGAAAGTACAAACAACTAACAAATTGTCGCATTGTTATTAGATAAAACCCTATAACTTTGGGAATACATGCAATGTTGATGCATGTGTAACTAATGTTGGTGGGCTACTAGTGCTAATATTTCCTCACACGATGGTACGACCAAAGGTCCAACTTATAGCCAAGCTACCGCTTATCTACAAAGTTATGTCTTTAATGAGACTCTAAAACGCCCTATCTTTGTCATGTTTAAGTCTCGTAGTGCTCCCAATTTGTGAACATTGTTGAGATGCGAATGAGGATTCATTGAAGGGAAAATGTCACAATTCAATAGAAGTCGTTGATGAGGTTTCATCTAGGTTTACACATACTTTATGGCTACTTTATTGGGAAGAGACTCGCGTTTCCCATTGTGGAGAATTATGTGAAGAATACTTGGGCTAAATTTGGTGCCGAGCGGGTTATGTTAAATAATGGTTTCTTCTTATTTCAATTTGCTACTAAAGAGGGTATGGAACAAGTTTTAGAATCTGGTGCGTGGTTAATTCGTCTTGTCCCTATCATATTGAACATTTGGACTCCTAATTACAAGCTTTAAAAGATGAGATAACCCGGTTCCAGTTTGGGTGAAGCTTCATAATGTGCCAATTGTGGCTTATTCGGAGATTGGGCTGAGTTTGATTCGACACAAATAGGTCGACTTCTTATGTTGGATTCAGTATACTAGCACTATGTGTCTCAAGTCATGGGGTAGAAATTGTATGCTCGTGCTCTAGTGGAAGTTTTTAGCTCAATGCCCTTTTGGATTCTTTGGTGGTAGCAATCCCATATCCTAATGGGAATTGACATTCTTTGAACGTGTTGATGTTGAATATGAATGGAAGCCTCCGAGGTGTGAAACATGCAAGATTTTTGATCATAATGATGAAGTGTGTCCTAAAACATTGCTACAAACGTAAAACCGATTCTTGATGATGATGGTTTTGTGGAAGTCAACAAGCGTAAGGGTAAAGGTAAGCAAGTTAACAAGGACAAGCATATTGATGGTCTTGCTTACTAAACCGAAGGTTGCTTTTCATTATCGATGGGAGCCTAAAGCGGCGGTAAAGATGGGGGCCATCTTCTTGGGTGGCCCTAAGGTGAGTTCACAACCGGATGTTCATCTTGATTCAACTAAACCCATCTCTTCTCTAACGAATTGGGTAATGGAAGTTATAAGGATGTTTCTTGAGTGTCTGGTCAATGAAAGTCAAAAGGGTACGAGTGTCCTAGTGCTTCTCCTTATGCGCGACAAGTAAAGGTAATGTTGCTTCTCTTATAGTATCATTGAAAAATTCTGCGGCTCTTAGTGGTGAGGATCCTTTCGAGACTGGTGACATTGCTTATAGTATGTTAAAGGATGCAGGTACTCATACTTTGGATAGTGATAGTGAAGTTGATGAGGTCATGGATATGTCTGATAAAGTGAGCACTAAGACGATTAACATTAAGGAAGCAAGCACTTCCTCTGGAGAGGTTTCTCATGTATAGTATTGCCTCATGGAATATAAGGGGAATGAACCAATCCCCTAAACAAAAGGAGGTTCGTCAGGTTCTCGGTGAGAATAATCTTTCTATATGTGCTATATTGGAGTCTCATGTTTCTAACTCTCGTCTTCAGGTTCTATGTGCTAAGGTTTTTCGTAGGTGGGATTGGACCTCTAATGGTCATTTGTGCGATAAAGGGTCTCGTATCATTTTAGGATGGAATATGGATGATGTTGACCTTAATGTGATTAGCATGACGGACCAAGTTATTCACACTTTTATTCTGTTCAAGGGGATAAAAAGGAGATTTTTTGTTCTTTTGTCATAACAAGTGCACGCACAGGAGACCCTTTTGGAATAATCTTGGTGCCCACAAGCATGTTGTTCATCTGCGCCCTTGGTGTATTCTTGGAGATTTCAACTCGGCTTTGAATTTGGAAGATAAGGTTGAGGGGTCCTCGGTGATTGATATAGCTATGAGGGAGTTTAAAGAGTGTGTTGATAAGTTCGAGGTGTCGGATATTAATCGGACAGGGCAGCAGTTTACATGGAATCAGAAACCTAAAGGTTTGGATGGTACATTGAAGAAGATTGATCGCATTATGGCCAATCTTGGTTTTATGGATTCTTTCTTTGGTGCTCATGCTATATTTTAGCCATACCGTATTTACGATCACTCTCCTGCTATTCTTAATATTCCTACTTCTTTTAAGTTTAAACCTAGGCCATTTAAGTTTAACATCCTTGTGCCGGTTTAAATTTAAGTTTAACCTCTTAGTGGCTTTCACATATTTCAAGTGGTGAATAAGTGAAATCTCTTAAGAAGCGCTTGAGATTCTTTGTTTAATAAGGGTAATATTCATGATAAAGTCGTAAAACTTCTCCATGAATTGGATACGGTTCAACGTGCCCTTGATTTAGATCCGTTCCATTCGATATCCGAGAGGAGGAAACTTGTTACCTTAATGCTTATAATGAAGCCATTCTTATCGAGGAATGTTTTCTTAAGCAAAAGGTGAAAGTTGACGAGCTTCGTATGGGGATTCTAATTCGCCTATTTCCATAAGGTGGTTAAAAGTAGGAAGAGGAGAGTCGGATTGATTCTATTAGTGATGGTAATGGAGTTATGTATGTTGATGATCAAGTTCCTAATGATTTTGTTAGTCACTTTACTTCGTTTCTTGGTCAAGAGGGTTATCATTCCGTTTGATGCTAATAACCTTTTCTTCCTCTCGATCATCATGTGGCGCTAGATATGGTTCGCGATGTTACTCCTAAAGAAGTTAGAGATGCTATTTTTCTATGGGTGAAGATAAATCTCCGGTCCGGATGGTTTTTCTCGGCGTTCTTCAAGGGAGCATGGGATATTATTGCTGATGATATTACTAGGTGACAAGGATTTAAAACGTACACCTTTAAGGGGTCATTTAAGCCCTTAATCACCCACATTTATATCCGTTCTATCGCTTAATTTCGTTCCTTTTCACTTTTAGGTCTCTTGGAAGCAAAATCTTTGGAATGATGCATATTTGGACGAAAAGGAGTGAATGTATGAAGAAAATGGCTAACTCATGATCGAAGACACTCAAGTCATTGAATTTGAAGTCGACGGCGTCACAATAAAAGGCGGCGTCGTCCGCTATATCGTAATTAAATTTATGACTCAAGAGACTTTTGCTAAAATACACCGACGTCGGAGCTTTGAAGAGGAAGGGCGTCACGAAGACTTTTCATTTCGGACGACCTAGATCCGTAATCGAACATCACTATTGAAGCCCGCCCGGCGTCACAACTCCAACATGACCAACTATTACTTGGCCAAGACGAAACCCTAATGACGGCGATCGGCGTCCCAACTATAAAGCGGCCGTCGCGAATGTAAAACTATATAGAAATCGAATTTTCGAATTTTGAGAGGTAGACTTGTGGAGTAAAACCTAAAACGATTGTAGTCCGGTTTGGACGGTATCTTAGGGTTCTCATGCCCATTTTACATCAAGATAAGTGTTTTACTTCATTGATTTCATTATGTCTTTGATTGAATGTGTGTATGCTTGAATGTTTAACATGTCGGCTAAATTTCTTGTGTGTTTGCTTAGATATATGAAACCTAGTTATTAACTATTGATTGGTTATCTCTTATCTTAATTGTAATTGGCTTAAGAGTGCACTAGGCTATCGTTGTGTTTAATTGCTTGAGTAAGTGAACCTTAGTTTATGAGTCACTTAGTGGATTTGTAGGCTAAACATCCAAAGATAACCTTAGAGTTAGTTTATGATTGACCTAGATATTTCGAGGAAATAACCCTAAGGTAGTCTCAAAGAGTTAGGGAGAAAAGCATACCCTACGACCTTAGAAATCTGGCGTTAAGAATAAGGACGTGAAAATTCAACCACCAATAAAAGATAACTAGGAGTAATAGTATCTAGGTAGACATATTTTTAATCATCATACGAGCACACATCAATAGACATAAGACTACCCATTAGTTTAGATAATTAGATAGTAGCGTAATCGGTAGAAGTACCAAATCAAATCTAAACCCGAGATTTTACATTAGCTTTCTAAAAATATAAAAAAGATAAAAATAATCTTCCTCAACCTCAACCTTAAGTACACTTCTCACTAGCATTCCTATTCCCTAAAGAATGATATCAATACCGAGGCTTACCCAATACTACACTACAACGATTAGGTTCCTTTGCCTAGGGTGTTGAAAAACTTGCTCGACGAAAGGAAGTCCCTTTGACCCCGACCTCTTGGCGGGTCAATGAGTGGTGGCGGGTTATCACCTTCCATGATGAAAAGTGATGGGATTACTAACAAAGTAAAGAAGAAGGGGGATTGACTACAAGGAAGCTAAAAATGAGAAATTATCTTACTTGATAGAGCCTGATGATGGGTTTAAAGTGGTGCAGAATCGGAAAGCCAAACCCAAAGGTACGAAGTCTAGTGGTATTAATATGGGTAAGGGTCCTTGATTTGCACCTAGGAAGCGGTATATGTTGCAAAGGCGAAGACACGGAAGCTGCTAGTGTTAATGCTAAAGTACACCTATTACTACGTCTAACTCTTTTGGGACTCTTGAGGTGCAAGATGACATGGGCATCCCAAATCGTGGTTGATTCTACTCTTGACGAGGGAAGATTGTGAATTCTTACGGTTGTACTAAGGAAGCATGTATGGATGGTTCTCGGGAAGGAATCTCGTGTTGATACAAGTGCGGCTATTAAGCCTCAGGAGAATATTACTTTTACGCTACTAAGTTAAGTAATCCATTTTCTAAAGTCGGGAATGTAACTTGTTACGATAGTGAAGAGGATGAGGTTTTGGGTCGGATAACCCTATGGCGTCATTTTTGGCTTACGGGGAGGTGGGGACTAGAGCTTGAAGACTTTGATGATTATCTTGCTCAAGTCTACGATTTACGGGACACTTGGAGGATATGTGTGACATATATGATGTTAGTCTCTTAGGTCGTGGTAGGAAGTAATTTTGAATGTTTGGTAGTTCATAAGATTGGCATGTCTTTCTTATGTAATATGTTTGGTTAAAGTGCACTTTTAGTGTGTGTCTGTTGCCCATGTAACGGGCCAAGGTGAGAGATTCACTCTCATCCATTGTACTTAAACGTGTTGGTTAATATATTTTACCAGGGTGCAGGATTACTCCCCTTTACCCAAAAAAAAAAGGAATCAAGCAAGGGAACTTAAACGAGATAGAAATCTTACTAGCTATTCTATCAAGTAAGTTTTTTTCTCATTTTTAGCTTCCTTGTAGTCTATCCCCATTCTTCGTGACTTTGTTAGTAATCCCATCACTTTTCATCGTGGAAGGTGATAACCGCCATAATTCATTGACCCGCCAAGAGGCCGTACTCTTGGTGAATACTCTAGACCAAGCCACCAAGGCTATAGGAACACTATTGAGCTCCCGCTCAAGCTCAAACTACTGCCCCTGCGATCCGACACCATCCGGTTGGTGCAAAGCGGATGTGCATTCCATGGACTTCGTTCAAGATCCTAATCGACATCTCAAGGGCTTCCTTAAAATCGTTGATTCCATCGACCTTGATGCTACCACGTGGGAGACAACGTGCTTGCGTCTCTTTCAATTCTCTACAGGATCAAGCTAGTAATTGGCTTGAGCGATCTAGCGAATCCATCTCAAGTTGGGATGATCTCACTACTTGTTTCCTTGCCCAAATTTTCCCACGGGAGAACTACTAAACTTAGGAATGAAATCTTGATGTTCTAACATCGTCAAGGTGAATCTCTACGAGACATGGACTCAATTCAAGGACTTGCTCCATAAAGACCCTCATCACGACAACGATCTCGGCTTCAAGTCCAAATATTTTATGATCATATCAACTTCTCAACTAAGCAATCCATCGACCAAGCGGCGGTGGTAAACTTAGTGATCTCACCACGGAAGAATCGTGGGGGTACAATTGAGGACCTTGCCCTCTATGATAACGAAAGTTGGAATGACCCCTGTGAGTTTCCCAAAACCGTCAAGGCAATCTCCTTGCCTCTTATTGACTCACAAACTTCCAATTGTAGGATGCTCGAGCTTGAAGACCAAGTCAAATTCCTAATGAGCTCCTACGAGAATCCTAAGTCTTCATTTCAAGTGAACAAAGTCTCTTCCTTGTGTGAGCTATGTAGTGGTCCCCATGACACTCTTACTTTGCGAGACTCTCGAACAAGCTTCCGTTGACTACTCATCCTCGCGTACCAATGGCATGGGAGGAAGATTCCCACAACACCGGACCTAGGACTTTCAATGATTCCCGAGAAGCTTGGAGGGGCAAACCCGACTACAACTGGAGACAAACCAAAGAATTCACCTCTAATGATACCCCATGGTCCCACGGCCCTAGCTAACAAAACATAGAAGGGATGTTGCAACACCTAGTTACATCCCAAGAAGCTCAAATAGCCAAACTTTTGGACCGCTTTAACCAACAACAAGCCGAGATGGATAGGAAGATAGATAACCTTTTGAAAGCCATGACCAATAGTGATAGGAAGACCACCAAAAGGTTAATACCATCTCGACTCATTTTCCGAAACTTCCGTGTAAAAATTAAGGAACCAAGTAAGTTATCCAAGCATGTTCAATTCGTCAACATCATCACCTTAGTGAGACAAATAGGACTAGTGACGAAGCAAACCATGAGACGACACTTGAGGTTAGTGAAACTCCTAAGGAAGAATCGACCGACGAAGTAGGTGATGAATACTTCAATAAGTTTCCTACGGAAGAGGAACTTTCACACCACCCACACTTAGTACGCGACCTTTGTCACATGTATGTTAGGAAAAGCCCTCGGATGAAATTTGGAAATCCTTGGAATCTCAACATACCATGTTGCATAGGACATATTTTCGTGTCAAAGGCCAACATTGATCGAAAATCCCAATAAACATCATGACTAGCACATACTATAATTGGGTAATGAAGAAACCTATCCCAAATAGGTAAGATCCCGATGATCCTAGAGTTAGTTGTAATTTCGTTGGTAGAGTTAAGGGATTGCCCGTCTATGTAGGTAGTTTCACGTACCCTACGGTTTCATAATTGTCGAGGATATTAGTACGGCCATAGATCCTAGCTTGTCCCACGTAATTCTAGGAAAGCCTTTCATAGAAAACACCGGATGACTTATGATTCGTCGTTAGGGATAGTTAGATTCAAGGATGAGACCGATGACGTAGCTTACCAAATGCCATTTAAGATTGAGAAATTTTCATCACTATCCAATGATGAAAAGGAACTTAAGCTATCGGTCTACTATAGGAATGAGGAGGATAAGGAGAAAGGAGTTGATTATGTGATGAATAAGATTTTTGGGTTCTATAAGGATTGTTTGAAATTAGGACCGGAATATAGAACCCATTGGGGGAGAAGATGACTTTTTAGAAAGATGCATAATAGGACATTATTATAACATGGAAAACCCCAATAGAGACCGTCATGAGGAAGAAGGTGACGGCAATGAAGTCACGTAGGAGTACGACTTCGAGTCTAGCTACAAGACTCATAAATAAAGAAAAGCGCTTCGTGGGAGACAACCATTGCTTAATTGTTTGCTTGTTTGTGTGTCATATATCTTTTCATTATTGTATGTTCTCACGTTTGAATTTGTGAAAATGCTTTATTTTGTCTTTAACCTAGTCTTAATTACATATAAAGGTATTTTACAAAAAATATAAGTGTAGGGAAGATTACACACATTTTCAAAAAGAATGTGAACATGAGAACTACAATTTATGAAATTGATGTATATATGTGTGTTTGTTAGAGTCAAATGCTTGTATCGAGTCATAATGGATGTTTTGCAGGAATTTTTGATTTTAAAGGTGTAATTTTTCCATAATTTTTCCGTAAAATCGCAGCAGACCGGTTTACGTCGGGATAACCTAATGGCGTCACGATTAGAACACGACGGCGTCGGGGAGAAAAACAACTTATAAAACGTTTTACATGCTCTTTATAAATTTTGGAAATTCTCGTCTTAATATTCGGAAAATCGCAAACATCCATTCCACAAGCATTATATCCTAGTTTAGTTGAGTCATATATGATTTTACCGCCAATTTTACGAAGGTTTCATCTATTTTCTTAAAGTGTGCGGGTTTTATTTATCAAGAAGAAGAAACATAATATTGGATGAAGCTTATCACGCATACATTCTTCTTGGAAAGAATTTAGCCACTACTTCACACAGATCCTCTTGAGCTAATAAGGGAGTACTAGTTTCTTTCTCTTTAATTACCTTCCATTATCATAACTTTCATACTTTGGGGAACATTGGGGACAATGTTCGGTTTAAGTGTAGGGAGGAGAATAAAATGGGAACTTTGAAACTATGCTTATCCTTGATTATTTGTCTTGTCCTATTTCATTTGTGTAATAGGACTTTAGTCTTAAATTTTTAGGGCAATTTTAGGAGAAATATTTGTTAGGGCAATTTTAGTGCCAAATTTAAATTTTTCATGACATATGCGGGTGGGACTTCAGGTCTTAATAAAGCGTCTCATTGATAGGAGTTATATGACTAGCACAAAACCTTTACCACTCAAATTCCACCCAAAAATGTGAGGTTAGCCGAGATCTATATTAATTAAAGCATTCACCTTTAATGCTTGAGAGTGTACCGGTAGTATAATAGATTCTAGAACTTGTTTTGTGATGCATTCGAGATCGCTAGTGAGACTACACTTGTGTAGTTAGGAATAACTAAATGATAAGAGGCATTAGGATAACCTTTTTATGATACTCGTGTTATAATTACTTCTTCCACATCGGTGAGTAATTATCCCACACTCTTGCGATGTACTCATCTTAAGTACACGATACCCCTAGTTAACCCGTCAGAGCCTATCCTTTTCGCGGTTCTCGTGATGTTTCGGTTTTCCGGAATATTAATAAGAGCATTGTTTACAATCCACCCCCAAATGTACACCCAAATCGCCTTAGCCTACCTTGTATGCACTCACCTTTAGTGCATTATTGTTATCATGCTAAACCCTTAGTTCAATTATCTTGTTACTTGCATGGTTGCTAAGTCGAGTCATATCTTTTGTAAGCAGTTTTGGGATGATTGGGACTCATGGGTAAAGTAAAATTTTATGGAGTGACGGAAAGAACGTTAAATTGAAATTCCTTTATTTACGTAATAAAATGCTCCAAGTGTTTTGATCTTTTCAAATCGGGTCAAATTAGTGTTAGAGTAATAAAAACTCAAGTGTAGGGATGCTCCTATAAATCCCTTTATTTTGATGTTATCATAGAGGATGGTAGAGTAAAAGTGTATGCAAAAAAAATGAAAAAAAGAGTGTTGAAAAATAAAATAAAATAAAAGAAAATAAAGAAAAAAACATACGGGCTACCATCCTACATCTATCTTTATATTTATGTTTTTTTGTTTCAAAGTATCTAGAGTTTAGTGAGTCGAGTCTTGGCTTAGCAACGCCATTCTTTTCATGCTTGTAACATAAGATTTTTGACTTGCCACCACTAAATCGCCTATCCAACCAAACCCTTAGTTTCCCTACCGTAAGCCTAACGTTACAACCATTTTTAAAGACCTCTTAGATAGTTGTTCCTAGGTGCTTACGCCAAAGCGGTGGACGTTTGATCTAGTCTCAAGCCTATGGTAATCTATGTACTATGACCGGTTAATGAGTGTTTATCTTCCATTTCCATTTACTATATTTCATATACACCGAGAGATGAGAGAATCCAAACATCCCTTGTGAGGTGCTAGTATATAATTTCCGTGCTTGTTATGACTATTATGTGCTTTTACTTGTTGTGAATTATGTTAAACCAATGCTTCATGCCCCATAACTTATAAATTGATTGTAAAAGCACATTTGCTTGAGGACAAGCAAATACCAAGTGTAGGGATATTTGATAAGGATTTTAAACGTACACTTTTAAAGGGTCATGTAAGCCCTTAATCACCCACTTTTATATCCATTCTTGCTTAATTTCGTTCATTTTCACTTTTAGGTCTCTTGGAAGCAAAATCTTGGAATGATGCATATTTGGACGATTAGGAGTGAATGTATGAAGAAAATGGCTAAGTCAAGATCGAAGACACTCAATGCTGAATTTGAAGGCGACGGTGTCACAATCAAAGGCGACGCGCCGTCCCTCTATACATAATTAAATTTGTGACTCAAGAGACTTTTCTAAAATACACCGACGGCCAGCTTTAAGAAGGAAGGCGTCACGAAGACTTTTCATTTCGGACGGCCTAGATCCGAATCGACGATGCCACTATCGAAGCCCGACGGTCACAACTCCAACGACGTCGTCCCAACTATTTCTTGGCCAAGACAAAACCCTAATGACGGAGATCGACGGCGTCCCAACTATAAAGCGACACCATCGCGAATGTAAAACTATATATAGAAATCGAATTTTCGAATTTTGAGAGGTAGACTTGTGGAGTAAAACCTAAAATGATTGTAGTCGGTTTGGACGAGTATCTTAGGGTTCTCATACTCTATTTTACATCAAGATAAGTGTTTTACTTCATTGATTTCATTATGTCTTCGATTGAATGTGTGTATGCTTGCATGTTTAACATGTTCGCTAAATTTCTTGTGTGTTTGCTTAGATCTATGAAATCTAGTTATTAATTATTGATCGGTTGTCTCTTATCTTTGCAATTGGCTTAGGAGTGCACTAGGCTATCGTTATGTTTAATTGCTTGAGTAATTTTGTGAACCTTAGTTTATGAGTCACTTAGCGGTTGTAGGCTAAACATCCAAAGATAACCTTAGAGTTAGTTTATGATTGACCTAGAGATTTCATAGGCAATAACCTTAAGGTTGTCTCAAATAGTTAGGGAGAAAAGCACACCCTACGACCTTAGAAATCACAGCGTTAAGAATAAGGACGTGAAAATTCAACCACCAATAAAAATAACTAGGGAGTATTAGTATCTAGGTAGACACATTTTAATCATCATATGAGCACACATCAATAGACATAAGACTACCCATTAGTTTAGATAATTAGATATTAGAGTAATCGGTATAAGTACCAAACCCCAAATCTAAACCCCGATATTTTACCCTTAGCTTTCTAAAAATATTAAAAAGATAAAAATAATCTTCCTCAACCTCAACCTTAGCGTAGTACACTTCTCACTAACATTCCTATTCCCCAGAGAGCGATATCAATACCGAGGCTTACCCAATACTACACTACAACGATTAGGTTCACCGCCTAGGGTGTTGAAAAACTTGCTCGACGAGAAGGAAGTTCCTTTGACCCCGAATCGTTGTGCACGCGCATCACTAGGGCGGTTCAGAATTCTTCGTTAATAGTAAGCTTTTGAAAGAGGTTAACCATACTATCATTGCCCTATTGCCTAAAGTTAATTCTCCTACCCGGTTTCGATTTTAGGCCTATATCTTGTTGCCATGTCTTTGTTTAAGTGTATTAGTAAGATTATTGCCAATCGTATCAAGGATAGTCTTACTAGTTTGGTTGGGTCGAACCAATGCTTTTGTTCCTAGTCGTCGATTCGGATAATATTTTGCTTACTCGGGAGCTTATGCATAATTATCACCTTGATTGTGGTCCACCTTGGCAAATCCCACATCGTGAGTCTTTGAGCTCATAAGATAACATTGCGGGCAAAGTGGAAAATATTGTGAAGTGAAGCCACAAAAACAAAGCCGTGAGCTGCGGGCAAAGCGGACGAGTAGGCGGATGTTACATTCAAAGTGGACATTCATAAAGCGATGATACGGTTGATTGGCGGTTTTGCGTATCGTTGATCGGTTTTGGGTTTCACTCGTGTATGGTTCATTGGATTATGGAATGTGTATCTACCACTTCTATTTCGATTAGTGTGAATGGTAGTTTGCGGTTATTTTAAGGGCAAGACCCGCTTCCCATTTTATTTTGTGGCTTAGGCAAGGAGACCCGCTTACAGACTACATCCACAATAGCAACTCCTCACATCAACTTCCATGAGATCTTCAACGTGTAAGACGTTTGTAGTATCATAGCGACACCACAAACACCACCACTAAAATTCCATCGTATTATAGACACAAGTTACAAATTAGTCACCACCAAAGGCGTAAAAATACGAATGAAACTAACAAGTACTACCGTTCAAACAAAGATAACCACCTCTTTATCAACGTTGAATCAAAGAGAATGCAACGCCATGAATGTACCAAAGGCAAGAAACCAATAAGAATAGTAACAAACAATGCAAGAATCGCAACTTATACCATGATCACCCTTCCAAGAACACCACGAAGATCAATCAAGACTAGAAAGGGCACCATGCAACATACCAAGGGTAAAGCGAAACCCTAACAAGCAACCGACTTATCCACACCACATCGAACAAATCGAGACATGAATCACAAACTAGGGTTGATAACAAAACCCTAGAAACCATGAAAGTGTATCTCATCACCCACAAACCATTAAAAATAATCGAACACGAGCGTGCCATACCAAAACCCTAGCGAGGTTACCTTCAAGCAGTTAAAGACAAAACCCCAACAGGTTTTGTAGAATTAAACCGACCAACAGACTCCACGATCGACCGGCAGATATAAACAAAGCTTATATGCGAGATCCACCAACATGATGTACCATAATCAAGATACGATCGTCAACAACAGATTTATCGAAACCCTAAAGACACGATAACACTCAAAACGCGTTAAATCGAATTAACCAAAGAACAAATTGGAATAGGTCTTTGAAAAACACGAATGTTAAACACCACCAAACACAAATCGTTGAAGGAAACAAGATCAAGAAACGGATTAAATGAAATCGATTGAAAGTTAGATGGTTGGGTTTCGACAAAACCTCACCGCCACCTTCTTTTATGTAAAACAAACCCACAAAACGTATTGCATACCCACCAAGGAGGTAGAGAGGACGTTTATGGATAGGTTAATGGCCGGAAGAATTTCTCCTATTTGTTTACTCTAGTCATGGAGGTGTTAGCGCTTATGCTCCAGTGGAGGTTAGGGATTACGGGTTATTTACTTATCATCACAAAAGCTCTCGATTACATATTATTAATCTTTGCTTTGAGATGATTTGTTTTTTCGCTCATGGTAATGCGGATTCGGCCGGGGTCATTATGGAGGCTTTGGAAGAATTTAAGCATGCTTCGGTCTTACTCTAGTCTGGCGATAAGGATTTAAAGGTACACTTCGAGGGGTCATTTAAGCCCTTAATCGACCACTTTTATATCCGTTTATCGCTTAATTTCGTTCCTTTTCACTTTTAGGTCTCTTGAAGGCAAATTCTTGGCATCCTAAACGATTTCTCTCTGGTGAAAAAAGCGACCAAAAACCCTAACCATTCTCAATTCGTTTTTTACTAATTTTCTGCCTAATTCTCTTGAGTTCATGCAACGATTTGCTTTAGGTGCTAATTAACATTCGTGTTATTTAGTTTTCTTCTGATTTGTTGGTGTTTCATACGTTTTGGTAGATTGCTAGTAATCGCTTTTTAGGGTTGTTTGGAACCGACTTGTGCTTTCTTGATCGCTAACTATTCTGAATTGTTTTTAAGTCGGTTTGTGCATTCCCCTATATCTGTATTGGTGTTTGGGATTTGTTTGAATCGAGTTAACATATTTATCATACGATAACCATGGTGGGATACGGTTAGAACCTGGTCTTTAAGGCGTATTAAACCCTAACTTTTTAGTTAGGGTTTAATTTAGTTGATTGGTGTTGCTTGCTTGCTTTGGAGGTTATTAATTGTTCTACTATTTGTTTAAGGTTGCTTATTGTAAGTGGGTGTGAGAGAGATGGAGAAAGGGTTTTTTAACAAGGATTCTTCGTCGAAAGCTGCAAAACCAGCCACTAACTTGGCCGATCAAGTTGGTGTGAATAAGGATCCTAATCCTTATGCTATGCTTGACATTAACGCGTTGGATGCTAGATTGAAACGTTTAAAAGGTCTTGATGGTGGTTCTATTGTTCCTGAGGTACGTAAAGCTGCTAGGGTTGTCCGTAACCCTAGCAATAACGATGGTAATTTTTTTGGGGATGCTAAGTTTGATTCGGTTTAGAGCACTTCTAACATGGAACAGACTGACCCATGGGATGACTCTAGGTTGGGGCTTGATAGAGATAAGGCTGGTACTTCTTTGAGTGGGGTGGATTTGAGCACTCAAGAGACTCCTTCTAATGCTTACGGTCATGATACTTGTGTGCCTCCGTTGGTAATTCCTAGTGTTGATTCGAATGTGGTTAAGGAGTCTATTTCGGTCTGATGTAAATGGCAATGAAAATGTTCCTAAAGAATCAAGGTCGTTTGCTAATGTGTTAAAACCGAAACAAGTCACGAGGAAAGTTAATTTTCACCATTGGTGAACGAGAATCGGATTGACAACCATGATACGGTTCTTCCTAAGGCTGCTTTGGAGGGAGTGTTTAATCGTTATGATAATCCTCTTATTGGCTTCTTTGTTGGAAACAATTCTCGCCTAGCCGACTATTAAGATCTATTCACTAAACCAATTTTGGGTTGTGTGAATCGCTTTCCTAAATTTGTTTGAAGTGATTATAGGCTGAACGTTAAACACATTTAGGGTTTTTGGATTTGAAAGTTGTGTGTAACATTGTAAGTGGGTTTAAAGAGATGGAACAAGGGTTTTATCGGGGTTTGAAGCGTCATCATCCAAGAATAATGGGCATGTATCGACCGTAATTGTTACCGATTCGATTACTTGATTTGGATGCGTTGAATGCTCGCATGTGTCGGTTAATGAATCGAGATAGTGGGAACAATGAGGTTAATCGGTTCATGAACAATGTTAGGGTGTTGCGTGACCCTAATATTAATTGAATCTGAGTCCTCTTGTTTTGAATGCGAGTGGTTCTCCTACAAGCGTGGATGCTAATGCTGATTTTATGGGGCCTCGAACGAGTTGTGGTGAGTCGATTTCCTCGATGAGGAGCCCTAGTTCGCCCATTGAATTGGCTACTCTTGGTAGTGTTGAATCTGCGAGTGGGGGCGTGGTTATGAATGATGTCGAGAAGGATGATACTGGTTTGGAATATGCTGCTGTTTTGACATCGACACCTCCTGCTACTTCGGTTTTTCATGTCAATATGGACATGGAAGGTAGTCGTGTATGCTTTGGTGAGTCGGATTTTGTACCGACTATGAACCCTTACACGCTTACTAATAATGTTGTTGGTAGTGTGGGCGTTGGTAATGATGCTACGGATGGTGGTAGGTTTGAATTCAACATCTATTACTCGCTCCACTATTAAGGATGGTACACAATCTGTTTATATCAATCCTTATTTGAAATCAGATTGTGTTGTGAATACGAGTTTGGCAACTGATTCGGTTAGTAATTTGCATGCAAATGAATATGTTTTATTTGTAACTTTCACCTACGAGTTATTGGATTCTAAAGGTGAGGCTCGTTGTCATGATGCTCATATGTCCAAACCCGATGATGAAGGGTTTGATGTTGGTTATTCTATCGGTGATCTTGGTCCTTTGTTAATGAACACAGTCATATTAGTCCCGATATGGCCTCTTGTAATGTAGCCGATGTAAGTGTCACAAAGGGATCGTGTTCGTTGGTCGGTAATGGGTGTTCTTTTTACGAAGTGGGCGTTTGTGAGGCAAGGGAGTTGGTTGGCGGTTTGTCTTTGAATACTTTGAATCCCATTGCTGATTCGGTCCCATCTAAGGTTGATTCGAGATCATGTGGTATCCTTTGTTGATCATTCTAATTACGGTAGCGCATCAAAGGTACTTAATAGCTTTCTTTTGATGTGGGGAAGGTTATGGGTGCTAAAGTTGTCATTCCTATGGTTGTAGTCGGCGATATGAGCTCTAAATATACAAATACCGTTCTGACTATTTCCTTAGTCAACAGTAGCATTAGTTGAAGATTATGTTAAACATGCATGGGCTAAGTTTGGTTTTGAAAAAGCTATGATGCGCAATGGTTTCTTCTTTTTCAAATTTTTGTCACATGAGGGTATGGTTCGGATGCTTGATCTTGGTCCGTGGTTTATTAAATCACAGCCCATGATCCTTAAGATTTGGGTGGCGAATACTAAGTTAGAAAAGGAGGAAATCAAACAGGTATCGATGTGGGTGCGGATTCATAATGTACCCGCGGTGGCTTATTCTAAAACTGGTATAAGTTTGATTGCTTCTCAACTTGGGCGACTCATTAGATTGGATGCAGGTACTAGTGCCATGTGTGTCAATCCGTCGGGTCGTTATTCTTATGCACGTGTTCTCATTGAACTATCTGCTACACGTGATATGTTGGAGTCAATCGATGTTGCGATACCATTGCCTAAGGGTAATGGTCATTATTTGGAAGTTCTTGATGTTGAATATGAATGGTGGCCTCCTAGATGCTCTAAATGCAATATCTTCAATCATGAAGATGGTTCTTGTCCTCGTAAGACTATTAAGGCCCCTGTTGTTGATGTTCAAGAAGATGGAAGTAAAGAAAGGTGGAAAAAATTTCGCTAAATTTAAGCAAGTTTTGGTCTATAAACCAAAAGGTTCTCTTCAATCTGGCCTATTTCTAAACCTAGTACTTCAAAGGATAGTTTGGTTTCTAATGTTGCCATGAAGGGTGATCGACCGTGGCGCTTCTCTTTGGATATAGTGGGTAACCTCTAATCGGACTAATGTATATGACTATTTCGGATAACATTCACTTAGGTCATTTGAGGAGTTTTATTGATACTGAGTATGGAGGAAAATAAGGTACTTGATTCTAATATTGACCCTGCTGAAGTACCTTTGAAGGATAATGGTAAAGAGAAGGGATGTGTTGGTGATTCGTGTATGAGGGAATCGCATGGTTCTTTACACTACTCCAACGGGTGTGGATCCTTGTTCTTTGAAGGGTAAGGATCCTAATGATGATATTGTTTCTGAAAGTGATGATGAAGTCTTAGAGAACTATTTTGAGGACTACGAGGACATCGGGCTTTATTCTTCCACATCCAAGATTCGTAGTGGTTCTTTTAAAGATTTTAAGGTGCAAGGACGCAAGAAGACTTAGTTTGTTTTTTATGTTTATCTTGTAAACTTGGTCTTTTGTTTTCTTGTTGTTAGGTAGCTTTTTTAGCTTGTGTTGATTGTAGTTGCACATGTGTGTGCATTTATGTTGCCCTGATCGGGCTTGAGATGAGGGATTCACCCTCATCCTTTGTACTTCAACGTTTTTTGGTGTAATGAATTTTACCAGGCGGAAGGCCTTTTACCCAAAAAAAGAATATTGCGTTCCCCTTGGTCCGAAACTACGTCACTAACACGTGGGGTAAGTTTGGGTTAAAGAAACTTATGAAGAATGACGATGGTGTGTTCCTCTTTAAGTTTGATTCTAAAGAGGGTGTTGATACTGTCCTTCAATGGGGTCCTTGGATTATTCGCAATTCTCCTCTCATCCTCACTAAATGGACTCCTGATGTTTTACTGTCTAAACGTGAGGTTACCAAAGTTCCCGTATGGATTAAATTGCATAATGTACCATTACTTGCATATTCGGAAGATGGGTTGAGCCTTATTGCTACTCAGGTGTGTAAGCCGATTATGCTAGATGCTTTCACTAGTTCTATGTGCGTTGATTCATGGGGTCGTATTAGTTTTGCACGTGCTCTTGTTGAATTATAATCGAACTCTGATCTTAAACATGAGGTGACTATGGCGATCCCTAAAAAGGATGATAGTTGTTTTACTACGACATGTATCAAGGTTGAATATGAATGGAAACCTCCACATTGTGCGGAATGTAAAGTGTTTGGGCATGTTAATGCTAGTTGTCCTAAGAGCATTAAGGAGCATCTTGTTGTAGCTCCCACCTCGTCTTTGGAAGAGCGATGATGGGTTTAAGGTGGTGCGAGAATCGGAAAGCCAAACCCAAAGGTGCGAAGATGTCAATTGGTATTAATATGGGTAAGGGTCCTAGATTTGCACCTAGGAAGCGGTATATGTTGCAAAGGCGAAACACGGAAGTCGCTAGTGTTAATGCGAAAAGTACACCTATTACTACGTCTAACTCATTTGGGACTCTTGAGGTGCAATATGACACGGGTATCCCATGTCATCGTGGTTGATTCTACTCGTCAAGGCGAAGATTGTGAATTCTTCGGTTGTACTAAGGAAGCGGTATGGATGGTTCTCGGGGGAAGGAAACTCATGTTGATACAAGTGCGGCTATTAAGCCTCCGAAGAATATGACTTTTTCTGCTACTAAGGTAAGTAATCCATTTTCTAAAGTCGGGAATGTAACTTGTTCTGATAGTGAAGAGGATGAGGTTTTGGAGCCGGATAACCCTATGGCGTCATTTTTGGCTTCTGGGGGAGGTGGGGACTAGAGCTTGAAGACTTTGATGATTATCTTCGCTGCTCAAGTCTACGATTTACCGAGACACTTGGAGGATATGTGTGACATGTATGATGTTAGTCTCTTAGGTCGTGGTAGGAAGTAATTTAGAATGTTTGGTTGTTCATAAGATTGGCATGTCTTTCTTATGTAATCTGTTTGGTTAAAGTGCACTTTTAGTGTGTGTCTGTTGCCCATGTAATGGGCCAAGGTGAGAGATTCACTCTCATCCGTTGTACTTAAACGTTTTGGTTAATATATTTTACCAGGGTGCAGGATTATTCCCCTTTACCCAAAAAAGAAGGCAAATTGCTGGAATGACACTTATTTGGACAAAAAGGCGTGAATATATGAAGAAAATGGCCAAAGTCAAGATCAAGACACTCAAGCTTTGGAATTGAAGGTGACGTCGAGTCAAGGGGACGCCCATGCAATATGCTCCAAAATTTTGATGGCTCGATGGCAATTTGATATTTTGTACTGACGGTCGAGCTTTAAAGTAGGCGTCACAACTCGGGCGGCCTAGATTCGAGATTCAGCGGCATCGAAGATGGCGTGGCGTCACAACCACAAGGTGGCCGTCACAAACTTGACGTGGTCAAGCGAAACCATAATGGCGGCGATCCGGCGGCATCACAATTAAAAGTGACGCCGTCGCGGTTGTAACTCTATATATAAATTGAATTTTCGAGACTTTTAAAGAGGTAGTTTTGTGGGTAAAACCTAATAACGGTTTTGGTACGTCTTGGGCAGTATCTTAGGGTTCTCATACCTATTTTACAACAAGATAAGTAATTTACTTCATTGATTCAATTATGTCTTGATTGTATGTGTGTATGCTTGCATGTTTACCATGTCCCATTAATTTACTTGTGTGGTTGCTTAGATCTATGAAACCTAGGTATTGAATATTGATTGGTTGTCTCTTATCTTAATTGTAATTGGCCTAGGATTGCAATAGGCCATCATTGTATTTTTAATGCTTGAGTAATCTTTGTGAACATTAGTTTATAATCGCCTAGAGTTGTTGTAGGTAAAAATCCAAAGATAACCTTAGAGTTGGTTTATGAATCCTAGAGATTTTGTAAGAAATAACCTTAAGGTAGTCTCAAAGAGTTGGGAAGAAAGCATACCCTACGACCTTAGAAGACACAACGCGTTAAGAATAAGGACGTGACAATTCAACCATCAATGGGGATAACTAGGAGTAATAGCATCTAGGTAAACACATATTTAATCATCATACGAGCACACATCAATTAGACATAGACTACCCTTAGCTTAGTTAATTTGATAATTAGAATAGTAGAGTAATCGGTGAAATACCACCCCAAATCCAATACCTCGAGATTAGTACCTTTCAATTTCCTAAAATATATGAAAAGATAAAAAATAATCTTCCTCAACCCCAACCTTAGCGTAGTAATTTCTCACTAGCATTCCTATTCCCCTAGAGAACGATATCAATCCCGAGGCTTACCCTAATACTACACTAAAGCGATTATGTTCATCGCCTAGGTGGTTGAAAAACTTGCTCGAAGAAAGGAAGTTTCCTTTGACCCCGAGCAGCGGTGTACGCGGTTCAAGTTTTGGCGCACGCCATAGAATAGAATAGCTAGTTAGAGTCTATCTCGTTTAGGTTCCATTGCTTGATTCTATCAAGTAAGCTTTTTCTCATTTTAGCTTCTTCGTAGTCTATCCCTTCTTCGTGACCTTTGTTAGTAATCCTATCACTTTCCATTATGGAAGGTGATAATCAACCCCACTCATCAACCCACCACCAAATGACCCACCAAGAGGCCGTACTCTTGGTGAATACTCAGACCAAGTCACCTAGGCTATAGGAACACCATTGAGCTTCCCAACCAAGCCCGAACTCGGCCGCCCGATCCGACACCACCCGGTTGGTGCAAAACGGATGTGCATTCCATGGACTTGCTCGAAGATCCCTAATCAAACATCTTAAGGATTTCCTTAAAATCGTCGATTCCATCGACCTCGATGCTACTACTCGCGAGACCACGCGCTTGCGTCTCTTCCGATTCTCTCTGCGGGACCAAGCTAGTAATGGCTCGAGCGACTTCCCGCCGGTTCCATCCCAAGTTGGGATGATCTCACTTCTCGTTTCCTTGCCCAATTTTTCCCACCGGGGAGAACTACTAAGCTTAGACGAGACATCTTGACGTTCCAACAACTTCAAGACGAGTCTCTCTACGAGGCATGGACCCGATTCAAAGACCTGCTCCACAGAGTCCCTCGTCATGGCATTGATCTTTGGCTTCATGTCCAAATCTTCTATGACCGTACCAATTTCATCACAAGGCGATCCATTGATCGAGCCGCCGGTGGAAGGCTTAGCAACTCCAACGCAGAAGAATCATGGGATATTATAGAAGAGCTTGCCAATCAAAGCTACGAAAGTTGGAATAAATCCCATGAAACCCCCGTTAAAGTGGTTAATGCCATATCAATCCCTCATGTGTCTTCCAACGTCACTGAAGAGCAAATGAGTGCTCTTGAGAGAAGGATTGATTATCTAATTGAGAGGCAAAGGAGAGCTCCTGAACCAACCCATCGAACAATGGTTAATTCCTCTAACTCCGCCAACCACCCAACACCTTTCTCTTAATCACTAAGCCGTGAGCAAAATCTCAATTCCGAACGGCCCTTCCGTTCTACTTCTCCAGTACCACTCTCACCAAGATTTAAGGAAAAATGAGAGTACATGGCATATCTGGAAAGATTAGCAAAATTTGAAGAGAAGGTTTATAGGCAAAGGAGGAAATGCAGGCAAAAATAGCGGAGATGATGAACTTGGTAAAAGAGTATACTAAGATGAAGGATCCGAAAAGGTGCTAGTGAGAAGCGATGATCACCTCCCACTTCGCTTGTTAACGCTGCTTCCATTGTACACGAGGACGATGGAGTAGTTGAGAAGAAGGAGACTAAGATAAGGGGATAGTGAGGAAGAAGGAGGAGGTGAAACCAATGATGAACCCGAGACCATTGAATACTACCTTAAGCACGAGATTAGTAAAAAAACAATTGTTAACCAAGTGAACAACTTTAGGTACAACGAGTTTCTTAGGAAAGCCCTAGAAGGAGAAATAATAGAAAAAGAGTATGAAACCATGCCTATGGGACCTATGTATGAGCTGGTTCTAAAAAAACCAGTAACTAAAAAACGAGAAACCACGGGGAAATTCGTAATACCATGTAGCATAGGTGACATTGATAATATAAATGCCTTAGCCGATCAAGGATCTGATGTAAACATAATGCCGCTATCGGTCTATAATAAGTTGGCAAGGAAGAGCCAACAAGACCAATCTTAGACTTTCCTTAGCAAATCACACATATGTCACCCCATAGGAATAGCGGAGGATGTCTTAATTGGGTGCCAATATTGTCTATCTGGTGGACTTCGTGATCATAGACATTGAGGAAGATAGAAATATGCCACTCATTCTTGGAACACCTTTTCTAGCCATCGCCAAAGCAACCATCAAATGCGTTGAGGTATCATGATACTCAAAAGTGGCAAGGGATACGCTAGGATACCTATTGTTCCAAGATATCCTTTGAAGATAATAGGGAAGATTACTGATGAGAATCCACATGTCCCTAACAATACGGTTAGGAAGAAAATTAACGAATGGGAAAGAGGGCTTAGAGACTTCGTGGTTCAAGGGCTACATGTGACATTATGGAAACGAAATAAAAAGTTAGGAAATAATCCTACCTCAATACCACAAACTCAAAAGAACCCTAAGGAATTCTTGAATGGAGAAAAGGTGATTTTTGTATAAATCGAGAATAAAAGCATTAAGAGGAAGAAATAAGCCAAGATGGTTTGGGCCTTATACGGTGAAAGAAACTAATCTAAAGAATAAAACCGTTATCATAATAGACGACGTTGGGAAGGAGTCCACGGTTAGCATACAACGTCTACAACCTTTAGATGAAGGCTTAGTAAATGAAAAAGGTGACGATAATAAAGTCACGTAGGGGCACGACTTCGAGTCTAGCTACAAGACTCATAAATAAAGAAAAGCTCTTCGTGGGAGGTAACCCATGCTTAATTGTTTGCTTGTTTGTGTGTCGTATATATTTTTATTGATTGTTTATTCTCATGTTTGAATCTGTGAAAATGCTTTATTTTGTCTTTAACCTCGTCTTAATTACATATAAAGGTATTTTACAAAAAGGATAAGTGTAGGGAAGATTACACACGTTTTCAAAAGAACGTGAACATGAGAACTACGATTAGTGAAAATGATATATATGTGTGTTTTTTAGAGTCAAATGCTTGTATCGAAGTCATAATGGATGTTTTGCGAGGAATTTTTAAGATTTTAAATGTGTAATTTTTCAAAAATGCGACATACCGGCTTCTGTCGGGATAACTGGCGGTGTCGAGATTAGAACCCGGCGTCGGAGGGCGAAATAACTTATAAATTTCTCTCGTTTTACGTGCTAATTATAAATTTTTGGAAATTCTTAAGTCTTAATTTTCCGAAAATGCAAACATCCATTCCACAAGCATTATGTCCTAGTTTAGTAGAGTCATATATAGTTTTACACCCGATTTTGTGAAGGTTTGAGTCTATTTTCTTAAAGTGTGCGGGTTTTATTTATCAAGAAGAAGATACATAAGATTCGATGGAGCTTTTCACGCATACATTCTTCTTGAAGAAGATTTTAACCACTACTTCACACACGGATCCTACCGAGCTAATCGGGGGAGTATTAGTTTCTTCGCTTTTAATTACCTTCCATTATTATTTGTTCTCATGTTTGAATTTGTGAAAATGCTTTATTTTGTCTTTAACCTAGTCTTAATTACATATAAAGGTATTGTACAAAAGGGATAAGTGTAGGAAGATTACACATGTTTTCAAAAGAACGTGAACATGAGGATTCGATTATTAAAAGATATACATGTGTGTTTGTTAGAGTCAAATGCTTGTATCGAGTCATAATGGATGTTTTCGCTGAGAAAATTTTTCCGATTCTAAAGATATAAATTTTCCGAATTAAAGAGCAACATTAAAACCCTAAATTCTCTCTCTCTCCTAGGGAGATTTAAATGCCACCCTCCTATTTTTGGCCAATCAATCATCTTGTTTAGCCTCTACTTCGTGTATGCAATCGTTTCAGTTTGATTTTGTGTTCTAGGGGTGGCGTCTTATTTCTTGATAGTAGTATCTTTCTGAATTTTCTCTAGGTGTGATTTGCGATTCCTTATTATTTTTATTTTCCGATCGGATTGTCTATACGATTCTATTTGTTATCATTCTTAGGTTTGCAAATCTTGTTTCTGCATGGTTTACTATCACTCATTATTGGTTGATTTTTATTTTATTCTTGATCATGGGTCGGTGCTTCATAGTTTTCCAAATTCTACTTTGATCATGGGACGGTGGTTAATATTTTTGATCAATCTACGTTTTGCTTGACTATTAGTATTCCATGCTTTTTTATTCATCTTGAAGGGAACCGACAATTCTTAAATACTTAAGTCAATCTAATTCACATGCTCAATTGGTCCATCGTGGGTCGGTTGTGAAGGTATTATATTGATCAGCTTGTGGGTCGGTATGGTATGCATTAATTGAGGTTTTTTCTTGATCGATTATTGTTATTATATCTCAATTATTGTTGGTCGCTGGCATGTCGCCTTTTAAATGTCTAATGTAACTTTCTAGGGTTTTGTTTATCACTTGTTCGTGTTGTGTGGGTTTGTTGATCTTTCATGTGATTCGATATCTGGCTGTTCTTTGGCATGTTCTATATCAGAGTGGTGATTTTTGTAAGTGGGTTAAGAGAGATGGAAGTCAAGTTTGTGGGTATACTTGTTCAAAAACCTTCGGCGTGTTCAAGGACATGTGCTACTCGGCTACTTTTTGGTCCTATGTCCGTTTTTACTGGAAGTTAGGGTTGTTCACCCTATTGTGTTTAGCTGCTCTTTTTTCTGATTATGTCATGATCGTTTATGACATGGTTGGAGTTTCTTGCTCCTTTCGATCCATGTTCTTGGGCTGCATTTTCATTACTTGTAGATCGAATGGTATTCTTTTTTGGTTGGAAGTTAGGGTCTCTAACCTATATTTTCTTCTTTGGAAGTTGTACCTGTGGTTGAGTGATGATGTAAACCTTTCTTTGGAACGATCTATTTATTTAACTTGGGTTTGATGGTGTTTATTTATCTTCATGTGGTACATTTGAAGTTGCACCATGTTTCTGTCGCTTTTGCTATTACAACCCACGTGCAATGTGAATTCATTGTGGTGTGTTTGTTGTTGATGGTTGTAAGCGCTCTTGTGGAAGTGCATAGGTTGGATAAATTCGTTGGTTATTCTTATTGGGGATTGGTTTTGCATCTTAACATACACCTTTGGAGCAAGTTTATGCTTGTTGCTCTGTCCGTGGTTTTAGAGTCTCTCACCAACCGTTGTGTGAAATTTGTGACCTATAATCCAATTTCTTTGTCATGATAATCGAATTTTGGACCTGTTATTGGACTTGTGGTAAGTTGGAGGATTCATATGATATGGGTTTGTGGACTTTTGCAACTTATTCATGACATATTATATGGGGATTCTTCATGGAAGATTAATGTGGAACATCATAATGATTTAGAAGGCTCGAGTGCTTTACTTGAGTAGTATTGTAATGTATTATGTTCTTTTGTCATTATTGGTAGTTTCATTTTGTTCGGTTATAGGAATGGTGTGTCATTCTTATATTAGAGTCTCAGATGTTGCACATGTTGTGCATTTTTCCTCGCCTGATCAGTGAGGGCATGGATTCACCCATGTCATTTGTACTTCAATGTTTTTGGTGTAATAGTATTTTGCCGGGTGAATTAACCCTTTACCCAAAAAAAAAAAAAATTCCGTAAAATCGCACCCGGTTTCTTCAGGGATAACCCGACAGTCGGGATCGCAACATGATGACGTCGGAGGAGAAACAACTTATCTTTTTCTCTCTTTTTCGTGCTACTTATAAATTTTAGAATTTCTCGGGTCTTATTTTTTCGAAAACTGTAAACATCCATTCCACAAGCATTATATCTTAGTATAATAGAGTCATATATAGTGTTACAAGCAATTTTACGAAGGTTTCGTTTGTTTTCTTAAAGTGTGCGGGTTTTATTTATCGAGAAGAAGATACAAAAGATTGGATGGAGCTTTTGGTCATACATTCTTCTTGAAGAAGAATTTAACCACTACTTCACACGGATCACCGAGCTAATCGGGGAGTATTAGTTTCTTTCGCTTTTAATTACCTTCCATTATCATAACTTTGATACTTTCGGAGAACATTGGGGACAATGTTAGTGTAGGAAGGGAAAACAAAACGGGAACTTTGAAACTATGTTTATCCTTGACTATTTGTCTTGTCCAATTTCATTTGTGTAATAAACCATGAGAAATATCGGTTAGGGTATTATTTGACACATCACATTGAAACATAAACCCTAATCGTATGTTTTTTCTTTGTCGGTTTTTAATCGATTATTCATAGAGATTAGGTTTATTGATCCTTTCTTTTAAACCCTAAACGATTTCTTAATGCTAATCTTGAATCGTTGAAGGTTTCCTAAAAATATTACTTTCTTGTAATCGTTTTTTTAGGGTTTCATCTGCTTGGTTATCGATCGTTTATAATGTCATGGTATTATCTTTATTCGATCCGCTTCTTTGGTGCTTCATATATCGTTTCTCATTGCATGGAGCCTTGGTTGGGGTTTCGTATTATTATGATGGTATATGGTAATTTTGGATGGGGCTTAACGATATACAAAACCTTTTTGGGGTTTCGTATCTTCTTGATCCGGTTAATGCGTGGTAATCAAAACTTTTGGTTTTGATTCATTATTGTTTAGTGCTCCCGCCGCTTGTGATGATGATTACGCTTGTGGTTATTACATGATCCTTAGCGTGTCGTGAGGCAACCTGTTTGTGCTAATATGGTGTTAGTATGATATAAGTGGGTTTTGAGAGAGATGTAAGTCGAGGTTTGAAGGTAATCTTGTTCAAAAACCTCTCATCCGTTTCAAGGACGTTATTTGATTCTTATTTTGGTTGGCCTTGTGATACGTCTATTCGAATCATCATGGACATGTTCTTGATTTTACATTGGTCTTGGGTTCAGATTACTGGAAGTTGAGGGTTGTTACCCTATGATTATGTTCTATGCTGGGTATCACATTGGGGTTTGGTTTAGCATCTCAACGCACACTTTTGGAGGCGAGTTTATGCTAGTTGCCTCATCCGTGGTTTTAGTCTTCCACCAATAGTGCGAAATTTGAACTCGATTCTTATTAGATTACATGATAATGGAGTTGATGTGCGTTTGGGTTTATACGTATTTGTTGGTTATTCTTATTGGTGTTACGGCTTGCATCTCAACATACACCTTTGGAGCGAGTTGAGCTTCAGCTTGTCTCTATCAGTGGTTTTAGAGTCCTCACCAACCGTGTGTGAAACTTGTGAACTCGTGACTTCAATCGAGGACCATGATATTGTATATTTGGGCGATGCTGGAAGTTTGGACTACTATGGCGACTTGAAGATTCAAGTATTTCTACTTGAAGTGCATTTATTCTTATTCTTTTATCGTAGTAGTCGATGTTTAGTTATAAGTGTGATGCCACGCTTATATTTAAGTTATAGAATGATGTTGCATTCCTATAGAGAGTCTCGTAAGTGTCCTAAGGACCGAGATGATTTACCCTCATCCTTTGTACTTCATTGTTTTTGGCGTAATATATTTTAATGGGTGAATTACCCTTTTACAAATATATATATATATATATATATATATATATATATATATATATATATATATATATATATATATATATATATATATATATATATCTATCGGTTAGGTAACTTTGAAACTATACTTATCCTTGACTATTTGCCTTGTCCAATTTTATTTGTGTAATAAACCATGAGAAATATCGTTAGGGTAATTTTGGCACCAAATTTAAAATTTTTCATGACATGTAGGGTGGGCCATTAGTCTTAATAAAGCGCCTCATGGATAAGAAGTTATATGACTAGCACAAAATCCTTTACCTCTCAAATTCCACCTAAAATGCGAGGATCGCTTTAGATATGTAGGAATTAAAGCATTCATCTTTAAGGCTTCGAGAGTGTACCCTAAGTATAATGATTCTAGAACTTGGTTTGTGATGCATTCGAGATCGCTGGTGAGACTACACTTGTGTAGTTAGGAGTAACTAAATGATAAGAGGCATTAGGATAACCCTTGTTTGATACCAGATTATAATTACTTCTACCACACTCATTGAGTAATTCCCACACCATTGCGTTGTACTATCTTTAGTACACGATACCCTAGTTAACCCCTAAGAGCCTATCCTTTTCATGGTCTCGTGATGTTTCGCCCTAATATCGGTGAAGAGCATTGCTTACAATCCACCCCAAATGTACACCCAATCGCCTTAGCCTATCATGTATGCACTCACTATTAGTGCATTATTGTTATCATACTAAACCCTTATTTCAATTTTCTAGTTACTTGCATAAGTTGTTAAGTCGAGTCATATCCTTTGTATACATTTTGGGACGATTGGGACTCATGGGAAAAGTTAAATTTTATGAAGTGACGGAAGGCGTTAAATTAAATTCCCTTTATTACGTAATAATGTACTCAAATGTTTTGATCTTTTCAATTCGGGTCAAATTAGTGTTAGAGTAATAAAAACTTAGGTGTAGGGATGTGCCTATAAGTCCCTATTATTTTGATGTTATCGAGAGGATGGTAGAGTAAAGTGTATGAAAAAAATCGAAAAAAAAATTAAAAAAAAAAAAGAAAAGAAAAAAAATAGAGTGTTGAAAAAAATGAAAAAAAACATACTTGCTACCATCCTACATCTATCTTTAAATTTATGTTTGCTTGTTTCAAGTTATCTAGAGTTTAAAGTGTCGAGTCTTGGCTTAGCAACGCCATTCTTCTCATGCTTGTAACATAAAGATTTTTGACTTGCCACCACTAAATCGCCTATCCCACCAAACCCTTTGTTTCCCTACCGTAATCCCAACATTACAACCCTTTAAAAGACCTCTTAGATAGTTTTTCCTAGGTGCTTACACCAAAGCGATGGAGGTTTGATCTAGTCTCAAACCTATGGTAATCTATGTACTAGGAACCGGTTAATGAGTGTTTATCTTCCATTTCCAATTTGATATATTTCATATACACCGAGATGAGAGTATCCAAACACCACTTGTGGGTGCTAGTATGTAATTTTTGTGTTTGTTATGACTTTTTGGGCTTATACTTGTTGTGAATTGTTCTAAACTAATGCTTCATGACCCCAACTTATAAATTAATTGGCAAAGCACATTTGCTTGAGGACAAGCAAATACCAAGTGTAGGGATATTTGATAAGGATTTAAAAGGTACACTTTTGAGGGTCATTTAAGCTCCTTAATCGACCACTTATATATCCATTCTTGCTTAATTTCGTTCCTTTTCACTTTTTAGGTCTCTTGAAGGTAAATTCTTGGAATGACACTTATTTGGACTAAAAGGCATGAATATATGAAGAAAATGGCCAAAGTCAAGATCAAGACACTCAGTCTTTGGAAATGAAGGTGATGGCGTCGAGTCAGGGGACACCGTCGAACATGCTCCAAAATTGTGACGGCTCGATGGTGTAATTTGCTATTTTGTACCGACGACGTGGGGCCTTAAAGTAAGAGGCGCCACAACTCGAGGCCTTAGATTCAGATTCGGCGATGTCACAACCACAAGGTGACATGTCGCAAAGTTGACGTGGTCAAGATGAAACCCCAATGGCGGCGATCCGGCGTCTGGCCACAATTAAAGAGCGACGTCGCAGCTTGTAACTCTATATATAGAATTGAATTTCGAGACTTTTAAAGAGGTAGTTTTGTGGAGTAAAACCTAATAACGATTTTTGGTCGTCTTCAAGCGATGTCGAGGGTTCTTAAACCTATTTTACAACAAGATAAGTAATTTACTTCGTTGATTCAATTATGTCTTCAATTGTATGTATGTATGCTTGCATGTTTACCATGTCCGGCTAATTTACTTGTGTGTTTGCTTAGATCTATGAAACCTAGGTATTGAATATTGATTGGTTGTCTCTTATCTTAATTGTAATTGGTCTAGGATTGCAATAGGCCATCGTTGTGTTTTTAATGCTTGAGTAATCTTTGTGAACATTAGTTTATAATCGCCTAGAGTTGTTGTAGGCTAAAAATCCAAAGAGGGTTAGTTTATGAATCCTAGAGATTTTGTAGGCAATAACCTTAAGGTAGTCTCAAAGAGTTAGGAAGAAAGCATACCCTACGACCTTAATCATCATAATGAGCACAATTCAACCATCAATAGGAGATAACTAGGGAGTAATAGCATCTAGGTAAACACATCTTTAATCATCATACGAGCACACGTCAATTAAACTATTACAAACACTCAAAAAGGAATGGAGAAATCCGGTCGCCGTTTTCCCTTCCCTTTCCGGCTATAAAACCACCCATTCATGGCCTCTACCCTCTTATGATTCCCTGCTTTAGACGCGTGGGTATGTAATCCGTTGTTTAGAGGCGTGTTTTTCTTTCATGAGGCAAGGTGATGCTTTTCTTGATATATCTTTATGATTTCTCCATGACTACCTTGCTTGATCGATTCTTTAGTGGTTTCGATCGGATGGTTTTTTATCACATCTATAAAACCTATTTTGTGGTTTTGTAGTTTGTTGGTTTATTGGTATTCACTTGTCTTGTTCCTTAATGGGATCTGTTTGATCTAATCGATTGGCATCAGGTTATTATGCGTTATTGCCATAATCCGTTGTACTTCAATTTTTGGTTAATATACTTTCTGAGGTGCGGGATTACTCCCTTTACCCAAAAATACGAGCACATCAATTAGACATAGACTACCCCTTAGCTTGGTTAATTAGATAATTAGAATAGTAGAGTAATCGGTGAAATACCACCCCAAATCCAATAATTTTAGATTGTGCTTTCAATTTCCTAAAAATATAAAAAGATAAAAAAATAATCTTCCTCAACCCCAACCTTAGCAGTAGTAATTTCTCACTAGCATTCCTATTCCCTGAGAACGATATCAATCCCGGGCTGCCCTGTCTACTACACTACAACGATTATGTTCACTTCTTGCGCAGTAACCAACCGGTAAATCTCACCTTGTATTAAACTAATATAATATTCTAATAAAAGAATATTTATCTATTTTCTACGTCTAAATTTTTTTCAGACTAAATGTTATTGGTTTATCTGGTCACAACAACTAATATGATGTAAAATTTTTATAATGTAAATTGACTATTGCTCTTTGACTTTCGACTATATGACTTTTACGGTAACGTAAAAATCAAATATTGAAATAGGTAGTTAACTGGTAATTTTTCAAGTTCACTCTATTTCAAGTATTTACTCTCTCTACATTTTCGTTCACATCTATCTATTTAACAAGCAGTTATATTGCTTTTCTTATGTATCGACGCCACATAAATTATGGTTTAAATTTGATAATTATTTTTAGGAGTCGATAATATTGTTTATACCATTTTTTTTAAAATGCGCCTCCAAAGATATACTTCTCGCAATTACAAGACCGAGGTACTGAGTTTACACTTTAACTCAACGGGACACGGATACACGGTACTATAATAATAAAATGAACCGCCTTATATTACTTTAAATATAAAAGATAAGAAGAAAGAAGTTCAAAAATCAGATTCTTATCTCCTTCCTTCTCTCTCACTACACCGCCCCTCTTACCTCCTCCTTCTCTCTTGATAATCACCACCACCATTGAGCACTTCAACCTCCATCATCATCTACATCACAAAGTTCGAAGGTCGTGGGTTAAAACCGGGTTTGGTGTGACATAGGGTCGCGTTAGGTTTTGCGGCTAAGGTTTCAGTTGGATCGTGATTGTGAGCCGCTGCTACCACCATCACCACGACCTCATCTACTACCTCATCCCACTTCTTCTTTTCGATAAGTTGTAAGTCATCACATAATCCATCTCGTCATTCTCTTTTTACCTTAAAACCGATTATCAAAGCATTATTAAAGTTTTCGTGGAATTTAATTAACAATAAAAACGTATTTGAAATTCTCGTGTGGTAAAACAGACTCATAAGGGGGCGTATGTTTGATTTTGTTTTGTGAACGGATTGGGTCAACCCACGTATGGGTCAGGTTCGAGTGTTCGACCCATTTGGGTCACGGTTTGGCCACGAATCTGGTCCAGGGCTGGTCATGGGATGAGTTTGGAGTTACTTATACCTGCTTAGTGAAGCTTATTTAAGGGTGCAAGTGTTTTCTTTGCCTGGTCTCGGTTCACAAGGAAAACCCCAAGGGTATGGTTTTGTTGTGCTTCTGGTCTAACAACTAGACACCCGCAAGAGTGTTTTTGGTTTGCCTAATTTACGACAACATCCAAGAGGGTGTTTGTTAACTCTCGGTTGGTACCACCAAACCCGAGAGGATGTGTTTGATGGTTCGGTTAATAACAACACCCAAGAGGGTGTTTGTTTTCGTTTAGTTTTATTTTGGTTATTGGTTCAAAGAAATGCCTTCGTGGGTGTGTTATAGATGTCTCAGCTGCTGTCGCAACCCACCCAAAAAGGGGTGTTTGTTTGCGTGAAATAGCAGCCCATTAGGGGCGTTTATTGCCGCTTAGTTTCAGCTCATCAGGCTGCGTTGGACCTGCTTTTTCAGCCCCAAAGGGGTGCATTTTGTTGCTGATTTTCAGCCCCAACAGGGGTGTTTGTTTCGCTGCAGTGCAGCCCCAACCGGGGGCGTTTGGTGTCGCGTTTCGCAGCCAAATAGGGGCGTTTGAATCTGATTATTTGGGTGTGTTTGGACAATTAAATTTCTGCACTTAAGGGGTTGTTTGGGTTGCTTATTTTCTGCACTTAAGGGGTGTTTGGAAGTGCATATTTTTATATATATAATCTGTCCAGATTTCACCTCGTATAAACAGTAGCCATAAAATATTTTTGACAACGTATAATATTAAAAATATGTTAGTATACTTAATTACCTTTCCGGGGATATAAAGAACGTAAAAATCGGACTTAAAACGAGAAAGATGTTAGTTAATGAAGTATAACGAAACTTATATATTTTAACAGCATTTATAAAAAATAAATGCAATCTGTCCAGTTTTTGAAGTAGGATTTTGACCACTTTCGGGTCCGATTTGGCCAAAACTTATTGAATAAAACTTGTCCGGAATGATATTTTACCTATAGTAGCGACATTTCTTTTGTCCCGAAAGTGCTTATTTTTGTTGGTACAATGACTTTAGTGTGGTGCACTTTTGGTTTTCACAAACCAAAATGGGCATCAATTTTGGACATTGTAACTATATTGATTTAACGGACTTATCATATAACTGATTGACGGACTAAGAGGGGATCAAATATTATTGAACGTCGGACTAAAACTAGTCGACCTTGTATAAATTGATTGATATTGGACCACTTATCGGACATAACTTATTTTGATTTAGCTTGGTCACCATTAGTATGTTTCGGCTATAACTCTGGGATTGATTTTTAACACTTGGACTAACGGATTATATATACACACATGCATACTAGACTTATATCGTACATGACGGGCGTGGACATATTGGATATATTGGACTAAAATGGACTTTGGACAAATATTGACTCGGGACTATATATATTTTATATATTGGACTTATTCGGGCTAATGACGGACTATATATATATATATATATATATATATATATATATATATATATATATATATATATATATATATATATATATATATATATATATATATATATGACATTGGACGAAGGTTTTAGATATTGGACTTGGAATTTATTATACTACTTATTGAGTTATTAAGTGGATTTAGCATTTGGATTGTTGGATTATGTTCAACTAATTTACGGACTATTAATGATCTATAAACCTTATCGGACCATAAAACCAATAATCAATAGATATAAATTAAACTTTTAAGGACTAGTTATTAGTTAAGCTTAACTAATCTATTTATATCACTTAATTGCTATTTGATCCTTACATGTTTATTCTCTTTCATACGTGTACTATATATATTTTATACTTTGATATGTATTTTCGAGTCTAGATCTTCAAACCACCACACGAATGATGATACTAAACTTTTCATACGAATTATGGCAATAAACTCTTGTAATTATTAATATGGGTATTCCACGAAAACCAAAACACTCATCTTTTGAAAACTTATTTACTTTACGATACGATGACTCGAGATAATCCATATACTATTAGTTAGGCCAACGACGCACGGGTTGGCTGTGACTCAGTACTATGTATCGTTATGCTGTTGCTACATTGTGATACTATTGTGTTACATTTCTCGATGCCACCGTGTTAGTTGTGATTCTTGTATTTCTTCTGACCAAGAGTGAGTTTCACGCCCCATTTTACTGCTTTACTCGCTTGGGGTGAAAAGCATGCTATGATTCCTTAAAACTAAATTGGTTGTGCATTCATGAAATTATGGATTTACCGAATCGATTCAATTCATCGAGCTATGCTCATATATCTGCAAACCGGTATGTATGCTTATGTTTGGCGCCTATATATGTACGATCGTAAAAGTCCCCCGGTACTACACTACTTAGTAACTCCTCCCACCGTATCGGGGACGAGCTGCTGATGTCTCATGGATGCTTATTTAGGCGAGCCAACCCTCACTCTACTAACCAGAGTGCATATAATCACCTTCTCATGCTAGGTTAGAGCATGTTGCACGTAGGGCAATGTTCATTCGAATCCGCTTAAGTAGTGGAACCTTTATGCCATGAACACGCCGCATGTGAGAATGGACCCTTTGAAACTTTGACAACCAATTGATTTTCCCTGCTTTGGAAATTACTGTGTATTAAAACTCGTGAACTCACCAACCTTGTTAATGACACTTTTAGACGAGATTTTCGGATTGCGCGATAGCTAAACTTTAGGCTTGATTGGGCATGCACGTGGTTATAGAAAACTCGATATAACTCGGACCACTTAAATTCTTTTTATGGGCTACATTCTATAATATATATTTTGAAAGATGTAAACATAAACCTTTACTAAATACGATTTCTCAAGTTAAACCGTTGTTCTATACATTGTGTTGTGGTACCAATCGAGTAATACCTGTAATACTTACTCACCGCAAACCATTTTCATACGCTTTGGGTGTTACATAGGTGGTTGAAAACTCGTCAAGAAAAGGAAGTTTTTCGACCTCGAACGCGCATTGTACGCTGTATCATCCGCCCAAAAGACCCGCTTATTTATGTAATGTTCTTAATCACGTGAAAATTGCTATTCTTCGATTCTTCCTTTTGTAGAAGGGTGTTGCATGTTAAGTATCTTGGGGTTCCTTTGATTACTACGCGGCTGATTTTTTTAGATTGCTAGGAATTAGTAGAGCGGTTATCTAATCGTATCAAGGATTGGCGCAACAAATCGTTGTCCTTTGTTGGTCGCTTGACTTATACAATCGGTTTTGTCGTCTATGCATATTTATTGAGCATCTATTTATTCTCCCATCTAGTATTGTTCATGACCTTGAGCTGACTTATGAGAGGGTTTTATGGAGTTATGGAGATGGTGCGAGAGGTAAGTCTAAGGTTGCGTGGGAAGTTGTTTGTTTGCCCAAGCATGAGGGCGGTCTTGGTATTCGATCGCATTGTTTCATTTAATAATGCTCTCACCGCTTCTCATATTTGGTGCTTGTTTACTTGTAAGGATTCCTATGGGTTAAGTGGATCCATATGTATAGGTTGAGGGCGAACTTTTGGGATACCCCGTGTCGGGGTAATATGACATGGAGTTGGCGGAAGATTCTTCACCAGACCGCTTGTTCGTAGGTTCTTTTGGTATAAGCCGGTAATGGGAGGTCACCGCCTTGGTTTGATCGATGGTGCCGGGAGGGCCTTTGTCGCTTGTTGTTTCTTGAGACATGCATTGTGCGGGCTTTTCTCCTACTTCTACCGTTCATGATGTGATTAATGCCGATTCGTGGTGGTGGCGAGTAATTAATCGATCGATATCCGGTATTATTTCTATTACGGTCCCTTATTTGATTGATGATTTGGAGGATAAGTTATTTTGGTGTTATGGCGATTCCATAAAGCCATTTCTCTTGCGTGGACCGTGTATGCCCTAGGGTCTTGAGGTGGATTGGTGTCATCTTGTTTGGTTTTCTCATCGTATCCCGAGGCATGCGTTCCATCTCTCGTCGGTCTTAAAAGAAGATTACGGACTCAAGACATGTTGAGATATCATGATGGCCATAATGATCCTAATAGTGATATCTTTGGTGTGTCCTCTTTGCGGGGACTCAACCCGATTCTCACGATCATCTTTCTTTGATTGTGTTCTCTTTTCGTGTTTGGTTTTTTTTTGGGTAAAGGGTTTTACCGGTAAATATATAACAAAAATAATGTTAATATAAATGGAATGGCAGATGTACATTACATTAACCTCAAGCGAAAAGTTGATAAACTAGTGTTTATTACATGCCATAAACACAAAGACCCTAGCTATATTACATCAACTAACTAGGCATAAACAAGTAGAAAAACATGTAACAAGCGAGCATCCCGCATCCAACCTATCCACGAAGGGAGCAAGTCAACCCTGAAGTCCGCCTCCTTAAAAACCCTTTCCAAGAAAAACCCATGGAAAACCTTGGAAGGGAAAAGAGTACAACCCTTACACTGCACTCCTTCGTGCGAAATACAAATACTTGGAATCTTCCATTTATCAAGAATCAAACGAGCCCGCGAGGTTAGCTTCGAACTTGAAGGTAACCAACTTTCAACCGAATAGTAGAGACAATAATGCTAACCACTTCAGCAATAGTAGACTTCTTATGCTTGAAAATCCTAGTATTGCGCTCCATCCAAACGAAGTATGTAGTAGCAATGAGCAATAACCAGAAATGATGCTACTAACGATCCACTTGATATAGGAATAAGGAATGTAATAGCACTTCCAACGGCGGGACCGCATCCATTCGAGATAAAACCCATACCGAAACCAAACCCGCACGTAAAACCGCACTCAAAAATAAGTGAGAATGAGAATCCGAACCAATCCACAAAGCGGGCATCTAAGGGTCCAAGTCAACGCTGAGACCAACATCCCATTGTCGCATCCTATCCACGAGTCTTGACACGCTTAATAACAAGCCACAAATGTATTGCATGCCTCGGGATACAATGAGAACCAAGGAACATTATACCATTCAACCAAATCACCGAGACGCAGTGATTCCCACGCACCAAACCGAAAAATGACTAAAGTTACCATCCAGATTGCGCCAAAATAATCCATCATCGGTTATCATTAAGATTAGAACCGGAGTGCAAATAATAATGGAAATCTAGATAACTGTCAACGGCCATCGCCAAACACCATTAACCATCACATCACAAACCGAAAGTGGATAAATTAAACCTTGCTTCGAGCAATATCTCTAGCAAGAAGTTTAATCACGAATCAAGTTTAACTCACACCACATATCAAACCAAACCGATGTGTCCTTCCCATTATTGATCTTATGCCATATGAAGGACGACTTGGGTCTAATTGCAAGAAGCTTGCGCCATCCCCGCCTAACATCACCCAAACAAAGGACATCCCAAAAGCTTCTCCCACGAAGTTTATAAGAATGGATCCGTTGAACCCATAACGACTCTTTATGTGTCAAAATACTCCAAATGTGTGTAGTCATGAGAGCAATGTTAAAGTCATCCAATCGACGGATGCCTAGACCACCTTCTTTCTTTGGCGTACAAAGCAGATTCCCAAGCAACTTTAGCCTTTCCCTTTTCATTTCTCTTTGACACCAAAGAAAACCCTCATAAGTCGCTCCAACTCATGAATAATGCAGTAGGAAGGATAAAGATGAAGCCCAATATAAATGCATCAAGATAATATGCATCGCACCAACCGAAGCCTACCCGAAAAGATAAGAACATATTACGCCAATCATTCACACGACCTTCTAACTTTTCAACAAGAACCTTACAATCCCTATAAAGAAGTCTCGATGATATGGGGAACCCCAAGATACCGACAGGGAGAGACCTTCGCAAATGGCATAGGCGGAGAATAGCGACTTTTATAGCGTTAGGAACATTACAAAAGAAAGTCAGACTTTTAGGGATACTTGGGACAAGACCAGAAAAATTCTTGAAATCCTCCAAAGCCTACATTATGACATTAACGAATCTCGATGGCCTCTAGCGAACAAGAAGAGGTCATCGCAAAACAAAGGTTAATAATTCTTGTTGTTCACATTTAAAATCCAACGCATTAGAAACCTTTTTCGCAATATAAGAGTTAACACTTCCATAACCAACGTAAACAAGTAGGAGATAACGGGTCACCTTGCCTAAGACCCGTGATACCTTTAAACCACCATGAAGATCCCCATTAACACATATAGAATAAGATCTAGTGCCATGAAGATCCCCATTAACCCTTTTACCCAAAAGATACACACCATGATCCATCGACCATTTTGGAGTGAAAACCAAAACCAATCGTAATAGCCTTAAGTAAAGCCCCATCAACCGTATCATATGCCTTCGAATATCGACTTTAAACGACATCTAGGCGGACCTCTCCTATGATAATTCCGCATAAGCTCTTGGGTAAGTAATATATTATCGAAATACGACGACTGGGGAACAAATGCGTATTGATTAATACTAACCAACCGACCAAGGCCCTCTTTAATACGATTAGCAAGAATTTTGCTAATGCATTTATACAGACATTACAACAAGAAATAGGCCTATAATCATTAATCTTAGACGGGTAGACACTTTAGGAATCAAGTATATAATGGTATGATTAATCTCCCAAGAAGCTTACCATAAATGAAGAAATCCCGAACAACAGATATAACCTCAAAGACACCATTAATATCCCATGCTTTCTTAAAGAAAGTACCGTAGCCATCGGGTCCGTGAGCTTTATCATCCCCATAGAAAATATAGCTTCCTTTATCTCAAAGATCCGTAATATGACGTACCATCGAATCGACCCAATTGGTGTGGAAGAACATTAGAGAATATACCATAATCATCAAAAGAACTACAATTTCCTTCAATACCAAGAAACTGTTCATAGTGAGCAACAAAGGCATCTCGCAACCGACACCCTCGCACAAGACATTGTTTGCATCTCTAACCAATTCAATTCGATTACGGGACATTTTCTTTAACAATATTGTGAAAATATCAGATTAGAATCACCAAGACGAAGCCACCGAACTTTAGATTTCGCTTTAAAACCGTTCTTCATCTAATGTAGCCTCCTTATATGCAAGAAGATAGTGAGCATGTTCATCCCGAATGTCCGAATTAGATGGATCCTTATCAATGGCCTTTTGGACCTCATCTAGCTCCTTACGAATCCTAACCACCCGCCATGAAGATTACTGACTGGCAAAAGCTACGAAAAGGTGATTTCATTTCTTCAAACGTTGAACCACACGATACATAGCACATCCATGGACATTATTACTCCACCCCAAAGAATCGTATCAAGAAACCCATCTTTATGAACCGGAAGTTAGAGAACTTGAAAGGTTTAGGCTTTAGCTTAGTTACCTAAGGTATACGAAGGATACACGGAGAATGATCCGAAATATAGCAAAAGAACCTGGAAACGAGTCAGGAAACTTCAGATTACCCATCACCCTATCAATTTTCTTCAATGTACCAAATGAGCCTTTTGGTTTCTCGATTCCAAGTAAAGTGAAGACCCGTACTATTAATATCCTCAACCTCCATTCTCTCGAACACAATCTTTAAATTCACGATAGCAATGTCGAGTATAACTACCACATGAATGATCTTCTAATTTAAGAGCCTCGTTAAAATCACCCAACAAGACCCTTGCGCATAAAACTAGCATGGCACACAAGGTTGGTCCAAAGGGCGCCGATTAACATAATAATTATATGCTTACACAAAGGAACAAAAAATGTTTTGTCAGTCCGTCAATATTAACTCTGCATGCATAACCCGTTAGTTTGAGACATAATCATAACATCAACAATATCATCATTCCAACCAAGAATAATACGGACCCTTATCACAAAGACTACCATTTGACGTCCACTTCCATAGACGACAAACATTACGACATGTATCATACACCACGTATGCATCAACATGAGATTCCAAACCGCACAAACACTAAGATTATTAGCATTAACCAATTGCCTAACCTCTTTTTGTTTAGGGAATGGTTCAAGCCCCTTATATTCCAAGAGGCGATACTAAACATCGTGAACATTCGTAACATGAGTGCTTGCTCGGTTTATCAAATAAATTACCGATTCATCGAATACATTTTCAACCTCATCATCATCCACCAAATCATTAGTCTCATCAACATCATCATAAGTAGCCAAAGAACCAAATGGGTTAGATGTAGATACATTAGGAGCCGAATTGAGTTACTTACCAGAAGTAGGTATGAGCAGTCAGCTACCCTTATTAGACACATCAAGAAGCGATGAGGGTGTATAATTATTAGGTGAAATAGAATTACCAACCTGGTTGGGGGAATGACCCGCACTAGTACTAGCAACACCTTGAAGAGGTTTGCTAGTAGAAGGAGTGTTAGCAGCTTTGGGTCTATACTACATATTTTTACCTACTGGAACCCCATTAAAAACATTACCACTTTTATTATCCTTAGCATTCCTCTTAGCTTTACCCTTTTCCCCAACTAGTTGAAACCCATAATTCCTATCCTCCACAACCGGTGCAGTCACAATTTTCTTAGGACAAGTATCAACAGAGTGGCCAAAAATCAAACAAACATCGCATCTAGGAGGTTTCCATTCATATTCCACCCTAATAGTTTCAGAAGAAAACCCAAGTCGATCCATATAGGGGACCCCAATAGTAATAGATTCCTTAAGGGGAGCATGAGAGTCAATTTCAATTAAGCAAGCAAAACTACTCCTACCCCAAGAGTCAATACACATAGAGCTAGTATAAGAATCAAGCATGATAGGCGTACCAATATGTGTTGCAATAATACTAATACCATCCTCGAAAATACCGTAATGTGAACATCATGAAGTTTAACCCATACCGAATCGGGTTAAATCCTCTTCGTCAAACTAGTACTCATGGTCCACTTCTTAAGAATAATAGGACTATTTTTAATCATCCACGGACCTCCTTCTAGAACAGCCTCCAAGCCAACCTGGGAATCAAACTTAAAGAAAAAGAAGCCTTTTGCATTCATCATGATCCGTTTTAAACCATACTTAGCCCAGTTGTTACGTGAAAAATACTCAACCACAGGAAATGCAATACGCTTACCAATGAAGTATCCATACAAGGTGTTATCAAATTTAGTGCTAATATTTTCTACCACCTTACGAGGAATGGATACGTCAATACCATTAAAAATATTATCAACTTTAAGTGCTCGAAAGTTAGACTTACCTTTGACAGGAATAGACTGAGTACCTTGGGTATGAGCCTGTTGAGAGCCACTAGCAACTCCAACGTAGGTTGACGACTGCATAACTTCAGATGATTGAACGATAGGGCTCTCCTTATTAGAGGTATCATGCGTCACTATACCCTTGAACTTACCAAATTGACTAGCCACACTAATCCCATCACCTTTAGGCAAATTAATATCATCCCGGTTAAGAACATGACTTCGATCGAGGTATATCGTCCAAAGAGGCCCCAACAAATTTCATTGATTCTTTTCTTGATTACCCAATGAGTACCACTTTTAGCTAAACCACGAACCTCCTCAAGAGTTGGGAAATCGATTTAATATATCGATTTGTAACACTACCTTCAAGCCGCCCAAAATAAAGAATCATGTTCAACATATTGCACGCTTGGACACACGACCCTATGTTTACTTCAAGAGGACCGTAATCACGATAGTTCACACCAATTTCTTGAGACGGACCACGGTAAGCACCACCAAAAGCCGTGTTCGAATTATCATCAACAGAGCAAGCTTAGGGTTTCAGAAACCCTCATAGGCATCCTCGCTTAGGCGCACCTTGAATTCCAAAGATCATTCCCTTTCAACCGTTGCACACGAGCATCCAAAGCTTCCAAATCAACATTAACATCACACTGGCGATTACAGAACCCTAACTTCTTAATCGATTTCTTCGGATCTACCCTAAAACCATCGAATTTTGCATCGAATTGATTATTTTAGTGATCAAGCATTATTGTTTATCATTAATCTATTCAAATCGTTGTTTATATATCTTGATTAGGGTCGATTCGGGATTTTTTAGGTTACAATCGCTAGTGGTTTAGCCGCCACTATCTTCTATTCTTCCGCCATTAACCTATCCATAAACGCCCCTCTACCCTCCTTCGTGGGTATGCAACACGCTTTTGTGGGTTTGTTTTACATAAAAGAAGCGTGGCGGTCGAGGTTTTGTCGAAACCCTAACCATCTAACTTTCCAATCGATTTCATTTAATCCTTTTCTTGATCTTGTTTCCTTCAACGATTTGTGTTTGGTGGTGTTTAACATTCGTGTTTTCAAAGACCTATTCCAATTTGTTGTCAAGTTAATTCGATTTGAACGCTTGAGTGTTATCGTGTCTTTGGGTTTCGATAAATCGTTGTTGACGATCGATGCGATTATGGTACATCATGTTGGTGGATACGCATATAAGCTTTGTTTATATCTGCCGGTCGACGTCGGAGTGCTGTTGTCTGGTTTAATTCTACAAAACCCTTTGGGGTTTTGTCTTTAACCGTTTCAAGGTAACCTCGCTATGGTTTTGGTATGGCACGCCTGTGTTTTGATTTTTTGGTTTGTGGGTGATGAGAGATATCGTTCATGGTTTCTAGGGTTTTGTTATCAACCCTAGTTTGTGATTCATGTCCGATTTGTTCGCCGTGTGGATAAGTCGGTTGGTTGTTGTGGTTTTGCTTTACCCTTGGTATGTTGCATGGTGCCCTTTCTAGTGCCGATTGATCTTCGTGGTGTTCTTGGAAGGGTGATCATGGTATAAGTTGCAGACATCGCATTGTTTGTTACTATTCTCATTGGTTTCTTGCCTTTGGTACATGCATGGCGTTGCATTCTCTTTGATTCAACGTTGATAAAGAGGCGCCGTTATCTTTGTTTGAATGGTAGTATTTGTTAGTTTCATTCGTATTTTTCTCGACCGGTGGTGACTAATTTGTAACTTGTGTCTATAATACGATGGAATTTTAGAGGTGATGTTTGTGGTGTTGCTATGATACTACAAACGCCTTACACGTTGAAGATCTCATGGAAGTTGATGTGAGAGCTCATTGTGGATGTGTGTTGGTTTTATATGTATTTGTTGGTTATGCTTATTGGTGTTCGCTTTGCATCTCAACATACACCTTTGGAGCGAGTTTTAGCTTGTCGCTCTATCCGTGGTTTTAGAGTCCTCACCAACCGCTGTGTGAAACTTCAGAACTGTATTTCAATTTGAGGACCATGATATTGTATATTTGACGACGCCGGATGTTTCGACTACTATGGTGACTTGAAGATTCAAGTATTTTTATTCTTTTATCGTCAGAAGTCGATGTTTAGTTATAAGTGTGGTTTGTCACGCTTATATTGTAAGTTATAGGAATGATGTTGCATTCCTATAGAGAGTCTCGTAAGTGTCCTAAGGGATCTGATATGAGGATTCACCTCATCCTTTGTACTTCAATGTTTTTGGCGTAATATATTTTACCGGGTGAATTAACCCTTTACCCAAAAAAAATAGAAACCAACCCTAAAAACGAAAAAACTAACCCATATACGAAACCTAAAACAAAACCGACTAAAAAAGAAAACTAGAAGAACCACATCAAACTTCAGGAAACGAGAACCTTAGTACCTCTAAGGCATGAATTATAGCACTAATAAACTAACCAAAACCCATGATGCAATTCGCATAAGATAATAATAATCAAACCAGAATGCATGCATGAACACCGCCCTTTAATAATAAAAGAACCAATCAAGTATGCAAGGATTCGTCGGTAAAGCATGCACCAATTAAAAAACGATAAGACAAAACTAACTAATTGAAGCGAATTGAAATATTAATTCAACAAAAGACCCACGTGAATGGGAACATTGAGGAATAATAATCAAATCGACCAATAAGGGTTAAGGGTTAGTATCGTAAATCGTTTTTCGCCAAAGAAGTTAGGGATAACTTTCGTTTTTTTTAGGTTTGGTTTACTTTGAAGATGTATGCAGGTTTTCAGGATATTCCGAATTCGTTGGATGATGTAACTCGCTTTCTCATTCCTTTATCGAAGTCACGGTCGGTTAAAAGTGTTGTCTCCAAGATTCTTTTGCGGCTTCTTCCTATTTCATATGGCAAGAAAGAAACAATAGGATTTTAAGCATCAAAGAAGATCGAAAGTTCAAGTTATTGATATTATCAAGTCTACGGTTCGACTGCTATGCGGGTTTCGTAGTTGCCTCTTTCTTTACATTCCTAATGGCGGGTTCTAGTTATGTCAAGATTCTTGCTACGGTGGTTGGCGATAGAGGTGTGTCATTTGCTTATGCTATTGGAGGTTGTGGTTTTCGTTGGAGATCCGTGAGTGTTGTACTTTTCCCTACTCCAAGGTTTTCCCATTGGGTTTTACTGAAAGGGTTTTAAGGAGGCGAGCTCATCCGATTCATCATTCTCCATCAAGAGCGGGCGAATAGGTGGTGTCATTCATGTCTTCTTAGATGGATGTTCCTGTTGGTGTTTTAGCTTTTGTATTCTATTGCTTTTGTAACGCTTAGTGGCATGTCACTGCAGATTTCATTGGTTGTTCAAGCTTAGCTTGAGGTTAATGCGGCACGCCACCACATTCCATTGTACTTATTCGGTTGATTATTAATATATTTTTCCGTGGTGAATCCTTTTACCCAAAACAACTAACAAATTTAACAACTAAACAAGATCAAACTAGTGAAAAAGTCTCTAAACTATTCGAACCATAAACCAACAATAACCAATCAAAAATCTGAGCACACATGAAGTAGATGATCAAACCATGGCTCTTGATACCAATTGTAAGATATATATATATATATATATATATATTTTTGGGTAAAGGTTTAATTCACCCGTAAAATACTATTACGCCAAAAATATTGAAGTACAATATGGAAGTTTATCATAGCATGCAAGGACCGCCAAGTACATAAACCTGTCCCAACAAACCCACAAGAGAACCTAACTCCAATTACCTCCCCGTGGCCATTTTACAAATGGGGAATTGACATCGCCGGGCCTTTCCTGGAAGGCCCCGGAAAATTAAAATTCCTCATAATAGCAATAGACTACTTTACTAAATGGATAGAAGCGAAGCCAGTCGCAACTATTATGGGCAATCAAATCAAGAAAATTGTATGGGAAAACATAGTTTGCAGATTCAGACTCCCGAGAGAAATAATATCTGATAACAAAAAACAATTCCGAGACAACCCATTCAAATATTGGTGCGAAAAACTAGTGAACCCCTAACCGATTCTCTCTTGGCGATCTTTTAAAACCCTAACTTCCTAATCATTGTTTTTCAAATATGCCTAAACCTTGGGATTCTTTGCATTGATCTGACTTTGCTACTCATTAATTTCATTGTTAATTGGTTCTTGGTTGGATTCGTGTGTTGCTTTCTTGTTTTAGCATAGTTTTGAAGAATCGCTTTTTTAGGGTTTCAAATATCGCTTTTGGTTTTAACCGATTGGGTTGTGTGATCGATCCGATTCATACCAAGTTTGGTTTATCACCACCGGTAGGTCTTGTTTTAATCGCTTACCTCCTTGATTGGACCATGGAAGTCGGTTAGATTCTGAATTGTTGCGTTTAAAACCCTAACTCTTCAGTTAGGGTTTTGGTTGTACGAATTGGTTATACGCTGTCGCTCAATTTCGCTTGTGTGTGGCATTTGTTTGGATTGTTAGCGGGTTTTAGAGATGGAGAAAGGATTTTAACAAGGATAGTTCTTCGCTGAAAGTCGCAGCGTACCACCAACTTGGCCGATCAAGTTGGCTTGAACATGGAAGCGAATCCGTACCATAAGCTAGATATTAAGGCGTTGGAGGATAGGTTAAAACGTCTCAAAGGTGAACATGGAATCGAGGTTGATGCTGTTGTTCCTGAGTTGCGTAAAGATGTTAGGGTTGTCCAAAACCCTAACAATAACGATGGTAATCTATTTGGGGACGCTAAGTTTGATTTAGTTTGAAGGACGCCTAACGTGGAGCAGCCTGACCCATGGGAGGACTCTAGGTTGGGGCTTGATAGTGATAAGGCTGGTACTTCTTTGAGTGGGTTGGATTCGAGCACTAAAGCGACTCCTACTAATGCTTCTGTTCAAGATTCTTGTGTGCCTCCGTTGGTACTTCCTAGTGTTGCTTCGAATGTGGGAAAGGAGTCTACTTCTGGTCATAAAGTAAATGGTAGAGAAAATGTGCCTAAAGAAGCAAGGTCGTTTGCTAATGTGTTACAACCGGAACAAGTCACGAGGAAAGTTAATTTTCGACCATTGGAGAACGAGAATCATATTGATAACCATGATACAGTTCTTCCTAAGGCTGCTATGGAGGGAGTGTTTAACCGATATGATAATACTCTTGTTGGCTTTTTTGTTGGCAAGAATAATGCGTTCCCTTTGGTCCGAAACTACGTCACTAAGACGTGGGGTAAGTTAGGGTTAAAGAAACTTATGAAGAATAACGATGGTGTGTTCCTCTTTAAGTTTGATTCTAAAGAGGGTGTTGATACTGTCCTTCAACGGGGTCCTTGGATTATTCATAACTCTCCTCTCATCCTCACTAAATGGACTCGATGTGTTACCGTCTAAAAGTGAGGTTACCAAAGTTCCGTGTGGATTAAATTGCATAATGTGCCATTACTTGCATATTCTAAGACGGGTCGAGCCTCATTGCTACTCGAGTGGGTAAGCCGATTATGCTTGATGCTTTCACTAGTTCCATGTGCGTTGATTCATGGGGTCGATTAGTTTTGCATCGCGCTTGTTGAATTTTCATCGAATCGATCTAAAACATGAGGTGACTATGGCGATCCCTAAAAAGGATGATAGTGGTTTTACTACGGCATGTATCAAGGTTGAATATGAATGAAACCTCCACATTGTGCGGAATGTAAAGTGTTTGGGTATGTTAATGCTAGTTGTCTTAAGAGTACCAAGGAGCATCTTGATGTAGCTCCCACATCGCCTTTGGAAGAGCGATGACGGGTTTAAGGTGGTGCGAATCGAAAGCCAAACCCAAAGGTACGAAGATGTCTAGTGGTATTAATATGGGTAAGGGTCCTAGATTTGCACCTAGGAAGCGGTATATGTTGCAAAGACGAAGACACCGAAGTCGCTAGTGTTAATGCTAAAAGTACAACTATTACTACGCCTAACTCTTTTGGGACTCTTGAGGTGCAAGATGACACGGGCATCCCAAGTACTGTGGTTGATTCTACTACCGACGAGGCGAAGATTGTGAATTCTTCTGGTTGTACTAAGGGGCAGGTATGGATGGTTCTCGGGGGAAGGAATCTCGTGTTGATACAAGTGCGGCTATTAAGCCTCCGGAGAATATGACTTTTTCTGCTACTAAGGTAAGTAATCCGTTTTCTAAGGTCGGGAATGTAACTTGTTCTGATAGTGAAGACGATGGGGTTTTGGAGCCGGATAACCCTATGGCGTCATTTTTGGCTTCTGGGGGAGGTGGGGGACTAGAGCTTGAAGATTTTGATGATTATGCTACTCAAGTCTACAATTTACCAGGACACTTGGAGGATATGTGTGACATGTATGATGTTAGTCTCTTAGGTCGCGGTAGGAAGTAATTTTGAATGTTTGGTAGTTCATAAGATTGGCATGTCTTTCTTATGTAATATGTTTGGTTAAAGTGCACTTTAGTGCTGTGTGTCATTGCCCATGTAACGCCCGAGGTAAGAGATTCACTCATCCGTTGTACTTAAAGTTTTGGTTAATATATTTTACCGAGGTGCGGATTACTCCTCTTACCCAAAAATATTGGTGCTAAAATCATGCATCTAACAAAGATTTTGCCTCCGTCAAACACCCACAAGCCAACAGTGGTTGAAAGAGCCAACCAAAGCTTAGGGAAAGAATTAAAGCGCGATTGGATGAAAGGAGCAATTGGGTGGAAGAATTATCGCATGTCCTATGGGCGCATCGCACAATGATCAAATCTAGCAATGGAGACACTCCATTCTCTTTAACATACGGAACGGAAGCTGTCATCTCCGCTGAAATAGGAATGCCTACATGGAGAACAACAGAAATACATGTAGAGCAGAATGATGAAGCTCTAGAAATGAATTTAGACCTATTAGAGGAAAGAAGAGAACATGAAGCAATCTGCGAAGCAAAAATGGAAAAGTACTACAACTCTAAAGTTCGCAATACAAGCTTCGTGCAAGGAGACTTGGTATATCAGAATAATGACGCAAGAAATGCGGAAGAAGGAGGAAACCTAGGACCCAAATGGGAAGGACCCCTCTGAAGTCACGGAGCACTGGGAAGGCGTACAAGCTAAAAGACCGCGAAGGAAACTCGATTCCGCGCGACATGGAATGTTTGCAATCTTAAGAGATGTTGTATCCATAAATGTAAGCAACTCGCCTTGTGGACTCCGTAGGGGGTTGGTATTTCAAATTATTTTCATATATTGTAATGTTTCTTTAAGTATCATTGAAAAGGTGAAGATTAGCTACCTTCACCAACCTTATTTTAAAAATAGGCAAAATGCATATATATATTAACTTTTCGTTTTTTGCTTTAAAAAATTTACTGTACATGTAAATAAGACACCCATACATTTGGGCATGTCCCATAAAGCGTTATTCCAAATAACGATAGGTTGAGTAACCTCAAAATTCACTCAGGATACGTAAGAGATATTGCAAGTCCGGTATCAGGAGAATAACCTGCAAATATCCAAATTAAGACTATTGCAATGAACACACCAAGGTGAAATTAAAACAATAGTAGTGGCCAAAAGTTATGAAAATCAAAGTACATACATCGGACACAAAGTCTAAGTACAAACGCCGCACCAACACGGCCATAAACGCTTGAATAGAAAGTGTTATACAAAGAACAAACAAAAGAGGACCATAAAAAGGTCACACTAAGCTTAGTCAGAAAGATTTGATTCCAGAACGGGCCCCGCCCCAGGACGCTTAAAAGCAGCCATAGTTACATCACCACCGGCATTTCCTTGCTCAATCGCATTCGGCACCTCATAGTCATACACGGAAAGAGGTGCATATGGAGTCGCTGATAAAGCAACAGTAGTCGCGCAGAGGCTTGTGCGGTGTCTGAAGTAGCAACCATATCTGTTAAAGTCCTCACGGATAAATGATTAATCAATGAATCCCAGATATCCGCAAGAACCAAGCCCAGAACAAGAACATATCTTCCTAGCCCTTTCAAGACAAGGAGTTAGAGAAGCAAATAAGGGAGATTCACCTAATAGGGACGGTTAGCTGCTCCGGACTAGGCTGAGAATCCAGGATGTCAAGAGTACGAGAGCAGACTCCTCAAGGCAAAGAAGATTCATAACATCTTCAATACCGACATCTTTGAGAGCTTCCAAGGAGGACAACTAGGAAATTGCATCCCACTAAGCTTCTAAAAAGCATCTTTGTAATCAGCTTCTGCAGAAGGATTATAGGCCTTTATATCTGAAAGATTTGCCTTCCTTCCCATGATGAATACCAACAACAAGTCCATCCTGCATCCCTCTCTCGATGACATGGCTAAAGCTACACCCAAAGTCTTAAGGTAATCGGGCGAATTCCAATACTTGGCAATAGCAAGCCCAAAACCTTTAGCAATAATCTATCTTTGACCCGATATCGCATCACACCCAAGCAAGCATGATGACCACATGCATCATACGAAGATGCATTATAACACAAACAACCACTAGAGGCCACAAACTCCTTATCACCAAAAGCTTCCATAGCCTCATCCATCACAGTCAGTCCAATTACAACAGTAACCTCCCTAATAAGCATACCAAACAAGGTTCAAATACGAACAATCCGCATGATACACAATTTGAACAATATAGAACATATAGATGCATCATTATGACAACCCATGTAAAAACCCTAAAAAACTCTCTCCCCTATGGAGATTTCCGGCCGCCCCTTCCCTTTAATTCTCCGGCCATAAAACCTTCTCTACACGTCCTCTCTACCCTTTAATTAGTTATTGGGTATGCAATACGTTGTTTGAGATCTGTTATTTATTCCAGGAAGAGGCGGTTGTCCTTATTTTCTTCAATATCTCATGAAATCTCCATTGTTATTGGCGGCTGGTACTAAACCCTAAATCGTTTTTAAACGTTAGGGTTTTCGTGTTTGGTTTGATCGATTAGCCTTTATTGGTATAATCTTATACGATCTGCTTGCTGGGGTTGATTATTGGATTGACATGGTTTGCATGATTCTTTATTCTGGTCGATCCAATGAATCTGGTCGAATAATACTTCTTTAATTTATTAGGTCGGTTTATTAATCCTATATATCTTACGATTGTAGGGCTTGATAGTCGATCTAATCTTCCTTATTATTCGATCAGTGGTGTGTTCGGATGCTGCTGGCCTATCCCTTGATGATTAATCGAAACTCTTTTAGGGTTTTGATATTATTGATTTGCAAGTTATTAATTGAAGTAAACCCCGCTAGGGTTTTTGTGAATTGTTCGTTAACCCTTTAGGGTTATAATTGTTATTTGGACGTGGGTTGATTGGGAGATGTATGATCGACGTGGGTTTGAGTCTATGGCGCTTGATGGTGTTTGAATCTAGCCATAGTGTTTTGTTTTTGAGCTGCACTTGTTCGCATTACATTTTGTAGGGGAGCTTCCCTTCATGTGTTGTTGCGTTGAGGCTGCTTGATATTGGAAGTTAAGTTTTTTAGGTTTCTTATTCAAAAAACTCTACTGAATTTTCTTGGGAAGTTAGGGTTTAACCCTATGATATGTATGAGTCCTTTGGATACACTAGTTTGGGCATGTTCAGACTTGGTGTGTGGGACTTATGGATTGTTGTCGAGCGTCGCTTATTATGATTGATCATGAACATGAGTGAAAACCATTTTATGGTTTGATTCTGTTTTGCTAAGTGTACATGCACGCCTATATGGTTGCATGGTGCCCTATAATCGGTTATTGGATGGGGTATTCATGGTTGGTAAGTTACAGATTCACTGCATTTGTTGCTACCATTCAAGGTGGATCCTTGCGCGAATTGGTTATCCTTTTTGAATGATCGCTTTGAAGTGGCCGGAAGTTCTACATGACTATACGCTTGGTGATGCAATAGTGAATATGTTTATTCTATTGTATAGACATGGTAGGTTGCAAGTTTTATTTTGTGTTATAAGAATGGCATGTCATTCTTATATGCGAGTCTGTAAGTGTCCTAAGGATCGAGTCGAGAAGTCACCTCGTCCTTTGTACTTCAACGTTTTTGGATAATATATTTACCGGGTGAATTAACCTTTACCCAAAAACATTATGACAACCCATGTCAGGCAAAAAATAGCCTAACCAGCCATCATATAGAACATAACCCATTAAATAATGATGCCTCCATAATAAGGTTGACAAGTTAATAAAAACGAAACCCTAAAGATAGGGTTTCACCTAAAAGTTAAGGTTTCACCCAACCATCAAAACACTGTAGCCACTCGGATCGATACATAATTTGATCTCAAACCACAAAATCAAGATATCCAAGATCACATAAAGGGACCGTCACATGAGATCTAGGTTACAACAATACCATAATAAATTGAATGATGCGATATGAATAATTTCAAACCTAATGGAATAGGATTGAAATGCACCCATCGACGTCCCAAGAATAATCAACCACCATGAATGAGTAGTGATGATACGACCAACCACCCCCTCAAACCAGATGTGTTCGATCCTAATAAAAACTAATAAAAGACAGAAACCTAATTAAAGAGATTCTGGTAATCGATCAGTTTAGAGTTAGATGGAACACACAAAGATAATAAAGGGTGTCAACAGACAAAACATTCTAACCATAATCCCCACAAGAACACAAGGAAACTCAAAACTAATTGCTTAAAACCCTAAAACGAACATAAAATGATCGATATTTGTTTAAATACAAAAGAATCGAGCAAATTGGAATGAACGGATAGGTTTTGGTGGTGACCGAAATCTCCTTTTCTCTCCCAAAGGGAGAGAAAAATTAGAGATCGATTAGTAGTAGTTGTTTGTATTATAAATGTGTTTGGTAAGGTAATTATAATATAATTATGATACATAGTATGGAGTACAAGTAACATTAGAACTTTAATGCTTGTTTTAGTATCGTTAGAATGAAATAGCGTTATAATTTGAATGTCTATTTTCACAAGTATTTTTCCCTCCAAAATGCTAAACAATAAACACTAATTGCTCAATAATGTACCTAAATTCTTTGCGCCCAACACACCCTAAAACCCACTTATTAATAAGGTGCAACCTGTTAACGATTTTAGGGGTTATTTACCCAATGATTTCGTGCATTTTGTCGACTTTGTGTTTATTTTAGCTTCAAATCCATCATATTTGGTTTTAGGTCAAAGTCTATATATTGGCTATCTTCATGGTCAATCGTATGTGTTAAGAAGTTAACTAGGATCTTAGACTTTAATATATTAATTTGTGTTTTGAATATTTTGGGTGATTAATTTGTTAAAGTAAATAGCGATGACTCTCTTTGTTTTGTTATCTTGTTTTATTTCTCTTTCTTTTAATCTTCTTATATATGTTATTTTTCTATGTCTTTAAACTTGAGAAGTTTAATATCCTACATGATGCTTCTATCTAATAAATAATTGGAAAAGGAGATTGTCTTCGTCCTAGATATTGTTTCTTCATGCATCCAAGGAAACTTGGAAACAATTTTATATTTGATATAATTGTCAAGGAAAACTTTGAAAGAAAGCAAGTGATGAATTTCTTGATAAGATAAAAACTCTCCATAATGGTGGAATCTATATGGGTCATGAGGTGAGTTCTTGGAGCATATTAGATTTTCTAAAGTGAGTCAATTGTAGGACCACAACATTACAAACCCTTGAAACTCATCATTACAAACCTGTTTCACAAATACAATTTTTCACTTCATGGCTAAAAAATTGTGGTTATAGCAAGTAACGATTTTTCATCAAAATTTCAAACAAACTCATTTTTTTTTTTTTTTTTTTTGGTAAAAGGTTAATTTACCCAAGTAAAATTCATTACACAAAAATCATTGAGTACAAATGGCATGGGTGAATCCCATGCCTTCAGCCCGATTAGGGCGACAAACAAATGCACACCACGTGCAACATACATTAACCTCTAGATAAGAATGACATGCCATTCTTATCACTTACAAATACAATGACTATACAAAGAGATATATAAAAAATATGAATTAAATAGTCATTATATTACTTCCATTGAGCTTCAAAGCGATCCAAAATCTCAAAAATGACATGAAGCACGCCCGCATCCACATCGAATATAGAACCAAAAGAAGAAACACAAACCAACCGAGCATCTTCACTTAGTCGCAAAACCATTGGTACGAGAAACATGGTAAAGTACCACGCCATTAAGTACCAAACTTCCAAGAATGAATAGCCAAGCAAACCCCACAAACCAATGCAAACTAGAGTATTATGCAATAAACATAATAGCCACAATATAAGAATGAAATCTGAGTAGCAAGGATCTCCAAACAGTCGCAAAGGCACAACATTACCACGGAACTAGTTGATCATATGATCAAAAGTAGCATAAACCGCACATGACTACCCCTCGCCTTATGCCAACACAAAAGACGACCACCATTGTAGCACAAGCCACGAACCAACAACGCTATTATTGAAGAATGAAGACCACACCTCAACACTACACGAACCTCTAGGTCGCTAACCCAAAAAATGTGTATAGCGGATCGGATAAAACATCAAACATAGGGTGATTTAAAACCCTAACTTCCACATATCAAGACTAATTAATTCAGCCAAGATATGATGTATAAATATCGGTAAACCAGATCTGATATAGAACGATAATAGGGATAATAACCCTAACTTACAATATCGACCTTATATGACCAGCAGATACAAATGACAGCCACAAGTCGATCCCACACCATCTCTCTCAAAACCCACATACACATCATCACCCAGAAACTTACCGTAGCGCCTAACCCTAATAAGGATTAACATAAAAGTCGAGAAGATGTAATGTTTAGGAGCAGAACATTAACAGATCACACAATAAACTAGGAAATCGATTCAAGAAACCGATTTTGTGTGAGTACCAGGTACGATCGCTAAAGTAAAACACACCATCGAAACCCCAATAATTAAATGAGACAATTAACGAATCGTTAGGGTTTCAGGTACCTCATAGAGATTAATTAATGGAATATATAAGAAGAAAACAATCACAACCGCCACTACAAAGCGTAAAAACACAACCCTAAAACGTATTGCATACCCAAAAGGAGGATAGAGATGACATTTAGAGAAGATTTTATGATCGGAAAAAGGGGAGGCAGTGGCGGCTGGATTTCTCCATGAGGGAGAGAGAAAAACTAGGTTTTTTTCTATTTACTAACATTATTTTTCAAACAAACTCAACTACACTTAAAACTTAAAACTTATTCAGCCCTTTTACACTCTTACTCATCAACCTCCAACAACATTCAAAAACTGAAGAGACCAAGTTTCTAGATTTTTCATAAAATAATCACACATGCAAAATCAAAACGCCACAAATCTAAAGTTTCAATCTTTTATATAAAAGCTCAAAAGGGTATTAATTTAAGATAAAATTTTGGGAGTACCCAAGTTGACCAACGAGTTACCCTTTTCTAGATATGGACATTTTTTTCGTCCAAAAAATAGACATGGGCTACTTTGGATCTAGGCTACCATAGTTTAAATCATGACACGTGTCCACTTATAAAAATACACAAAGTATAAGTGTGTAAGCTATGTGTAAGACTTGTCCCCTATGTGTAATTTGGGCTACTACTGCTCGTCGGGGCTACTGGGACCACAGGCTACCCTTTTTTGTCGTTTAGTGAAATTTCAAACTAAAAAATTAATAAAATATTGACACATTACAATTGCTTGACCCGTGTCTTGGGCTACTTACATTTAATATGTCAAGGATCGTTGGTAGAAAAGTGTACTTTTCTGATCCACCTTTATAAAATACCGTGATATCAACCTCAAAAATTGTGTATTGTTATTTTTATACACAAATACACATATACAAATACACAAATACATCATTTTCTTATTTATATAAAAATCAAACACACACACATGCAAAATTTTAAAGTTAGCCTATCTAACACACCACCGGATATTCAAATCACTTAGCGTATTCAACACATCACAACAACTACAGATCTAAACACACACACACAATGAGAAGATCTAACCCAATCAAACACAAAGGGAAGATCTGAAACGCAACACATCACAATCTTTGTTTATCTTTTTCCTCTAGACACGCAATAACTATTCATCTTCTTTGACGCTTAACTCAACGATCTATCTTAAAAATGTTTTATAAGGTATGTTTTGTGTATTTTACTAAACCCTATGTGACTTACTTTTTTATATCATAATTTTAGGATAATATATTACAAAAACCTAAATATCATTTTATGTTCTTTTTAGGGGTTTGTTTCTATTGCATCTATTTTATGGTTGTGTTGTTTCTATGGCTGTTATCATATGCTTATTTTGTATCTTTGGTTGTTAGTATGGTCTCGTGATATCGTAGAAGTTTATTCCTTTAGGGTTTTGTTTGTATTAAGGCCTATTTTAGGGTTTCAAGATGATTTGGTTACATCATAGAAGCTTACTCTTTTAGGGTTTTGTTTGTATTGCGCCTATTTTAGTGCTTATCATATCATAAATTTTATTGTTATGGTTGTGTTGTTTATGTGGTCGTTTTTGGGTAAAGGGTTTACCGGTAAATATATAACCAAAAATAATGTTATACAAATGGAATGTGGCTGAAGTACCACATTAACCTCAAGCGAAGAGCTTGATAAAACTAGTGTTTATGACATGCTATAAACACAAATAACCTAGCTATATTACATCAACAAACTAGGCATAAAGAAGTAAAAAAACTTGTAACAAGCGAGCATCCCGCATCCATCCAATCCACGAGGGGAGCAAGTTAACCCAGGAAGTTTGCCTCCTTAAAAACCCTTTCTAAGAAAAACCCAAAGGGAAAAACCTTGGAGTAGGAAAAGAGTACAACCCTTACCCGGCACTCCTTCGTGTGAAATACATATACTTGGAATCTTCCATTTATCCGTAATCAATCGAGACCTCGAGGTTAACTTCTTGAACTTGAAAGTAACCACTTCAACCAATAGTAGAGACAATGGTGCTAACCACTTCATCAATGAAGACTTCTTACGCTTGAACGACCTAGAATTCGCTCCATCCAAACGAAGTAAGTAGTAGCGACAAGTAATAATCGAGAAATGATACTACTAACCGACCCCCCTTAGATAAAGGAATAAGAACAAGAATAAAGACTCTCCAACGACGGTGGGACCGCATCCATACCGGATAAAATCCGAACTCGAAACCAAACCCGCATAGAAAATTGGCACTCAAAAATAAATGAGAATGAGAATCGGAACCAATTCACAAAGCGGCATCTAAGCAAGGCCAAATCAACGTCAGACCAACATCCCATTGTCGCATCCTATCCTAAGTCTTTAGCTTCGCTTGATAGCGAGCCACAAATGTATAGCATGCCTTGGAATACAATGAGAGAACCTAGGAACATTACACCATTCAACCAAATCACCCTAAGACGCAGAGATTCCTGCACCCGAGGTGAAAAACAACTAAAATTGCCATCCAAGTTGCGCCATAATAATCCATCGTCAAGATTATTTAGAGTAGGAACCGGAGAGCGACTAACAATGGAAATCGAGATAACCAATCAACGGCCATCGCCAAACATCGCTTGTAATCGATCATAAACCGAGTCGATAAATTAAACCCGCTCGGGCAATATCTCTAGCAGTAGTAAATAACGAATCGGGCTTAACCGAGACCACATATCAAACCAAACCAAAGTGTCCTTCCCATTATTGATCTTATGCCGTGATAAAAGGACTAACCTTGGGTCTAATGGCAAGAAGCTTGCGCCAACCCCACTAACATCCCCAAACAAGGACATCCCAAAACTTCTCCCACGAAGTTTATACGAATGGATCCAATGCACACATAGCGACTCTTTATGTGTCAAAATACTCCAAATGTGAGTAGTCATGAGAGCAATGTTAAAATCCTCCAAACGACGAATACCAAGGCCACCTTCTTTCTTTGGCTTACAAACGAATCCCAAGCAACCTTAGCCTTTCCCTTTTATTTCTCCTTGACACCAAAGGAAACCCTCATAAGTCGCTCTAACTCATGAATAATACGAGTAGGAAGGATAAAACCAAGTCCAATATAAATGCATGAAGATAAAACAGACTCACCAACTCAAGCCTACCCGCAAGAGATAAGAACTTATTACACCACCATTCACACGACCTTCCAATTTTTCAACAAGCACCTTGCAATCCCTATAAAGAAGTCTTGATGATATAAGGGGACCCCAAGGTACCGACAGGGAGAGAACCTCTCGCAAACGGCATAGATCGGAGAATAGCGACTTTAATAAAGATTAGGAACATTACAAAGAAAGTCAGACTTTTAGGGATACTGGGACAAGACCAAAAGTTCTTAAAATCCTCCAAAGCACGTGATAATGACATTAACAGACTCGATGGCCTCTAGCAAACAAGAAAAGGTCATCGCAAAACAAAGGTTAATAATCTCTGTTGCTCACACAAATGATGAAACCGAAAATCTACAAGATTCAAACCTTTTTACGCAATATAAGAGTTAGCACTTCCATAACCCGGTAAACAAGTATGGAGATAACGGGTCACCTTGTCTAAGGCCCCGCTTACCTTTAAACCCACCATGAAGATCACCATTAACACATATGGAATAAGACGTAGATGAGATACATACCATGATCCAATCAACCATTTTGGAGTGAAACCAAACCCAATCGAATAGCCCTAAGAAAAGTCCAATCAACCGTATCATATGCCTTCGAATATCAACCTTAAACGCACATCTAGGAGGACCTCCTCTATGATAATTCCGCATAAGCTCTTGGGTAAGTAATATATTATCGATATACGACGATCAGAACAAATGCGCATTGATTAATACTAACCAACCGACCAAGGCCTTCTTTAATACGATTAGCAAGGATTTTGCTAATGCATGTATACATGACATTACAACAAGAAATAGGCCTATAATCATTAATCTTAGACGGGTAGACACTTTAGGAATCAAAGATATAATGGTATGATTAATCTCCTTGAGAAGCTTACCATTAATGAAAAATCACGAACAAGCAGTCCTTACCTCAAGACCATAATATCCCATGCTTTCTTAAAGAAAGCAAATGGTAACCATCGGGACCGGGAGCTTTATCATCCCCATAGAAAATATAGCATCCTTAATCTCCCGCATCCGTAACATGACGAACCATCGAGTCGACCAATTGATGAGGAAGAATATTAGAGAATATACCATAATCATCAAAGAGAGTACAATTTCCTTCCATACCAAGAAACTGTTCATAGTGAGCAACAAAAGCACCGCAACTGATTACCCGGTACAAGACATTGTTTGCATCTCTAACCAATTCAATTCGACACGGCACATTTGCTCTTAACAATATTGTGAAAATAGGCCGATTAGAATCACCGCATGAAGACATTGAACTTTAGATTTACGCTTTAAAAACCGTTCTTCATCTAACGTAGCCTCCTTAAATGCAAGAAGATAATGAGCATGTTCCTCCCGTAAGTCTGAATTAGACGGATCTGTATCAATAGCCTTTTGGACCTCATCTAACTCCTTCCGAATCCTAACCACCCGCTCATGAAGATTACCTTGACTGTGCAAAAGCTTACGAAAAGGAGATTTCATCCCTTTTAATCTTTAAACCACACGATACATAGCACAACCATGAACATTAAGATTCCATCCCGCACAACAGTATCACTAAACCCATCTTTATGAACCAAGAAGTTAGAGAATTTGAACGGTTTAGGCTTAGGCTTAGTTACCGGGAATACGCAGAACACTGAGAATGATCCAAATACGATAAGGTTGAAATATGGCAAAGGAACTCGAAACAAGTCAAGAAACTTCGATTGCCCATCACCCGATCAATTTTCTTCAATGTACCAAAGGAGCCTCTTGGTTTCGATTCCAAGTAAAGTGAAGACCAGTACTATTAATATCCTCAACCTCCATTTTCTGAACACAATCTTTGAATTCACGCATAGCAATGTCAGGAGCATAACTACCACATGAATGATCCTCCAATTTGAGTGCCGCATTAAAATCTCCCAACAAAACCCAAGGCCTAGTACGCATAAATCCAAAGATGGCAAATAAGATTGGACCAAAGGGGACGCCGATGAACATAATAATTATGTGTATATACAAAAGAATGAAAAAAGTTTTGTCGTCCGCCCGAGTATTAACTCGAACATGCATAACTCGGTTAGTTTGAGACATAATCATAACATCAACAATATCATCATTCCAACCAAGAATAATCTGGGACCCCTTATCACATAAACTACCATTTGACGTCCACTTCCATCGACGACAAACATTACGACATGTATCATACACCACCGATGCATCAACATGAGATTCCAAGATAGCACATACACTAAGATTATTATCATTTACCACTGCTTAACCTCTTTTGTTTAGGGGAATGGTTCAAACCCCTTATATTCCAAGAGGCGATACTAAACATCGTGGACATTCGTAACAAGAGTGCTTGCCCCGATTTGTCAAACAAATTACCGCTTCATCATAAACATTTTCAACCTCATCATCATCCTCCAAACCAATAGTCTCATCAACATCATCATAATTAGCCAAAGAACCAAACAGGTTAGATGTAGATATATTAGGAGCCAGAATTGGATTACTTACCGTAGATGAAACATGAGCAGGTTGGCTACCCTTAGTAGCCACATCAGTAGGGTCATTAGATGTAGAGTTATTAGGTGAAACAATATTACCTACCGATTAAGTGAAGGACCAGATTAGTACTAGCAACTCCTCGAGGGGTTTGCTAGTGGAAGGAGTGTTAATGACTTTGGGTCTATACTGCATGTTTTTACCAACTGGAACCCTGTTAAAAACCGTACCACTTTTATTGTCCTTTGCATTCCTCTTAGCTTTACCCCTTTTCCCAACTAGTTGAAACCCATCATTTTTATCCTCCACAACCGGTGGAGTCACAATTGTCTTGGGACAAGAGTCAACAGAGTGGCCAAAAATCAAACAAACATCACACCTAGGAGGTTTCCACCATATTCCACCCTAATAGTTTCGTAATAAAACCTGTGTTGATCCAAATATGGTACCCCAATAGTAATAGATTCCTTAAGGGAAACATGAGAGTCAATTTCAATTAAGTAACGGCAAAACTACTCCTACCCTGTGATTCAATACACATAGAGCTAGTAAAAGAATCAAGCATGATAGGCGCATCAATATGTGTTGTAATAATACTAATACCATCTTCGTAAAATACCAGAACGGAACATCATGAAGTTTAACCCATACCGAATGCGGGTTAACCTCTTTCATCAAACTAGTACTCATGGTCCACTTTTAAGAATAATAGGACTATTCTTAATCATCCATGGACCTCCTTCAAGAACAGCCTCCAAACCAACCCGAGAGTCAAACTTAAAGAAAAGAAGCCTTTGCATTCATCATGATCCGCTTTAAACCATACTTAGCCCGCTTATTACGTAAAATACTCAACCACGTGAAATGCAATACGCTACCAATGAAGTATCCATACAAGGTGTTATCAAATTTAGTGCTAATATTCTGCACCACCTAAGGGAATGGATACGCCAACACCATTAAACATATTATCAACTTTAATTGCACGAAAGTTGGACTTACCTTTGCAGGAGTAGATGTATTACCTTGGACCTGCTTTGAGCCACTAGCAACCGCAACATAAGTCAAGGGTGCACTTGAGACGATTGGACGATAGGGCTCTCCAAGTAGCATGCATGACTACACCTTTAAGTTTACCACTTGACTAGCCACACTAATTCCATCACCTTTAGCGCACCACTCATATCCTGGTTAATAACATGACTTCCCGTTATAGGTCTAGTATCCAACGAAGCCCTAGTAGCCCCATTAACAATTTTTGAAAATTTTTTATGTGGTCATATCATCTGCTTATTTTGTATCTTTTATGTTTTCAAAATAAAGTGTTAAAATTTAAAACCTCATTTATGTGTTATTGCAAAATTAAACTTCACACATTTAAACAAAACAATTTTCAAAATTAAATGTTGAAAACCTTTGGTTATGTCTTTGTGGTCGATCTAAGTGTTGCGACTATAGTAGTCAGTGGTTATTCTATGGGAATCTTTGGGGGACAAAGGGTTACTTGAGCTTGGGAGCGGTTGTAAGTCCGTACATCCTTGAACCCTAGATGATCCGCTTACTTAACTCGGTAGTTGGGCCCAGATATCGAGCCTTAAATTATTCTTTGCTTATACACGGCGAAGGTATTCGTACTCTCGATTAGGTTCAATCTATTTGGGAAACGTGCTCAAAATACTAGTGATTGTAACGCAAATGACGAATTCAAATTTCCACTTAATTTTGCAATTTTTTTGAAAATTATGTGAACTTTAATTTCCACCAACCAAATACAATAAATATACCAACTATTTGAAACTAGATAAATGTAATACTGGATTTTCTATTTTTTGAAGTCATATATTATGATGTTTGTGGTCCACTTGGTACCTAGCTCGAAAACCTATTGGGAGTCTTTGATTCTCCAAATGGGGAAGACTCCTTCCTTATTTTTTAAAGGCAACATTATATATAGAACCCCAAAAAGAAAATACAAAACAAGGCATCTCCTCAATCAAACAAGATAATTAAAAGAGGAAGAGATCCAAGAAAAATACAACCAAATAAATGTTGACAACTTTTCTCACAAAACTAATGAAACTAACTAGCTTAAAAAACCCTAAAAAATTCTCTCTCCCTTTGGAGATTTCCGGCCGCCACCCTCCTACTTTTTACGGCCAATCTTCCTAACTAATTCGTCCTCTCTATCCTTCTTTGAAGGATATGCAATACGAATTGGTTTTGATGTGCTTTTGAGGGTGGTTGGTTAATATTTTCACTTGCAATCTAATCGGTTTTCTCCTTTTACTGGTGATTTTTAACCCTAATGTTCTATACAGTTTTCATCAAATCGATTCTGTTTTGGTGATTCGATTTCTTAGGGTTTTTTAACCGCCTGTTGTTTTAATCGATCCTTTTAATATCATTAGTCGGTTTCATATCGATTACAAAATTATAAGGGTCGGTTTCCTTCTTGATGCACGTTATTTATATCTTGTCGATATCCTTTTAGGGTTTCGCTTTTAGTGTGCAACAAGGGTTTCGCTTGATCAAGTTATGATGGTCATCAAGACCTTCGATTGGATTTAATTTCCGATCGTTAGGGTTTGTTTACAAGAATGAATTCCTTTTTAGGGTTTCGTATTTAATGGATCTGATCGTTGGTTTGTTGCTGCACTTTCACGTTTATATCTTGTATGGTAAGTTGGACTTTGTCCATTAGTCTCATGTAAGTCGATCTATTGATCGTGTTTATCTTCTGGTTGGTGATGTTTATTCGTGGATGTGGGTTGTGAGAGGGATGGTGATGGTGTCGATGAGAGTTAGGGTTTGTTCCTATAACCTTAATTTTCTGTTTGTTAAGGTTTCAAACCCTAGTTTAGTGATTATGCGTGATACCGCTATGTCTATGATCGCTTAACATTATATGTAGTCATTGTTGATCGGTAATTCGGAAGTCAAGTGGGATTGTGGTTTTAACACGGTTCAAAGATTCAAAAGACATGTTTGTATTGTTATTTTCATGGGTCCTTTGATCGATGTTGCCGAATGTTATGTAAGTTATGTTATTTGGAGAAAACGGCGAACTAAATTTCGCTTGTACTTTTATTGCTTGATTTAGTGTTGCATGATAGTTAGTTTGTCGTTTCTTGCATGGAATATGAATTTTAACCTTCTTCTAATCATGGGACGGTGGATTCATTATTATATTTGAGCAATTGGTCGGTGCCCTTAATTATCATCTTGCTCCCAATCGTTTTTTCTGCCTTTCTTTCGTATCTAATCCCTAATAACATTCCAACTATTGTGATTATTCTTCGTATTCAATCCTATTAGTTGGTTTTTTATTGGGGTGTCGTGCGTTTCTGGTAGGGATTTGTGGTTGGTTTTCTAGGGTTTCATCTATCGCTTTGGCCTGGTATCTCTTTCATTACTGATTATTATTTGTTTACATTCGTTATCATGTGAGAATCAATCCTTTTGATGCAACTGAACCCATTAGGGTTTCGTTAGTTTGGTTTTTGTGCATGTTCTTGCTGTTGTTGGCCGCTTCGCTGTTTAGGGTTTTTAGGGTTTCTTGGGGTCTCGCTGCTGTTGCATTATGAGTAATAATACGTTGGATAATAAGGTTAGTAAGGGTTTTGTTTCGGATGGTGAAAAGGGTTCAACTTTGTTTAAGGATGCTCCGATTCTAAAGTCGATATTGAAAAAAGCTCATCGTAACATTCCTCCTACAACGGTGCATACTGATCCTCCTTTCGTTGGGCAAGGTATGTCTTCAATCTCTAAGCCAATTAATGATGATACTATTACTGTTGAGGAGGGTGTATCAAGCTATGTCTCGGGTAATGTGTCTAGTCCTATTATTGATACGCATGTTGGGCAAAATAGTGGAACTCCACGCATGGCAGATGCATGCCTAACTGATTTGAATGCGTCCACTACCACACCTATTGGTAATAATATAACTCCTAATAGTAGCAATGCTACTGAATCTTCTTGTCCTTTGGTTAATGAGCCTCCAAAACATTCATATGCTGCTATGTTTAAATCTCGAGGTGCACCTAAGGCTATTAACATTGTAGAAATGCGTAATGATGAATGTGTTGTGGGGGCAAATGTCACAATTCCTATAGAGGCTGTTGATGAGGTGTCATCTAGGTTTACTAATACCCTTTATGGCTACTTTATTGGGAAGCGACTTGCTTTTCCCATTGTCGAGAATTATGTGAAGAATACTTGGGCAAAATTTGGTTTGGAACGAGTTATGTTAAACAATGGTTTCTTTTTGTTTCAATTTGCTTCTAAAGAGGGTATGGAACAAGTTTTAGAATCTGGTCCGTGGTTAATTCGTCTTGTGCCTATCATTTTGAATATTTGGACTCCTAATTCCAAGCATAAAAAAGATGAGATAACTTCAGTGCCAGTTTGGGTTAAGCTTCATAATGTGCCAATAGCCAGATTCGGAGATTGGGCTGAGTTTGATTACGACACAATTAGGTCGTCCTCTTATATTGGATTCAGTATACTAGCACAATGTGTCTCAAGTCTTGGGGAGAAATTCAGATGCTCGCGCTTTAGTGGAAGTTTCCTCGCTCAATGCGTTAGTGGATTCTTTGGTTGTGGCTATCCCTTATCCTAATGGGAATGGTCATTCTTGGAGCGTGTTGAGGTTGAATATGAATGGCACCTCCGAGGTGTGATACATGCAAGATTTTTGATCATAATGATGATATGTGCCCTAAAAACATTGCTACAAACGTAAAACCAGTTGCTGATGATGATGGTTTTGTGGAAGTCAACAAACATAAGGGTAAAGGGAAGCTAGGTAACAAGGACAAGCATATTGATGGTCTTCGGTTTACAAAACCAAAGGTTGCTTTTCATTATCGATGGGAGCCTAAAGCGACAGTGAAAGATGGGGGACCATCTTCTTCGAGTGGTTCTAAGGAAAGTTCACAACCGAATGTTCGTAATGGTTCAACTAATCCCATTTCTTCTCCTAACGATTTGGGTAATGGAAGTAAAAAGGATGTTTATTCGAGTAATTTGGTTGATGATGGTCAAAAGGGTACGAATGTTAGTGGTGCTCCTACTTATGCTACGAAAAGTGCTTCTACAATGCATCAACTAGTAATGGTAATGTAGCTTCTAATATTGTTTCATTGAAAATTCTTTTATGCACTTAGTGGTGAGGATCCTTCGAGTCCGATGACATTCCTACTAATACGGAAAAGGATGTGGGTTCTTATACTTTGGATAGTGATAGTGAAGTTGATGAGGTTATGGATATGGTTGACAAAACGAGCTCTAAGACGACTAATCTTAAGGAAGCAAGCACTTCCTCTAGCGAGGTTCATCATGTATAGTATTGCCTCATGGAATATAAGGGAATAAACCAATCCCTAAACAAAAGGAGGTTCATCGGGTTCTAGGTGAGAATAAGCTTTCTATATGTGCTATATTGAGTCTCATATTTCTAACTCTCGCCTTCGTGTTTTATGTGCTAAGGTTTTCAGAGGTGGGATTGGACCTCTAATGGTCATTTGTGCGATAAAGGGTCTCGTATCATTTTAGGTTGGAATATGGATGATGTTGACCTTAATTTGATTAGTATGACTGACCAAGTTATTCACACTTTATTCGGTTCAAGGGGATAAAAAGGAGCTCTTTTGTTCTTTTGTTTATGCTCATAACAGTACACGATAGGAGACCTCTTTGAATAATCTTGGTGCCCACAAGCATGTTGTTCATATGCGCCCTTGGTGTATTCTTGGAGACTTCAACTCGCTACTGAATTTGGAAGATAAGGTTGAGGGTCTTCGTTATTGATATAGCTATGAGGAGTTTAAGGATTGTGTTGATGAGATCGAGGTGTGGACATTAATCGACAGTATTGCTAGCTACATGGAATCAAAAGTCGAAAGGTTTAGATGGTACTTTGAAGAAGATTGATCGCATTATGGCTAATCTTGCTTTTATGGATTCTTTTATTGGTGCTCATGCTATTTTTCATCCTTATCAGATTTGATCACTCTCCGCTATTCTTAATAGTCCTACTTCTTTTAAGTTTAAACCTAGGCCTTTCAAGTTTTCTAATATCCTTGTGCGAATTCTCGGTTTAAATTAGGTGTTCGTGAATATTGGAGTAAGCAGATAGTGGCTTTTACATGTATCAAGTGGTCAATAAGTTGAAATCTCTTAAGAAGTCATCATGAGATTGTTGTTTAATGAGGGTAATATTCATGAGAAAGTTACTAAACTTCGTCATGAGTTGGATACGGTTCGATGTGCCTTGATTTAGATCCTTTAACGTTGTTTTACGTGAGGAAGCGTGCTATCTTAATGCTTTCAATGAAGTCTGTTTTGAAGGAAGAATGTTTTCTCAAGCAAAGGCTAAGGTTGAATGGCTTCGGGTTGGTGACTAATTCGCATACTTTCATAAGGTCGTTAAAAGTAGAAAAGCTAGAGTCGAATCGATGCTATTTTGGATGGTAATGGTGTGCAATTGGTGGAGGACCCGGTTCCTAATGCCTTTGTCTCTTATTTTACTTCTTTCCTTGGTCAAGAGGGGCCTATTATGCCATTATTGCTTTTTTGGGGTAAAGGTCAAAACGACCCGTAAATGTATTACTCCAAAAAGCAGTTAGTACAAAGGATATGGGTGAAGTCCCATATCTCAATTGCTACATAGGCGATAAAGCATACATAACAAGGTAGACAACTGTCGCTTAAAATAACAAAAACTAGAACTTATGACAAGCCATAAGAACTTAACCAATAAACAAGCAACCTAGCTAACTAGTTAGCCTACCGTGAAAGATGAACTTTCACCGTAATTGGGTTAGCCGATTCTTTATTTACATGTGTACCATGTTCTTCATCTTCATCTTCATCGCTCACCAAAGCAAGATACGAATTAGATGTAGTAATATTACCATCCCGAGAGGTAGAGCGAGTAGACTTCAACATAGGCGACGATGTGGGTGCATTACCCATAGTATTTGCTCCTTAGTAGATTCATTTAGTGCGCCTTGGTCAAGATATCCGACATTCGAGTAATGATGGACCAACAAACCGACACCATTCGTAGACTTGGCTTTACCCTTCTTCGATCACTTTTTCTTACCCACCTTTTGGAATCCATCATTGTTCGTAACCACGGTGGGAGTTACAACTTGTGAATTGGATAAAACAGAGAACTCACCACCTTTTTGGACATTGATCATGAATATGACCAAATATTTTGCATATACCACATCCGGGTGGCCTCCATTCATATTCAACACGGATAGTCTCTTTAGTAAAACCCTCCCGAAAGTGAAGGAAAACCAATAGTAACAACCTCCACGAGATCAAGATCGTAATTGACCTCAACAAGACATCTAGCAAAACTACTTCTACCCCACGATTCCTTACACATAGAGGTCGTGGTACTAATCAAGCATAACAGTTTACCAAGAAAAGTAGCAATCAACTAATACCATCCTCTTCAAAACTTGAAGAGGAACATCATCTGATTTAACCCATACCGAATGCTAGTCAATTCTTCTTTACGCAAACAAGTATCCATAGACCATTTCTTGAGAATAATTGAGAGTTGCGATCATCCAAGGACCACCTTCCAAAACAGCTTCCACACCACCAATGTATCAAATTTGAAGAAAAAGAAGCCTTTGAATTCATCATAATCCTTTTAGGCCATGTTTTGCCCAATTATTCCTAGCATAGTATTCAACAACTGGAAGCGCCATCCTCTTTCCCATAAACGCCATCCTCTTTCCCATAATGTGGCTTTATATATGGTTCGTGATGTTATGTCTCGTGAGGTCAGAGATGCTATTTTTTCTATGGGAGATGATAAGGCGCCGGGTCCTGATGGTTATTCGGCTTCATTTTTTAAGGGTGATTAGGATATTATTTCGGATGATCTTACTAAGGCGGTTCAGGAATTTTTTATTAATGGTAAGTTGTTGAAAGAGATTAATCATACTACCATTGCCCTTTTGCCTAAGATCAATTCTCCCACTCGGGTTCTTGATTTTAGGCCTATTTCGTGTTGCAATGTGCTCTTCAAGTGTATTAGTAAGATTCTTGCCAACCGGATTAAGGAGAGCCTTAGTACCTTGGTTAGTCCGAATCGATGCGTTTGTTCCCGGAAGACGGATTGCCGATAACATTCGCTTACTCGGAGGTTATGCACAATTATCACCTCAATCGTGGTCCATCTAGGTGCGCTTTTAAGGTGGATATTCGAAGGCGACGACACGGTCAATTGGCAATTTTGAGGTGTATTTTGGTTCGTTTTGGTTTTCATGCGCGCATGGTTCACCGGATTATGGAGTGCGTTTCTACTACTTCGCTTTCTATTAGTGTGAGCGGCATTTTGCATGGGTATTTTAAGGGTAAGCGTGGTTTAAGGCAAGGCGATCCGTTATCGCCTTATCTTTTCACGCTTGTTATGGAGATGCTTACCTTTTTTTTTTTTTTTTTTTTTTTTTTTTTTGGGGGTAAAAGGGCCTTAAAACCCGGTAAATATATCCAAAATTCAATGAAGTACAATTGACATGGACGTACATCCCATGCCTCCGCCTGCTACATAGGCGATATGACTCTACATATGTAACTAAGCTAAACAAGCCGCTAAGCGCAAAGAACAAACACTAAACCGCTTTAGCAAACAGAATAGAAAACAAATTACATTCAAATTAACAATCTAAATGTAACTAAGTCCGTGTTCAAAGAACCACTTCCATAGTGTGCATCTCGTCTTCAATCATCATTAGTTGACGTCCGAGTACAACACTTCAAACTTAACATCCATAATAACATTCGGTTAGATTAGGTATCGAAACCCTAACTTAACAGAAACCAGCCGAATCAATTTGTAGGGGTAGTCATAAGCGTAGCAGCAGTAGCATCAACCCAACATCCAAATCGATCAATAGCAGACATGAAAATCACTTACCCTCCCTCATTAACTCACTTCCATTAAACTCCATCAAAATATGAACATAAGAACCCAAAAGAGTACCAGCATTCAATCAAACCCTAACAAGGGTATACGTCCAGAAGATAATCAATTGACAAAATCCTAAAAATTAGGGTTCCGTCGAGTTTAAAGCGCCAATAACAAAAGAATGTAAAAACCAACAAAGGTTTTATAGGCGTTAAGGCTTAATAACCAGAATCGATCCCTTAATAATAGAGCCATGAACAACAGTTGATCGATTCAAAGAACCAAAGAATCATAAGGTAAACCAAACCCTAACGAGTTTAGTAATAGAGTTAACGCATCAGAATAGATAATCGCACAAACAAGGAACAAAACCCTAAAAGGGAATCGATAAAGAATGAATCAAAGTCTTTGAGATGCTTACCCTTATCTTGAGGCGTCGTGTTGGGATTACGAGATGTTCACTTTTCATCACAAATGCTCTCAACTTAACATTATTAATCTTTGTTTTGCTGATGACTTGTTCTTGTTTGCTCATGGTGATGCTCATTCGGCTGGTGTGATTATAGATTCTTTAGAGGAGTTTAAGGATGTTTCGGGCCTGTCCCCTAGTTTACCTAAGAGTACTGCTTATTTATGTAATGTTCTTAATCATGTCAAGCTTGCTATTTTACAGATTCTTCCATTTGTTGAAGGGTCCTTGCTTGTGAAGTATCTTGGGGTGCCGTTGGTTACTACTAGATTGATCTTTAGAGATTGTAAGGAATTGGTGGAGAAGTTGTCTAACCGCATCAATGATTGGAGGAATAAATCTCTCTTTGTCTTTGGTCGGCTTCACTTATTGATCGATTCTGCCTTCTATGCACATCTATTGGGTCTCGCTTTTGTTCTTCCTGTCAGACAGGTGTCGATCTTGAGCGGCTCATGCGGGTTTCCTTTGGAGTTCGGTAATGGTCGGAAAGGTAAATCTAAAGTTGCTTGGGAGGTTGTGTGCTTGCCTAAAAGGAGGGTGGGCTTGGGATTCGTAGACTTGAGTCGCTTAATACTGCTCTCATTGTCGCTCATATTTGGCGTTTGTTCAATTCTATGGATTCTTTATGGGTGAAATGGATTCATACTTATAGGTTACGTGGTCGTAACTTTTGGGATGTTCCAAGGCATGGTAATATGTCTTGAGTTGGCGGAAGATTCTTCAAATTAGGCCTCTTGTTAGGCAATTTGTTTGGTATAATCTTGGGAATGGTTTCAAGGCTTCGCTTGGTTTGATAAGTGGTGTTCGTTGGTCCTCTTTTCTTATTGTATCTTCGCGGGATATTTACCGGGCGGGTTTTTCTTCTAATACTTTGGTTCGGGACATTATCTTGGGGAACTCTTGGGCTTGGCCGATTATGTGGGGAACTAGGTATCCTATTCTTACATCGATTTCGGTTCCTAATTTAATTGATAATGTGGATGATCGTTTAGTTTGGAAGATGGGGGATGGTCATTTTAAGCCTTTTTCTGTTTCGTCTGTGTGGGAATGTATTCGTCCGCGTGGTCAGGTTGTTGATTGGTTTCATCTTGTTTGGTTCACGCACCGTATTCCTAGGCATGCTTTTCATTTGTGGTTGGTTTTGAGAAGGAGGCTTCAGACTCAAGATATGCTTCGCCCAATGATCCTTCGAGACGCCTTGTGTGCCCTTTGTGCAAGACTCAACCGGATTCTCATAACCATCTTTTCTTTGAGTGTTTGTTTTCTTTTCGTGTTTGGGTCTCGTTGAAGATGTTTGCTGGTCTTACGGACATTCCCGACACTTAGAGGATGTGGTTCGTCACTTGATTCCTATCTCTACATCTAGGTCTCATGAGAAGCGTTGTTTCAAGCTCTTGTTTGCCGATCGCTTATTTTATTTGGCAAGAAAGGAACAACAGGATCTTCAAGCAAAGAACGCCGGTCCGAGAGTCAATTGATTGAAGTGATTAAATCAGCGGTGCGTTTGAAGCTTCTTACATGTAGATTCAAAGGAGGCGAATGTGATTGATTTATTGCGTGTTTGGCGGTTGCCTATGTCTCTTATGCATTCTTAATGTAGTGTTCTTTCTTGATGCCGATTTCTTGTGTTGGAGCGTGAGGCTTGTCGTGTGTCCCCTGGTTGATGCTTTTGGAGGTAGTTGGAGTTCGTTGGAGATGCGGGTGAGTGTTGTACTTTTTCCTACCCAAGGTTTTCCCACCGGGTTTTTCTTCGAAAGGGTTTTAAGGAGGCAGCTCATCTCGTTCATCAATCTCCTTCAAGAGATGGGCGGATATGTGGTCATTCTTGTGTGGTTAGGTGGTTGTTTCAGAGGTGTTTTGGTTATTGTATGTATTTATAGTTCTAACGCTTAGTGGCCTGTCACAAGCGTGTTAGTTGGAAGTTCAAGCGTTGCTTGAGGTTAATGTGGTTCTTCTGCCACATTCCATTGTTCTTAAATGTTTTTTGGTGTAATATAATTTACCGGGTGGAAGACCCTTTACCCAAAAAAAAAAGTTATGTTATTTGGGTTCTTGTTGATGGAAGTTAAGTTTGTGGAGGCACTTATTCAAAAATCCATACACACCATGCCATGCACTTTCATTAATTTTCTATTGATCATGGCTGGGAGGATCGATCTATACTCTATGTTTTGATATTGATTTTGGATCGATGCTACTTTGTTTGCTGGAAGTTAGGGTTTTGACCCTATGGTAGTCCCATGTTTGTTCTGGTCCCTACATTCGCCTGGAGCTTTGCATTACCATTTGGATGTTATCATGGCGTGTAAGCTGCATTAGGTCCTCTTTTCGTGATGAGTGACTTATTATGGCTGCTGTGGGATAAGGAAATCATGGGGTGTAAGTTGTTGGGTTGTGGCGTATTGGTGCTACAATATCATGTAGGTTTTGTTTGTGGCGTTCTTTGCTACTACAAACAAATGGTATGTTTAGGAATGCTTGGATGTTCATAAGTGGATTCTTCATGGAAGTTTAAAGTGGACCTCAATAGTGATATAGAAGGCTCAAGTACTTTTCTTGAGTAGTATTGTAAATTTTTATGTACTTTTGTCATTATTGGTAGGTTCATTTTATTGTAAGTTATAGGAATGGTGTGTCATTCTTATATTCGTGTCTGTAAGTGTCCTAAGGGACTGAGATGAGGGAAATCACCCTCATCCTTTGTACCTCAACGTTTTTTGGAGTAATGCATTTTACCGGGGTGAATTAACCCTTTTACCCAAAAAACTAGCTTATACTTTGATCAATACACACAAGAACAATTTGCAAGAATAAAGGTAAGATAATTGGCTAGGCCCACAAAGAGAATAAAATCTCCAATGAACATGGACCATGAGACCATCTAAGATACACAACCAAACACACGAGAACATATCCAATGAGATTTGCGTGAGATACCAATTATGCAGATACACCATATCAAGAAACTGCAAAGAACCCCATTTATACATATACAATCAAAGCCACTTCGGAATTGTATGTGTTATTGATTTAAGGTATATAATATTATATGTGTTATTGTAGTTTCTATGAGTTGATAATTTTGGCGATTCTTCGTTGGAATCACTCCTAAACTATATTTCAAGTGTTTGTAATTAACATGTAATAGGTTGCTTAACTAGGCTTTTATGTTAGTATTTAAGGCAAGGCTTATGTAGAAAGCCCATAAGCCTTGGCCCATATCTAATAAGGAAGGAAGGGACTAGAAGTGTTGCCCTAGCTCCTTTCCCCTATAAATACCTTTGTAAACCTTCATTTGAAGGTTGGTTATTCATTTCATATCAAATCCTACGCCTAAAGGTTTATATTCGTTTGTGTGTTTTGTTCAACCGATCACTTCTCTTATCTCATTTCTTATATTGATGCTTGTGTTGCAAACATGGGAACCTAACAGTGGTATCATTCGCCAAATAGTTGGGTGAAACGGTTTTTTTTTTTTTTGAAGTCTTAGTATCTACGCGTAAGTTTCGGTTTATAAACATTCAAACGCTTAAAAGCTTTAATTTTTACACTTTAAAACTCAAAATTCTTGTACTTTAAAGGTTATTTGGTGATAAAGTTTAAGTTTTTGGCAAAAAGTTTGAAACTTTACGTGTATTTCATTAGTTTTGAGCCTGGTTTCATTCGTGTAGTCATTTCTACGCGTAAGGTGAATAAGTGTTTTGGATCATCAAGTTTCGGACTTTTGTGTTATTTTGGTGATATTGAAGCTTTTCATCATAAAAACTGGTTTAGAAACACTTTTGGGCGTAAAAATCGCTTTGGCAAAGGTTGGTTCATCCTCACATAGTAAAACCCTAGTTTTACTCAGAAGAATTCAAAGTCTACGCATAAGCTTCTCAACGTGTGATCTTGAAGGTTATTGGTTTACTCAATGTTTTCTTTCTTGGATAAGCCTGAAAACACTTCGACTTTGGATATCTTTTACACTGGAATAAGTGTAAAGGATTTTTGGGCAAAACCCTAGTTTTACGCCTAAGCTAATCACTTACGCGTAGAATTCTTTACGCCTAAGCATTTTCTTACGCCTAAGCCTAGTCTTACGCATAAGCTAATCTTACGCGTAAGCATTCTACTACTAAGCCTTTAGTTTACGCCTAAGCTAAGTGTTCCTCAAGTCTACGCGAAGCTATTCCTACGCAGAAGCTCTATTCTTACGCCGTAAGTTGGTGTTTTACGCATAAGGTATTTTCTTTGCATATGGCGGGTTTTCACGCATAAGGATACTTCATCAATAAAGTTTCATTCGACTACAAAGATCCATCATCGACACAAGTTTCAAGATGTCTCAACCACCATACTCTTGCTACTTTCCTCATATGTATCCTCAACAACAACAACTAACACAACAACAACAACAATACTATCAACAATTTCAACAACAAATGATTCAACCATCACCTACTCTACAAGTACAACCGTACACAAACTTTCAAAATCAACATCCATCCAAGTATGCTATGAAGGAACCGTCTTGGTTTGCAAAGATGTGTGAAGCTTTAAGTAGCCAACAATCCATTCGTGAAGCTGGATCACTTGATAAACCTCCAATGCTCACTCCCGTAAACTACGATCAATGGGTGATAAGGTTCTTTAGGTTTTGTGATCTAAAGAAGCCACATGGAAAGTTCTTGAAGAAGGTCATCCTTGAAGGTCCATTTCGTATGCCTACCGTCACTGCATCAGGAGATCCAAATGCTAATCCACCAAGAGATGATATTACCAACGTTGTTAGTCTTAATGAACTCACTCATCGACCAACTTCTACACATGGAAGCCGATGAACTTGCAATGCAATATATCCTTTAGGGTTACCCAACCGATGCTTCAGAGTGTTGATGCTCAAGATCGCTAAAGCAATGTGGGAGCATATTCATCTTCTAATGGAAGGCACAAACTCAATCAAGAAGACATGGAATCCAAAATCTACTTAGCATATGAACACTTCATGATTGAACCGGGGAGACATTAGAGTCATATCATCATCGATTCTCAGACATCATCAATGACATGGAAAAACATAACATCATTATGCCAAGAATTGCAATCAACACTAAGTTCCTTAGTAGTCTTGGTCCTGATTGGGAAAAGTATGTCATTTTCATCCGTCAAGCAAAGAATCTTCATCATGCTACGACGGATTGTTGTACGACTATTTGAAGCCCCACCAAAAGGAAGTTGACAAAGAAAGGATTATCCGTGGAGTCCCCGTCGCCTTCACTTCCGGATAATCAATCTCTAGCTTTGTGGGCTCAAACGTGTTATCCTCAATTTCCTACCGCAAACTGTCTTCACAAATCCTCCACAACCAAGCGCTACAATTACACCATATGATCCGTCACAACAACAATCTCAAGAAACTCAATTGGTTCCATACAACAACAACAATGATCAAGCACTTTACAGTGAATCTAATGAGGATACTGAAGCTTTCGATGCATTGCAACAAGGGTTTGTCATGATTGCTAGAGCCTTCGACCGATATTCAAACAAATCGAACAATCCCATTCATACCTTATCAAACACAAGGAATCATGCTGTTGTTAACAATGGACGTGTTGAAGTTCAGAATCGTGGTAATGTTCGTCAGCTAGGTAGTGGTCAAGGGTTTAATGCTAATGGAAGGAATAACATGGGTGCTCCACAACAACGAGCTCAAGTGGTTGATCGTGGAAATGATCGGTGGGATTAATGGTCTTCGTTGTTATAATCAGAATGCAAAGGGTCATCGGCTAATGCACGCCCAAAGCCGAGGACAAGAGGCGGCTTATCACAAAGAGGCTTTACTCTTGGCTCTTAAGGATGAAGTCGGTGGAACTCTTACCAACAAAGAACAGAGCTTCATGGCATATGCGATTCGATGATGACATGGAGGACTTGCGAGCTAATGCGAAGATTATGTTAATGGTAAACATGCAAGAACTCCACATGAGTGATACAGCCCGGTGTATGACACCGACGGCTTGTCTCGTCTAGGAACTATATTCATTATCGACCGATATCTCCGCCAACATCTACGATCCGACGAGGATCGAGTGTTCAACATGAGCCGTCTACATCTCATTCCGATGATAATCAAATAGATCCCGTAGTTATATTTGACGATCAAGATGACCTTATTGTTAATACTGATAATCAAGTTGACTCCGTGGTTATATTTGAGGATCTAAATAATGATCATGTTGAGACTCACGTTGAACAAACTGAACTTTTGTCTAATCCAGATATTGAGCTCATGACCTTACTTAATGACCAAAAATCTCGAATGGAAAAATGCCTTGACATCAATAAGCAATTAAAGGATAAAATGCACTCTCGACTAAGGATAATGAATGCTTAAAATTTCAACTCAACATTTTCAAACACAAGAAAACGTGAAAAGGTTTTGAAGTCGCTTTTGCTAAATCTTACCAAAATGAAAATCTTTGGAAAAACATATATGTTATCTAGTTGCATCTAAGAATGCTTTGGTGTCTCAAATAGAACAATCGAAATATGATCATAAACAACAACTTAACGCTCTCCTCACGGAAACTCAAAAGCAAAGTCCGAGTTGTTAACTTGTCAAAAATAGTTCGTGAGTACAAAAGCATTCAAAGAAACGAATAGATGACTATCTTGAAGAAATTGTCGACTTACAAAACAAAATCAAAGAGTTTCAAATGTTGTTTATAAACATGGTGAGTCAATCACAACTATTCAAAAGTTTACTTTTAAACCAAATCCAAATGGATATGGACCGAATCTTGCTGATTGCAAACCAAAGTTTTCACATAGAGCATTCAAACCAAATCCTCAAGTTTACAGTGCATAACATAGAATTGATGATTCCATTATGAGTGTTGTTGAATATAATCGTATGGAAGAATTAGATGCAGAAGACGAGAGTCGGTCAAAATTAGAAAATGTTGTTTATAACAAACCATTTAACTATTCAAAAGCCATAACTTTCGTCCCACAACAGGATAATTCTAACACAACTTGGGTTATCACGCCTATTTTTGAGTCTTCTAATGTTAGTCCTCAACCCAATACTGCACAAATTAATGGTCCTTTACCTTCACTCAGTGAAGTCAAAACATTACCCGAACAATGTCAAATTCTTAAATATTTTGAAACATTCATATCGGACATCAAACTTTTGGAACGTGAAATTGAAATCAATTTCAAATAAAAGTTGAACATTTTCAATCGCCTCATGCGAGAGAACAAAGAGATATTTTTTAAAAGAATTTTACCTCATGTATGGAATTTGAAAATGTGTGCAATATAATCGGGAAAGGGATTTTCACTTGAACTTGGACTTATGAAAGAGTTTTCGAGCAAGCGAAACATCGATTTCAAATAGAAAACGAAAAGAAAATGTTAAGAAAAGATGTTGACCGACTCTTGGAAGATGTTATTTGTGCCGATACCATAAATGTTGTGTTATTACATTCTGCTGCATATGCATTTGATTATATCTCTCACGATTCTCGTTGAAAATGTTGAGAATCTTGATCATCGGTCACAAATCAAGTCTTTAAAAGTTGAAAATGAGCGTTTGTTAAACGAAGCTTTCAAATGCAAAACGTTGTCTTCAATGGTGTCAAAAGATTGTCAAAATTGAGAACTCGCTTGCAAAACAAAATCAACCGCTTGCATACAAAACTCTTAATCCAAAACTTGAGCAAGCGGATGATGAAAACGTGTCTTTAAAGTGTCAAATTTCAAAATATGAACAAGAAATTTCAAAAGTTAAAAGGAATATGGTGTCATATTTGATTTACTCAAAAGACTCGTGCTCAAGCGCCAAAAGATGTTGATGATCATCTTGCATATACCAAAGATATTTTGATTTAAATGGACTCATTCGCTCAAAATCTAGATTTGTTACACACTATCCATGATCTAAAAGCGAGTTGGTAAAACTTAAGCAAGATAGGGATAGTAACACGCAAAGAATCGCACCTAGACAGATTCAAATTGACTCTAGAACATCTAATGACAAACCACAAGAAACTAATGTGCTTCCCTCTACTAAAACAGGAATAGTTGCCTCTTTTCCCAACGCCTGCACTTCACAGCCTAAGAGCAATACAAGGAAGAATAGGAAGTTGCGACATAAGAAAAGAACAATAAAGACCTCTGAAGTAGAAGAACACCTTAGGAATTTGAATAAGACTCAAGTTGCACCCACTTTAGATATTGCGTCGACAAATGTAATGGAAAAAGTGATGTAACGAATCTTGAATCTTTAAGTACTTTAAATGTTATGTTTGAAGCTTCTTGTGTTGGTTGTCGTAAAAGCATGTTTTCGTTGTCATGATAAATGTGTTGCTAACGCCGCCTTATCTCGTAAGCGGAATAATAGAAAACGGAATACCTCTAGGCCCACTAATGCTTCTAAGTCATGCTAGGTAAACCACCCTATAGTGTTAAACTACGATCATTGATGTACCCATAGAACCCCTTCACCTCCTAGGAAGAACTTATCACCTAGTGCATTTACTAAGACCAAAGCTAAGACTAGTTGGCGATGGCGTAAATGGTTACATAATACACTTGGCTTTAAATGGATACCTAAAATCTTAAACATGTGTGTTTCAACTATAATTGCATCGGAACCTCTAACTCTTCGGGTTCCACATCTACTTCTATTCCATTTGTGTCGTGTGTAATGCAGTGATCTGATCATCCTCTGGATTGTTGATAGCGGATGTTCCCGACATGACAGAAATCTCAAATCGTTATCCAACTTTGTTTCAAAGTTCATTGGCACTGTCGGTTCGGGAATGATCACTTGCAGCCTATCATGGGCTACGGAGATTACATCAATGGTAACATCGAAATTAGCAGTGGTTTATTATGTGGAAGGTCTTGGTCACAATCTCTTCTCGTTGGTCAATTTTGTGATGGAGATTTGGAAGTTGCTTTTCGGAGAAAACTTGTTTCATTCGTGATCTACAAGGAAACGATCTTATGTCCGTACCCGCACATCAAGTCTTTATACAATCTCAATGCAAGACATGATTGCTTCATCTCCCATCTGTCTACTTTCAAAGGAAACATCTACAAAATCATGGCTATGGCAATCGCCGACTCACACTTAAACTTTCAAGCCATAACCAATCTTGCACGATACAAACTTGTTGAAGGTCTCCCAAGATTTCGGTATTCTAAAGATCATCTATGCTCACTTGTGAACAAGGGAAAAGCACTCGTGCTCATTTTCCTTCAAAGGTGGAACATAGCTCACAAAGATGTGCTTCATCTCCTTCACATGGATTTGTGTGGCCCGGCGTGTGCGTGCACTATTAACGGTAAATGCTACATCTTGGTAATTGTGGATGACTACTCACGATGGACTGGGTTTATTTTCTTTGAAGTAAAGATCAAGCTCCATGATGATCATCACCTTTCTCATGAAAATTCAAGTTCACTCCGGAACACAAATGACAAATTAGAATGCATAAAGGAACTGAATTTGTGGAATGTCAAAACCCTAAGTCGATTTTGCTCGAGAAAAGAAAAGCGAATCCCTACAACTTTAAAAATTCGACATCATGCAATCTCTAATCTCTTGTTTCTTACTCTAATTGCTTCAATTATGTGATTACATTCGTGTTTTACGAATTGTTCCCGATTTTAGTAATCGATTGGAGTTAGGGTTTTGTTCTTGTCGGTTTTACTTTTTAGGGTTTCGATTTATGTGCTTCATGGCTGATTTTGGTTAGTATATTTAAGATCAATTCATGCCTTAGTCTCACTAAGGCCTTCGTTGTGGAAGATTGACGGAATTCTCGATTTCTTTGTTTAACGCTTTTTAGGGTTTCGTTTGGTCGTATTGTTTTTTTTTCCGGTTCGTCTTAGTTTGTCGCCGCTATTTGATTGTATTATGGATAAGAGTGGTATGGTTAACGTGGATTTGGATAATTTGGGAGAGTCGATGTGAACCTTCACGCTCAGCTTGATATTAACAATATTAACAATTCAAGTATCTTTGAGCAGCCTCAATCGTTGGATTCGTTGTCGATGTGACTATGAGGAAACACAAGAAATCTAGTAGGAATGTTGTTGAGGATTCACATGTCTCGGTGTGGAGTCCTCTCTTAAGAGTAAGCATGATCTTATTGCAACTTTATTTGGCGATCTCTTAAAACACTAGGGATCTTGATGCTTTCACTAATGGTTTGGATCTTTGGTATAAATACGGTGTGGGATGAATTGGATAATGATGTTCATAAGATGGCTAAGGATGCTTGTCTTGGGTTTGTGGGAGGCTTTGTGGTTGAACATAAGGCTAAATCTAATAACTCTATACCGCTCGAGTCTCCTATTGTCCAATCTATGGACATTAATACTAATGCTACATACTATGTTGGAGCTACAGGTTTAAGGGATGATCGACCTAGAGGTGATACTATTTTTCGTCCCTTGGTTGTCGAACTCAGATTTGAAGGTGTTAACATCTCTATTCCCATAAAGTGGTTGAAAAAGTTAGTTCTCGCTTAGAACATACTTTATATGGCTATTTTATGGGAAAGAGGATGGCGTTTCCATTGTTGAATACTATGCTAGGAATAACTGGGCAAAACATGGCCTAAAAAGGATTATGATGAATTCCAAAGGCTTCTTTTTCTTCAAATTTGATACATTGGCTGGTGTGGAAGCTGTTTTGGAAGGTGGTCCTTGGATGATACGCAACTCTCCAATTATTCTCAAGAAATGGTCTATGGATACTTGTTTGCGTATGTAAGAATTGACTAGCATTCCAAGATGGGTTAAATCGCATGATGTTCCTCTTCAAGTTTTGAAGTGGATGGTATTTGTTTGATTGCTACTTTTCTTGGTAAACTGTTATGCTTGATTCGTATACCCACCTCATGTGTAAGGAATCGTGGGGTAGAAGTAGTTTTGCTAGATGTCTTGTTGAGGTCAATTCGATGTCGATCTCGTGGAGGTTGTTACTATTGGTTTTCCTTCACTTTGGAGGGTTTTACTAAAGAGACTATCCGTGTTGAATATGAATGGAGGCCACCCGGATGTGGTATATGCAAAATATTTGGTCATATTCATGATCAATGTCCAAAAAGGTGGTGAGTTCTCTGCTTTATCCAATTCACAAGTTGTAACTCCCACCGTGGTTACGAACAATGATGGATTCCAAGGTGGGTAAGAAAAGAGATCGAAGAAGGGTAAAGCCAAGTCTACGAATGGTAATCGGTTTGTTGGTCCATCCGTTACTCGTATCGTCGATATATACCAAGGCGCACCTAGTGAATCTACTAAGGAGCAAATACTATGGGTAATGCACCCACATCGCCGTCTATGTTGAAGTCTACTCGCCTACCTCTCGGGATGGTAATATTACTACATCTAATTCAGTATGTCGCTTTGGTGAACGATGAAGATGAAGATGAAGAACATGGTACACATGTAAATAAAGAATCGGCTAACCCAATTACGGTGAAAGTTCATCTTTCACGGTAGCTACCGTTAGCTAGGTTGCTTTGTTTCTTGGTTAAGTTCTTATGGCTTGTCATAAGTTCTAGTTTTTGTTATTTTAAGCGACTTAGTTGTCTACCTTGTCATGTATGCTTTATCGCCTATGTATCGGTCGAGATATGGGACTTCACCCATATCCTTTGTACTTAATCGCTTTCGGAGTAATACATTTACCGGGTCGTTTTGACCTTTACCCAAAAGGAACTGAATTTGTGAACCAAACTCTTCGTGTATATTATGAGAAAGTGGGAATTGAGCATCAAACATCAATTGCACGAACACCGTAACAAAACGGAGTTGTTGAAAGACGAAACCATACGTTAGTGGAAGTTGCAAGAACGATGTTGATAAATGCAAAACTTCCAGTTACTTGTGGTCAAGCCGTGTCAATCGTGATACTATACTCGTAATCGCTCAATGATTACCAAACGCCACAACAAAACACCTTATGAGCTTATCCACAACCCAGAACCGAATCTCAAACACTTTCATGTATTTGGATCCCTTTGTTACCCGAATAATGATCGTGATGACTTTGGTAAGCTCAAAGCCAAAGTCGACATCGAGTCTTTGTTGGATATTGTGAAAACTCTAAGGGTTACAGGATCCGAATCGCCGTATGCGGAGATTATGGAAACGATTCATGCAAATTTCGATGAGCTTACGTAAATGGCTTCCGAGCATAATGACTTGGGACCCGGTCATAACCGCCTAAACTTCCCCAAACCCCATCATCATTTGAACCAAGCCTACAACTTACTCACAACAAATGGAACAACTATTTGCTCCTCTGTTTAGTGATGATATTGATCAACGTGCTCGGATGTATCAAATGTTTCACCGCTCAACCCGGTAATAATCCAACTCGATACACCGCAACAACAACTCTTGTTGAGGAAGCACCACCAATTGATTCTACAACAACAAATTGAACAAACCGCATCTAATGACGCCGAACCACCGATGATCTTCTAAACAATGAAGTACCCCACCGCAGATTATGATCCAAATGTGTTCTTCAATCCGTTTGCTAATGAAATTGCCGCACCGACGTTGCGTAATCATCTACAAGCCATTTGAATCCTCCAAATCAGAGAATGTATATCAACATCAACCCCACACATCGTTGGACTAAAGACCATCCTCTTGTGAACATTATTGGAAACAGATAATGTATATCAACACCCATTTAGTTCCAATAGCCCTTTTCCATTTGGTAGGTCAACCAATGTCCACACCTCTTGAAGCTTGAACTGCAATGACTCTCTTGCATTGATTCAACCCATCCTTCTTCTCGATAAAGCTTCTTTTTTGGTAAAGGGTTTACCGTAAATATATAACCAAAAAAAGTTATACAAATGGAATGTGGTTGATGTACCACATTAACCTCAAGCAAAAGCTTGATAAACTAGTGCTTATGACAGCCATAAACACAACAAACCTAGTCAATTACAAATCACCTAACTAGGTATAAAAACAAGAAAAATCTTGAATCAAGTGAACGTCCCGTATCCAACCATAAGCACGAAAGGAGCAAGGCGACCTGGAAGTTTGCCTCCTTAAAACCCTTTCCAAGAAAACCCATAGGAAAAACCTTGGATAAGGGAAAAGAGTATAACCTTACCGGCACTCCCTCGTGAATAAAATAAGAGCTTGGAATCTTCCATTTATCCAACAATAGACAAGACCAGGGGTTATCTTCTTAAATTTGAAGGTAACCAGCTTCAACCGGACGGTATTGACAATAACTTGAACCACTTCAGCAACGGTAGACTTCTTCCTCTTGAAAAGTCTTGAATTGCGTTCCATCCATATGTAATAAGCAGTAGCAGCAAGTAATAACTGAGAGAGAATGCTAGGAACTGAACGACCCTTAGATATAGGAATGAGGAACGTAAGAACATCATCCAAACTAGGAAGGACTCCATCCATTCCGGATAAAATCCGGACCTGTAACCAAACTTGCAAAGAAAATTGACACTCAAAAAACAAGTGATGGTGAGAATCTGGAACCGCTTCACATAGTGGGCATCGAAGAAGATTCAGATCAACATCAGGACCAACATCTGATTCTCGTAGCCTATCTTATGTCTTTAACTTATGCTTAATGACAAGCCACATATGTATAGCATGTCGGGGGATACAATGAGGAAACCATGGAATATTAAACCACCCAACCCGATCAGCCCTAGTACGAAGAGAATCCCAAGCATAAGCAACTGAAAAATGTCTAAAATTGGCCTCCAAATCACGCCATATCAACCCATCATCAGTATCATCAAGAATATTAGGAACCGAGAGGCTAAATAAATTCGGAAAACTAGGTAACCAATCCACGTGCCACTTCCAAGTACCATTATCAATAACATCACAAACCGAGTCCGATAAGTGAAACCACCCCGACAATGTCTCTAGCGGTGAGCATATCACGGATAGGGCTTAAATCACACCACATATCAAACCATACGTAGTGGTTTTACCATTATTGATCTTATGCCATATGTAAGGACGTGCCTTGGGTCTAATTGCAAGAAGCTTACGCCAACCCCAACTAATATCACCCAAGCAAGGAACATCCCAAAAGCTTCTACCATGGAGTTTATATGAATGAATCCATTTAACCCACAAAGACTCCTTATGGGTTAAAATACTCCAAATGTGCGTAAGTCATAAGAGCAATATTAAAATCAGCCAATCGACGAATACCAAGGCCACCTTCTTGTTGAGGCTTACAAAGCAGATTCCTAAGCAACTTTGGCCTTACCCTTTTCATTTCACCTTGACACCATAAGAAACCCTCAAAAGTTGTTCCAAATCATGAATGATACGAGTAGGAAGGATAAAGACCGAGGCCCAATATATATGCATCGAGGATGAACCGATCCGACCAATTGAAGCCTACCTTGAAGGGATAGAAATTTACTACGCCAATCATTCACACGACTTTCCAACTTTTCCACAAGAACCTTACAATCCCTATAAAGAAGTCTAGACGATATAAGAGGGACACCAAGGTACCTAACAGAAAAGAACCTTCGAAATGGCATAGGCGGAGAATAGTAGCTTTCAAAGCATTAGGAACATTACAAAAGAAAGTCAGACTTTTAGGGATACTCGGGACAAGACCCAAACATTCTTGAACTCCTCCGTGGCTTGCATAATAACATTAACCGAATCTGGATGGCCTCTAGAAAATATGAAAATATCATCGCAAAACAAAGATTAATAATCCTCTCGCTATTCACATAAATGATGGAACTGAAACCGCCAAATTAGAAACCTTTTCTCGCAAGATAAGGGTTAAAACCTCCATAACCAACGAAAAAATAGGAGATAACGGGTCTCCTTGTCTAAGACCACGCTACCATTGAACCCGACCATGGAGATCACCATTAACACATATAGAATACGATGTAGATGATACACAAACCATGATCCATTCGACCATTTTGTGATGGAAAGTAAAACCACTGAATTGACTTAAGAAAAGCCCAATCGACCGTTTCATATGATTTTTGAATATCCACTTTAAAGCACATCTAGGCGAACCTCTCCTCTATGATAATTCCGCACAAGCTCTTGGGTAAGCAATATATTATCGTGAATACGCCGCCCAGGAACACGCGATTGATTAATAATAACCAAAGAACCAAGACCCTCCTTAATGCGATTAGCATTAATTTTACTAATGCATTTATATAGAACATTGCAACAAGAAATAGGCCTATAGTCATTAATCTTAGAAGGGTAGACACTTTAGGAATCAAGGATATAATGGTGTGATTGATTTCCTTGAGAATCTTACCATTAGTAAAAAGTCCCGAATAGCACCCGTAACATCAATACCCACAACATCCCAAGCTTTCTTAAAGAAGGCGCAAGTTTAGCTATCGGGACACAGGGCTTTATCATCCCCATCGAAAACAAAGCTTCACGAATTTCAAAGATCCGTAACATCACGAACCATATAATCAGCCCTATGCTGGTCAAGGACATTAGAGAATAAATCATGATCCTCAAGAGGACTACAAACCCTTCAATACCAAGAAACCGCTTCATAATGAGAAACAAATGCCCTATGCAACCGCATTACCTTCATACAAAACATTAGCCGATCTCGAACCAAATCAATTCGATTACGAGCACATTTACTTTTAACTACATTATGAAAATAAGCAGATTAGAATCACCGCATGGAGCCATTGAACTTTAGATTTTGCTTAAGAAATCTCTCTTCATTAAGCGTAGCCTCCTTAAAGGCAAGAAGGTAATGAGCATGCTCATCACGAAGGGCTGAATTGAAAGGATCCTTATCAATCGCCATTTGGACCTCATCCAATCCCTTACAAAGATTATCAACCGCGCATGAAGATTACCTTGATTGTGTAACATCTTACGAAGGGATTTCATTCTTCAAACGTTTAACAACACGATACATAGCACAACCATTGACATTAATATTCCACCCCAAGTAACCGTATCAAGAAAGCCCTCTTTATGCACCGAAAGTTAGAGAACTTAAAGGTTTGGGTTTGAGCTTGGCTACATGAGGAATACGAATCACACAAGGAGAATGATCCGAGATACGATAAGGTTGGAAGATAGCAAAAGAACCCGGAAAGTATCACAAAATAAATTACCCATAATCCCGCAATTTTCTTGAGTTCCTTAGAGCCTTTCGGTTTTGGTTCCATGTAAAATGAAGCCCAGTTCTATTAACATCCGCAACCTCCATACTCGAACACAATCTTTAAATTCACGCATAGCAATGTCGAGTATAACCACCACTTGAGTGATCTTCCAAATTAAGAGCAGCATTAAAGTCACCCAACAAGACCCAAGGCCTACCGCATAAAACCAACATGACAAACAAGATTGCTCCAAAGTGCACGACGATTAATGTAATAGTTATCTGCATACACAAAAGAACAAAATAGGGTTTTGTTGTCCGACAGATATTAACTCGACATGCATAACTTGGTTAGTTTGAGACATAATCATAACATTAACAATGTCATCATTCCAACCAAGAATAATACGAGACCCCTTATCACAAAGACTACCATTTGGCGTCCACTTACATCGACGACACACATTATGACATGTATCATACACCACAGAAGCATCCACATGAGATTCCAAAACCGCACACACACTAAGACTATTATCATTTACAACCTGCCTAACCTCTTTTTGTTTAGGGGAATGGTTCAAACCCCTTATATTCCAAGAGGCGATACTAAACATCAAGAGGCGATACTAACCGGTTTATCATAACGGTTACAAACTCCCTCCATAGCAGACTTTGGAAGAACCGTATCATGATTATCAATACGATTCTCATTCACCAATGGTCAAAAATTAACTTTCCTAGTGACTTGTTCCGCTTTAAAGCATTAGCAAATGACCTTGCGTTATTAGACACATTTTCACTACCATTGACTTAATGATCGGTAGACACTTTCGCCACATTCGTAGTGAGAATGGAATTACCATCCAACGAAGTAGCACCGAGGAATACCAAATTCGACATGACACTAGAAGTACCACCTTATCACCATCAATCCTTATCTTAGATTCCACCCATGGGTCAGATTGTTCCAGGTTAGAAGTGCTCCAAACAGATTCAAACGGATCCTTAAGCAGATTACCATCATGAGTGCTAGGGTTTGAACAACCCTAGCGACATTACGAACCTCGTGAACAAGAGTACCTCCATCGCCTGCATGCTCACCTTTGAGACGCTTTAATCTAGCATCCAACGCTAATATCCCAAGTAGCATACGGTTAGATTCCTTATTCAAGCCAACTTGATCGGCGAGTTGGTGGCTGCTTTTGCACCTTCTTCGACGAACCATCCTTGTTAAAAACCCTTTCTCCATCTCTCGACACCCCACAAACAATCACTCAATAGACAATCAAAACGAATTCGCACTGAAGCAACCATAAAACGACCAATAATAAGGAGAAAACCTAATTGAAAGTTAGGGTTTATACTATAACGCACCAACAACTAACCAGCGTCCATAATCAGATGATATACTCAAGTGTTAAAACTGAAAGTTAGGAATCGATTTATACAAACACTTGGTGGTTTAAACCCTAAGAGAATGATGAAGATCGATTAAGTGTTTTAGGGATTCAAAAACAATTTACGAAACCCTAAAAGTGATCACACCAAAACCAGAAAATAATGCGAATTAAGCAACAAGAATGGTCAAATTAATGAATAACACGAATGCTAATCAATGAATCTAAATAAATCGTTGCAAAAAACACAAGAATTAGGTGGATTATGGTGAAAAACGATTAGAGGCGGTTAGGGAATAGAAAATATGTGTATGCTTGCTTGTCAACATGTATAGATAAATTACTTGTGTTTTGCTTAGATCTATGAAACCTAGTTATTGATTGTTGTTAGGTTGTTTCTTGTCTTAATTAATATAAGCTTAGGAGTGTAACTAGGCTTTTGTTGTATTTAATGCGTGAGTATGCTTGAGGAAGATAAGGTGTCGGGAGAAATAGCCTCGCCACCGATCCCAGTAAATCCTATCTGAAAGATAACCTCATAGAACTAGGGAATATGCACAACCTACGACTAATAGGAATACAAGCGTTAAGATAAAGGACGTGACAATTCAACTAACCAATAAAAGATAACTAGGAGTAATAGTATCTAAGTGAACACATCTTTAATCATCATACGAGCACACTTCAATTAAACATAGCTATCCGTAGTAATTAGATAATTAGTAGAAGTTGAAAATCGGTAGAAGTATCACCCCAACCATTTGCCCGAGATATTTACCCTTGCTTTCTAAAAACATAAAAAAGATTAAAAAAGAATCATCCTCAAACCCCCCTTCTCATCATAAATTTCTTTCTAGCATCCATATTCCTTAGAGAACGATATCAATCCCGAGGCTTACCCCATACTACACTACAACGATTAGGTTCACTGCCTAGAGGGTTGAAAAGCTTGCTCGTAGAAAAGGAGGTTTTCTCGGCCCGAACCCACGCATCAAGTTTTTGGCGTTGTTGCCGGGGAATAGAATAGCTAGTTAGACTTCTATCTCCTTTAGGTTCTCTTGCTTGATTCCTATCAAGTAAGATTTTTCTCATTTTCATTAGCTTTCTCGTAGTCCGTCCCTTTCTTTGTGTTTTGTTCGTAACCTTGTCACTTATCACGAGGCTTACCCCATACTACACTACAACGATTAGGTTCACGCCTAGAGGGTTGAAAAGCTTGCTCGAGAAAAGCGTGTTTTCTAACCCGAGCCCACGCATCAAGTTTTTGGCGCTTGCTTGGGAATAGAATAGCTAGTTAGACTTCTATCTCCTTTAGCTTCTCTTCCTTGATTCCTATCAAGTAAGATTTTTTTCTCATTTTCATTAGCTTTCTCGCAGTCTATCCCCCTTCTTTGTGTTTTTGTTTGTAACCTTGTCACTTATCACCATGGGTGACAATCCACCACCAAACAATGATCCACCACCACATCAACGACTTCCACTCAACCTTGCCAAGATGCCGTACTCTTGGTGAATACTCTAGACCAAGCCATCAAGGCTATAGGAACACCATTGAGCTCCCATTCAAGCTCAAACTATGACCTGCGATCCGACACCATCCAATTAGTGCAAACAGATGTGCATTCCATGGACTTCGTTCAAGATCTTAATTAGCATCTCAAGGACTTCCTTAAAATCGTTGACTCTATCGACCTTATTGCTACCACACGGAGACCACGCGCTTCGTCTCTTCCAATTCTCTATGGGACCAAGCTAGTAAATGGCTTGAGCGACTTCCCACCGGATCCATCTCAAGTTGGGATGATCTCACCACTGCTTCCTCGCCTAATTTTTTCCATGTGGAGAACTACCAAACTAAGAAACGACATCTTGATGTTCCAACAACGTCAAGGCCAAACTCTACGAGGCGTGGACTCGATTCAACGAATTGCTCTAGAAAAGTCCTCATCAAGGTATCGATCTTTGGCTTCAAGTCCAAATCTTTTACGATCATGTCAATCTCAACTAGGCAAACCATCGACCAAGCGGTGGTGGCAAACTTAGTGAACTTACTGACGGAAGAGTCGTGAGGGTACAATATAGGACCTTTCCTCTATGACAACGAATGTTGGAATGACCCCGTGAGTTGCCCAAAATCGTCAAGGAAATCTCCTTGCCTCCTATTGACTCACAACCTTCCATTAGTAGGATGCTCGAACTTGAAGATCAAGTCAAATTCCTAATGAGCTCCTACAAAATCCTAAGCCCTCACACTAAATGAACAAAATCACTCTACCTTGTGAATTATGTAGTGTTCCCCACGACACTCGTGATTGCACAAGACTCCCAAACAAGCTTTTGCGGACTATGCCTCCACGCTGCATCTGAGCGGAGCGGGAGAGAAGTGATACACTTTCAAGCCCGAGCAAAACAACTTAGGAAATTCCTACAACCCCTCAATGAGGAATCACCCTAACCTTAGGTGGAGCCAAAACTCAAACCCGTCCCAAAACAACTCGATCTAGTCCACCCAATAGGTCCCAACCAAACCACACCTCCGCAACAACCCTCCAAACACCGAACTTCCACTAGTCTTGAGGGGATGTTGTCCAAATTCATGTCATCTCAAGAATCTCGATTGACTAAGCTTGAAGCCGATTTCAAGCAACGACAAAGCGAGATGACAACCAAGCTCGACACCCTCTTAAAAGCCTTCAATGACCGGGATATAGGATCACTCCCAAGTGACATTATAAAGAACCCAAAGTGAATTCGATTTCATCGACTTCATGTTCTTGCTCACCGAGGAGAATGCATATCCATGCCCCTCACATCCGCAAGTCCGTTCGTCAATGCCTTTAACACGTGGTCCAAACGATCGGTCATGAGATACCAACAACCCGAGCCAACGGTCCATCCAACTCTTGAGAAACCAATCAATCAAGAACCCAAGTTACTCATTGAGGTTAAAAGAGTGCGATATAAAAACCCTAAAAGTTCTCTCTAGGTTGGCGATTTCTTTCCTTCCTCTCCTAATCGCTTTTCTTCCATCCTACCCTATCTTCTCTAATTCTTGTATCATTGATTATTCTAGTGTTTAATCCTTGTGGTTATCATTGGTTTAATCTAAATCGTTGCTTGTTTCTTAAGGTTTTATGGTGAAACTGGTGGAACATCTTTTAGGGTTTTAAGCGCCAACCTTTTTTCGAGATCGCTTTCCTTATTTTCCTCAATTCTTAGTCGGTTTCTTGACCTCCGATTATATAAGGACGATCTTGCTTTGCTACACATTGCCACATTGTTTATCAAGTTATATGATTCCCAATTAGGGTTTCGTTTTTCTTTTGTGCATGACCGGTTCTCGTGCGCTCATCCGTACTAAACTAAACTTAGGGTTTGTGATGCGTGCCAAACATTCAAGCTAAATCACTCAAGCCGCCACTTGTGAATGGCCGATCGTAATAAGCTTAAACCGCCTAAGCACGAATGCAATGAAGATCGAGGAGTATAATGTTTCCCGGTCGTTATGTCCCAATGAAGCTATGCAATGGATCACCCTACGAATAGTGATCGAGAGATTTGAGCGGGAAAAGGATTTGGAATGATTATAACTACGGAAAAAGTACATAAACTACAAGGGCTTAAATGTAAATTAAAGAAAATTAAAAGATAAAAATATTAAATAAACGCTATCACTATTTTTAAAATTGATGAACGTTTAAAACTTAAAACTTAAAACTTACGTTTAAATAAAATTTACGTAAACGTACAAAATAAAAAGTGGAATCTAAGAAATAAGAGTCCTAAAAATATGAAAATGACATTTTACAAACCTAATGATAAAAGAAAATATTTAGAAAAAGAATATTATTTTTAAAACTATTTATCTAATTATTATTAATTAAAATTATTTTTAACTATTAAATAATAACCTAAAATACAAGATAATATGAAATAAAGCTAGAAAAATAAAATTAAGACTTAGAAAAATCTAAAATATCAAAATAGAATTTTCAAAACTATTTTTATATTTTTCTGATTATTTTGTATTTTCTAGAATTAAATACTATTTAAAATTACTTAAATTATTTAAAATACAAATTTAACTAAGAAAAATCTAGAAAATATTTTTTGGCTTTTTATATTTATCTTAACTTAAGAAAAATGAAAAATTATTTTTGAACCTTTTCTTAATTATTTGTATTAAATGCTATTTAAAAATGCTTAAAACTAATTTAAATTAAGAAAAATAGCAAACAAGCTTGGAAAAATATGAAAATTTCAGGAAAAGCTTAAAATAATATGAGGAAGCTAGGAAAATGGAAAACAGGAGCTTATTTGGGGGAATTTGAATCGAGCACAAAGTGCTTATGGAATAAGACTAGGATAAGCTAAAGGGACTAAACAGCACTAAAGCGATACACAAGATACTATAAGCTAAAATTGACCAAATGCAACAAAATCAACAAGCCACAACCTCCGATAAGCTGATTACAGATTTGCTTAAATGAGCTGGCTAAAATCATTAATGAGGGGCATTTTAGGCGTAATAATAAGCATTCAAATAAATTTGAACCGAAAAGCAAAAGAAGGAACCTAGAGAGGACCTGGCTAGGAACATGCAAACCAAAGTATAGACCTAGAGAAGCTCAAATGAGCTTAATGCAAGAGTTGCAAAACACGACAAGTCCTGCGAGACTTGATGCCTCGCACAGGACAATCGACACCATATTTACAAGCTAATTAGAAGCTTAAGAAAAATTCACAAAATACACAAAAATCATAACAATAAACTAGACCAGGGAAGTTTTTAAACCACCATTTTCATTGAAATTGGCCCGAGATGAACCCATGAAAATCCTCCCATGTTGGCCAAAATGACTCTTATGCAATTTTGACTTTTAAGCAATTGAGAAAAGTTGACCAAAATGAAATTTGAAGCTAATCCTAGGACTGATTATGATCTAATATGATGAAATAGAGCTACTACAATCTACCCTATGTATTTTGAACACAAAATGAGCTTTTGCTCTTTCAAAATTTCCAACAAGAAAGCTATAAGGACGCTTTCAAGAGAAATTTGACTTTCCATGCTTGCGAGCACAATAATAAGGCAGATAGGAGTATAATAGGACTAAACAAGCATGACCCAACGAGATATCTATCACGCAATGACCTAAAAGCAGATAGATCGGCATATCCAAACACTACTTAATGAACTCGATATGCAATATAAATGAAGCTAACTCATGAACATGCTAGAATTATTGATCAAAGCGAGTTTGAATGACTTAAATATAAGCGAATAAACATATTTAAACTAATTGTGACCACAGTTAAGCAGACAACCATAAAATGCAATATTGGATGGCGAAAAATGGAATACAACTCACATAGGTCCGGTGGTGTTGCGAAGCTAAACCAAACCCAATCCTACACTACCCTAACCTATTTCAACCCTGATTCAAGCCGCATCAACCCAATTTCCATCACCATTTCCAAATTGCACCTGTTTTGACTTTTGTTGACCATCATTCAAGTTTCCTTGAAAATGAAATGTGAGCTTATAAAAGTTATCGGGAGTTTAAATGAGCTTATCTCAACTTAATAATAAGCTAATAATGCTTTGGATACATGACTTTGAAAATGAATTTTCAACAAGAACCATGAAGATTTGCAACCTTAAATAAAACTTTGAATTAAGCGAGAATTGATTACAAATCTTGAGTTAACTTTAAATTCAATACATAGAACTAAAATTACAACATTTACTTTAAACTAAAACATTAATTTTAAGAAACGACATTAAAGGAAATTGTAAAACTAGCTACTCTTTTATCTTGCTTCATCCTTCCTTTTTATACACCCAAATGTCTTCTCTCTCTCTCTCCGCAAATCCCAAAGAACTTTATTGACCATTGGATGTCTACAAGTGATCTTGGCCATTCAGTGTTTTGGCGCCAAAACCATATTTAACATTTGGAGCTTGAGTGTGGGGTTAGAAGGTTTTAATGCTTCCTTGGCTTGTTGTGTTTGGAGGGGGTAGTAGGGGTATGATGGTGGGTGGAGTGTTAGCAGGGAAGGTTGCGAGCTTGTGATGATGGAGGATGTGGTATCTCGTGACTTGGGAGGAAATGGATAGTCAAAATAGGTTTGACCGGTTTTATTATATTAGAGGGGTCCAAATGGCGTGGTCCAAAAGGTTGTGGCAGGGGTCATTTGCAAATTTTGACAAGGGACCGAGGAGTATTAATACAAGGACTTCATTTGTAATTTCAAACTGTAGGGACCTAGGTGCCAATATCTCAAAGTTGCTCCAAGGACTGAATTGACAAGTGTTAATATTACAAGGACCAAAGTTGCCATTTCGATTTTCCAGGACCATTTCGCCAATTCTTAAACTTGAAGGACCAATTTGTAATTTTCTCAAAACTTTTATATTTTTCCCCAAAGGACTAATTTTGACAAGTTATGATATTAAAAGGACCTTTGGTGACTTTTCTTTGAAATTTTGACTCGTGGACTATTTTTGACAATTTTAGAAACTTGGGGACTAGAACCGCCAATTATGCAAACTTTGCTCATTTTCATCCGATTTTAGACATTTTGCATCCGAAACATATAAAATGCAATTTTGGAATATTTTCGGTATTTTGATGCATTGTGAGCATTTTTAAGTGTTTCTTGCTTAGATTTGACTAAAATGATGAGTATTCACACACCACGTTTGGTTTTCTCAAGATCGGCGTGTGGTGGAGACCAGATTGTTAAACAAATTCGCCTTAAGGAATTTGGTATTTTCTGTATTGCAAGTAACTTGGTCTAGGGTTTCGAGAATTACAAGGTGTGATTGTTTGTTCTTTGTAAGTCACTTGATTGTCTGATGGGTACATAAGAGGTGGAATCTGGATTTCTAAGCGTGAATAAGTCCGCTTCTAATTCGGTTTGGCTTCTAAGATTAAGAATATTGATGGCAAAGTTATTGTTAACGAGGACAAGCCTTTGAAGTCAATCCTTAAGCGTCTGGTCGATGGGTAAAACAGAAAGTTTTCCGCTTCCTAATGAGGTGGGTTCTAGTTCGTTGGGGTGCATTGGTGCATCTTCGTGTCCTAATTCGGGTGGTACCTGGCCGTGGAAGGGTGTAACATAAGTAGCAGCCCTCTTGTCACGATGTGATGTCGGATGGTGGTGTGGAATTGGTAGGGCAATCTGTAATGGTGCTTCTAATTTGAATGGAATACCTAATGCTACACCTAAACGACATGATGGTGAAAGTTTTGTTGATTTAGATTTTGGTTCACCTCTTGAGGACACTTGAATATTCCTAATAATCCTAAGGTACAAGAGTCGTTTTCAACAAATGTGAGTAATAATCACGGTGCTAAAGTTGTTATCCCAATTACCGTTGTTGATGATATGTGTAAAAATTATCTAATACGTTATACGGTTATTTTCTCGATCAACGATTAGCGTTTCGTTGGTGAAAGACTATGTCAAGAATGTGGGCTAAGTTTGGTTTCCAATGAGCTATACAACGTGGTAGCTTTTTCTTTTTCCAATTTTCATCACAGGAGGGTTTGCTAAAGGTGCTAGAATGGGGTCCTTGATTCATTCGATCAAAACCCATCTTCTTACATAATTGGGTGGCTAATACTAAATTGGTTAAAGAGGCTATCTTGAAGGTATCGGTATGGGTGCGTTTACATAATTTACCTGCGGTTGTATACTTTGTAGCTGGGATTAGATTGACTGTTGAACGAGTTGGACGACTCATGAGATTGGATGAGGGTACTTATGCTATGTGCAATAACCCTTGGGGACGCTATTCTTATGCACGATGTCTTATTGAGTTATCTGTTGTTCATGATGTTTTGGAATCGATTGAAGTTGCTATACCTATGCCTAATGGTAAGGGCCACTATATGGAATACATTGATGTTGAGTATGAATGGTGGCCTCCATTTGCTCACATTGCAAAATTTTTGGCCATGAGGTAGAGGCATGTCAAGTTTTGAAACAAAAAGTTGATTTGAGGTCGGTTAAAGTTAAGGAGAAAGTTCACAATTTGAAGGGTGGGAGAAAGGTTGCTCAATCGCAACAAGGGTCTAGGTTCAGTAAACCTAAGTCTACATTTATTTATAGGCATGTTTCTAAGCCGAGGTCCAATAAGGTCACTAATGTGGAAAAGCCGAATGATCCATTGGTTTTCGATCCCCTTTGGTGATTACTAATGATTTATCTCAACCCCAGAACGAGCATGGTTATTTTAAATATAACATTAATATTGGTGATCTCAAGTGTGATATGGAGAAATGGATGGATGCGGATAAGGTAATTTATATTCCTTCTACTTATGATAACGTGGAGGATGTTGGAGTTTTTCCAATTTTGCTAATTAATAAAAATTTCTAATGACCCGTCTCTTGAATCGTTGGAGGAGGTAAGGTTTATACTAATATTGTAAGTTCGGTTGGTAATACAAGCACGAGTGCAAGTTTGTGGGAGCGTTTTCTTTGTCCGTAAGGCTCCTTCAAGTGATGAAAATCTCCATTACCATGGTCGGAAGACTAGGATCTTGATGAAGTTTTAATGCCGGAGGTTCTACCGGGTGGAGGCTTCCTTGATGATATGGAAGATTATTACGACGGCTATGAAAATCGGTGGTCCTACCTGATAAAATGCAAGCAATATGTGATCAATTTGATATTCGCTTGAATACTCGTCGTAGGTAGTTTGTTTTTACCTGTTAGTTATAAGAATGGCATGTCATTCTTATATAGTGGTTTTTTTTGGTTGTTTTTGCATGTAAGTGTCCTACGGGACTGAGATGAGGGACTCACCCTCATCCTTTGTACTTCAATATTTTGGTTAATATATTTTACCATGGTGCAGGATTACTCCTCTTTACCCAAAAAATCAATCAAGAACCCAAACCTACTCTAGAAGAGGAGTATAAGGAGCTCCACCAAGAAAAACCGGTTCTTGAAGTCTTGACTCATGCGCCTTACCTCACAATATTACGGCTTAATTCTGTCTATCAAATCACGTTTTTTCTTTGATCCTTCTCTAGGATTAACTGAATTTATGTGTAGATCGGATTTGTGTAGGTAGGGGAGTCGGTTTTTCTCTTGATCAAACCCTAATCCTAAATCATTTTCTTTACCGGAAATCGTTTTGGGTTATGCTTTGTTCTCCTAAACCGACCTAAATCGGTTATTATTATTTTTAAGGTTTGAATTTCGATAACCTTTAACGATCTCCTATTGAATATCTTGAATCGTTGAAGGCTTGATAACCTAACACGATTACTCTTTGTAATCGTTAGTTAGGTTCCATCTGGGTTGAATTAGATCGTTTATGTTTTATGGTTCTATCCTTATTCGATCCGCTTTTGGTTGATGTATGGTGGTGTTTACACGATATACAAACCCTAATTCTTAGGGTTTCATATTTTTAATGGATCCGCTTGTTAACTTGATTGTCAACCTATGCAAGGGGTTGTGTGGTGATTCTTGGTTCGTTTCATGATGTTCTTTGCCATGTAAGTGGGTTTTGGGAGAGATGGAAGTTAAGTTTTAGGGTAACTTGTTCAAAAACCCTGTTTTTTAGAATAGATAATTGCCCCTAAAGTTCCCTTTGGTGATTTTTTCCCTAACCTCTATCCTAATCGTTTTTTTCATCTTAATCGACTTGTGTCCTTTAATTCTTGTATCAAATTGGATATCCTAGTGATCAATCTTCCTGGTTATCATTGGTGTGTTCATTTGATGCTTGTTTTTTGGGATTTAACGTTTATTAGGGTGAATCGTTTGGGTTAGGGTTTAAACCGCCTCTTCTTTTGATCGCACCTTTCTCTCCATCAATCAAAGTCGGTTATCCTGCTTCATATATTAGGTCGATCTAATGCCTCTTGCTGCACAGTGATCTCTAATTTGTTGGGTATTGTTTCTGGTATACGATCCTTTAATTAGGGTTTCGTTTTTTGATTGTGCGCATTAGGAATTCTGGTACTCAAAGATATATCTTTTGTTATTATTCTAGTGTGGGGTTGATTTACGGACCTTAATGTTATACTAAACTCGTTTAGGGTTTAGTTCTATTGTCGATTGCACGTTATTGCGTGTAACCCATTTTAGGGTTTGTAAGTTATCCCACCGTGTTTGGTAGTTTTATTGCAAGTCATTCTTCGTGTTCGTGGGTTTAAGGAGATGGAATCGGGTTCTTGAATGGTAAGAAGCCTTCAAAGGCTAGTGGGTTGGCTACTAAGGTTAGCAATATTGATGGCAAGGTAATTATTAACGAAAGCGACCATTGAAATCTATATTGAAAGGTGCGAGTTTGGGAGGTAAGACGGGAGTTTTGCTCTTCCTAGTGATCATGGGTCTTGGTCTTTGAAACCAAGCGTTACTCCAGTGTTGCGGATCCAAACATTGCTTTACCCTAGTGTAAGTTCTTCTAGTTTACATTCAGATGATCATTTGAATACTAATGTTGAACCTATGTCGGTCGGGTCGCTATTGGTGGTGCATCTATGGATTGTGGAGATAAACTAGATGATGGGTGTAAGATTGGTGGTGCTAATGTTGTTATTCCTTAGCCGTTGTTGATGATATGTGCTCTAACTTTGATAATACGTTATGCGGCTATTTCCTTGGACAACGATTAGCTTTTCCTATTGTTGCTAATTATGTTAAACATGCATGGGGAAAGTTTGGTTTCGAGTGTGTAATGATGCGTAGTGATTTCTTCCTTTTAAATTTAAGACTCAAGTGGGTATGAATAAGGTGCTTGAGGGTGGTCCTTGGTTTATTAAGTCGAATCCTATGTTCTTGAAGACTTGGGTTCCTAATACAAGGTTGGAGAGGAGAAGATTACTAAGGTACGGTATGGGTTCTTATTCATAATGTACCGCAATTGCATGATTCGAAACCAGGTGTTAATTTGATTGCACAATAGCTTGGTCGTGTTATAAGAATGGATGAAGGTACTAGTGCTATGTGTCGTAATCCTTGGGGTCGTTATTCTTATGCACGGGTTCTAATTGAATTATCGATGAGAAGGCATTTTGGAGTCAATTGATGTTGTTATACCTTTGCCTATGGGTAAGGGTCATTATATGGAAGTTCTTGACGTCGAATACGAATGGTGGCCATCTCGATGTTCTAAATGTAATGTTTTTAACCATGAGGACGATTCTTGCCCTCTTAGGAGAAGACAGGCTACTTGTGGTTCGGGTTCGACTAAACAGGATATTGGTACTACTCGGGGAGTTCACTCGGATAAGGTTGGAAATAAGGTACCCAAAGCCAACCAAAGGCCTAGGTCTTTCAAACCAAAGCCTAGTGTTGTTTATAAACCTGCTTTCTAAACTCGTTCTAAACCCGCCAATAAGAAGAATGCCATTGATAATCCTTGTACTTTGGATATCGCTCCTTCTAAAGATGACTCACCGGTAATTCTTCTAGTATGTTAAAGGGTGATGATTGTCCAAGCATGGGAAGGTACAGTACCTAGTTTGGAGCGAGATGTGTGATGTCTCTACTAGTGATATACACGTGGTAAGTGGCAAGGTTAGTTTGTGGAAGCAATTTGTTGGTACTCATGGTATTTCTACACTTCGTGGGTCATCCTTGGAGGATGATGATGAAGTTGCATGCCCAGTATCTACCGTGCCGGATTTCGGATGATTTGGAGTCTTATGATGGTTATGAGCACATGCCGTTTGGGTATGATGTTCGTCTCAAAGGTCGCCATAGGTAGTATGTTTTAATTATGTTAGTTACAAGAATGGCCTGTCATTCTTATATAGTTGTTTGGTTTATTGCTTGTTTAGCATGTAAGTGTCCTTATGGACCTGAGATGAGAGACTCACCTCATCCTTTGTACTTCATTGTTTTTAGGCGTAATAATATTTCTGGAAACCCTTTACCCAAAAACCCTGTTTTTGGTTGTAGGTCTTGGAAGTTGTGTTTTCACCCTATGGATTGTTTCTTGGATCGTATTCCATGCCGACCTGCTGGTAATGAGACTTTATTTGATGTGTTTTGGTCTGGTTTACGATGGGGATTGGAAGTGGGTGCTATGTGCTGATGGTTGGCTATGGTTTATGACTATTACATGATTCGGCTAAGGAGCACTTGTGGTATTATGTTGGTCAGATTTACACTTGTTCTTCTTGTGTTTGCTGCTCCAACTTGACGCAAATGGATTTGTTTTGGTATTGATGGAAGTTAAGTTTGGGGACTCTTGTTCAAAACCCCATTCACATGATGCTATGCACATTGGGTACATATGTTTCTATCTTACCGATGTTATGGCGATGGTGGTGGATTTGTTTGTGGTGTTTGCTACTACAAACATATTTTATGTTGAAGATCGCATGGATGTTTATACGTGGATTCTTCATGGAAGTTAAGGTGGACCGCCATAGTGATATAGAAGGCTCAAGTGCTTTTCTTGAGTAGTATTGTCATGTTTTATGTACTTTGGTCATTATTGGTAGGTTCATTTTATTGCAAGTTATAAAGAATGGTGTGTCATTCTTATATTTGAGTCTGTAAGTGTCCTACGGATCGAGATGAGGGAAATCACCTCATCCTTTGTACCTCAACGCTTTTTGGAGTAATGAATTTTACCGGGTGTATTAACCCTTTACCCAAAAAAGACTCATGCGCCTTTATTATGATGCTTTAAAAGATAAATATGAGCAAGAATTAAAACTAGGAGAACGTGGGTCCGCATTTGTGCAAAATAAGTTACCTAAGAAGTTAGATGATCCCGGGCTATTCATTCTTCCATGTAGCATTGGAAATTTCAAAGCTTTGGACACATTAGCCATTCTAGGGTCAAGCATTAACCTTCTTCCGTTGTCCCTCCATAAAAGCCTTAACCTAGGTACAATAGAACCAACGGAAACCATCTTAGGTTTAGCGAACGGTAGTATTGCTTATCCGATAGGGATAATAAAGGACATGGTAGTACGTAGGAAAAGGATTAACATCAATCCTTTTCCTTCTTCTTGTTGCCGCATATCTCGTTTGTACACATCTTCTCTTTGTTTTGGGGCCTCTAGTGAGTTACGATACATGATTCGAGAAGGTCAAATCTTTGATGATTCCATCATCTATGATTGAGTTGCGAAAACTTTCGGATAGGTATCCTACATCCGAACCAATTCTTTTCGGTTAAAGAATCTCTTTCTAGTTGCTCTGAAACAATTAGAGATTCCTAGGTGGCAACATGCTATTGGGTGGTGGTCGGGGTCAAATCAATACGCCTAAGAAGAAATATTTGAATGTCAATCTCATCGATATCATCGATCTCATAAGTATCATACCAAATCCCATCAATCGAATCACTTTTTCGAGAATACGAGACATCTAAGTCATACAAGTAAAGAGATCTATTCATTGATAAGAAAAAGAAAAAACGTGAACGGGACCTGATTGATGATAAAATAGAATCGGGTTGCAACAAAGTGATTCAATTGATGATGAAAAAGAGAATTCTTGGTTGGCTCCACCTTAACGATGTAAAAAGGATTGATCAAATTTTATTGAGTCTCGACTCATAGTGATCATTTATCAAAGAATGACTCGGTTATCAAATGATTGAACAACGGGAGCAATTTACTTACGATACTTAGTTGACATTCATAAAAAGTATCTAATGAATTATGAGTTCAATACATCCTCTTTAGCGTAAAGACGGATATTCCTTGCTCATTATTAGACAATCACTTATTCACAAACTGCGTGTGGGGCTAATAGTTTTCATTTCCCATCTCATGGAAAACCCTTTTCGCCTCCGCTTAGCCTTATCCTCTCTAGGGTATTTTAGTGATAGGTTCTATAGGAACTGGACGCCTTATTTGGTCAAATACCCAGCGAAAACTCCTATCTTCCTTTCATTACGGTATTTCGAACAAGTTCCTGGATAACAAGTCTCAAGGTTTTGATGATATCGATATTGATGATATTGACGATATTGATGCTAGTGACGATATTGATGCTAGTGACGATATCCTTGATATGGAGTCGGAATCGCTAACTAGCATGAATGTGCTAACTATGGATATGATGCCCGACGATGAAGACCAACTTTATATCACCCTTCAATTCAATTAGCAAAAGCAATGTCTCCTTGCATAATATGGATTCCAAACATTCGTGATCCGGATGTGAATGAGTCAAATTACTTCTCCCTAGGTCTATTAGTGAACCTTCTCCGTGGATTATGAAACTAGAAATATTCTTGTTATTGCTTGACTCATATTCCCCAAAAAGTGGATCCCGCTCTAATAGCTCCGAATAAATTAAATACGTGCATTAAGATACGAAGGCTTCTTATTCCACAACAACGAAAGCACTTTTTCACTCTTTCATATACTAGGGGATTTCACTTGGAAAATAAAATGTTCCATACTAATGGATTCGGGTCCATAACCATGGGTTCCAATGCACGAGATCTTGTAGCACTTACCAATGAGGCCCTATCGATTAGTATTACACAGAAGAAATCAATTATAGATACTAATACAATTAGATCCGCTCTTCATAGACAAATTTGGGATTTGCGATCCCAAGTAAGATCGGTCCAGATCATGGGATCCTTTTCATCGATAGGAAGGGTTGTAGCACAAAATGTACTTTTAAGTAATTGCCCCATAGATCCTATATCTATCTATATGAAAAGAAATCATGTAACGAAGTGGATTATTATTTGTACAATTGGTACTTGAACTTGGAACGAGCATGAAGAAATTAACGATACTTCTTTATCTTTTGAGTTGTTCTCACGGATCGGTCACTCAAGATCTTTGGTCTCTACCCGGACCCGATGAAAAAAATGGGATCACTCCTTATGGACTCGCTGAGAATGATTCGGTCTAGTTTGTGGCCTATTAGAAGTGGAAGGCGCCTGTGGGATCTCTCGGACATGCAATCAGTTTGATAAGGATCGAGTGACATTGCTTCTTCGACCGAACCAAGGATCCCTTAGATATGATGCAAATGGATCTTGTTCTATCCTTGATCGAGATTTCTATGAAAAGACGAATCGGAGTTTGAAGAGGGGAAGGAGAAGGAGCCCTCGACGGTAACAGATAGAGGAGGATTTATTCAATCACATAGTTTGGGCTCCTAGAATATGGCGCCTGGGGATTTCTATTTGATTGTATCGAAGGCCTAAGGAATTGGGATTTCCTATTGGTCCGGTCATTTCGGGCAAGCGGATCATTTATGATGAAGAGGATGAGCTTCAAGAGAATGATTCGGAGTTCTTGCAGAGTGGAACCGCAAGACTGCATACCTAGATAGATCTTCCAAAGAACAAGGCCTTTTTCGAATAAGCCAATTCATTTGGGACCCTGCAGATCCACTCTTTTCCTATTCAAAGCTCACCTTGTCTCTCGTGTTTTCACATCGAGAATTATTTGCGAGATGAAGAGGTGTCAAAGGGCTTTTACTCCCCAAACAAATCCTCCTACATCTCTATATAAACGCTGGTTTATCAAGAAGACGCAAGAAAAGCACTTGAATTGTTGATTAATCGCCAGAGATGGCTTAGAACCAATCGCTCATTATATAATGGATTTTCCGTTCTAATACTCTATCCGAGAGTTATCAAGATTTATCAAACTGCTCCTATCTAACGGAACACTATTGGATCAAATGACAAAGGCATTGTTGAGAAAAGATGGCTTTTCCCGGATGAAATGCAAATTGGATTCATGGAACAGAGAAGGATTTCCCATTCCTTAGCCGGAAAGATATGTGGCCATGAAAGGCGAAGGATTATTGAATTCACCCGACCCGACAAGTACCCGTTTGGGGAACGTCCATGCCAAAGTCACCGAATGGGTAAGTCGCCAATCCCTAAAACGAACTATGTAATGTACTTTATCCGCTAGGTTACGGGCGGTCATTTTACTATAGGTTTCTAATCTACCTTTGTGTGATTCTGTTGAAGCATATGCTCGGGGGTGCGTGCAGTAGCGGACGATTTTCAATTTTAAAGCAGACTCCCCATTCATTAGATAGAGAAGATGACCAAGATTTCGTGATCTGCATCGAACTTATTCCAAGAGAGCTCGGATCGAATCGGTATTGCTATCCGAGTCTCTTCTTGAATTGCTCATTCAATGAGCATTCTCCATATTATGCCTTGAAGAGGACTCGAACCTCCACGCTCTTGAGCACAAGATTTTGAGTCTCGTGTCTACCATTTCACCACCAAGGCATCTTGAAAGTGAATCGTATTCCATGAATATGATATCTATCTAGTGTGATGTATGGAATACATGACAAAAGTGGAGTGTTGGGGTATTTCTATTGATCGGTCATGTCATATAGGCCCTAATTGACATCCAATTGCTTCAATTTGAATTATCCGGAGAATGCCTTATATAGATATCCAATATATCAAAAAGATGGACAATCAAACCTATTTCTCGATTCAATAGAAGCCCAAAGAGGTGAATAGGTCCCAAATAACGAGAGATATATAAAAGCAGTCCGATTACGCCTTAAATGGAATGTAACGACGTAGGGATCCATATGTAAACATAGTATCTATTTAGATACGCTCAAATGACCCCTTCTCACAATGAGAATGTATATAACTTCCGGTCTGGTCCAGATGAAATGAACTTATAATCATAGAATCGACTCGATCATCGATTATAGATTATAAGTTCATAACCTAAGCCCATTACCATTTTGGGCGGAACAGATCTACTAATTCTTTGATTCCAGTTAATAAGAGGATCTTGAACTAAGAAATAGACCCTAGAAACTAAAAAAGGGTATCCCGAGCAATTGCAATAATCGATTCATTGATATTCCGGTATAGTAGATGCTATCACACATACAATCATACTCAATTCGATGGAATTGTTTGATCTTAAAGGGATCTTCTATAATTTCGCACGTGAGGGTTATTTCTTGGTTTCGTCCGGTCATTAATAACTTGATTATTTTTCGATAATAGTAGATAGAAACAACGCTTGTGCATCCTATTAAAACCAAGAAATATAGGCCCCGCCCGCCATCCACACCGTAATAAATAGAGTTTTCCGAAAACACGCTAGTGGAGGAAGACCTCCTAGGATAAGAGACATAGGGCTAAAGAGAGAGCCAAAAAGGAGCTTTCGTGTATAATCCTCGCATAATCCTGAATGTTCTCGGCCGGCACGTAGACCAAATAAGACAATGCAAGCAAAGTTCCTAGATTCATGGAGATATAGAACGAGATATAAGTTATCATGCTTGCATATCCATCATTTGAGTCTCCAACAATTATTCCAATGATTACATATTCTTTGACCTATGGATCTAATATGCAAGCATACGTTCATGCTTGTTTGAGTAATAGCAACGAGATTCCCCAATATCATGCTAAAATAGCTAGGATTTCGAGAAGAAGATGCCATTCATTTGATGAGAAATAAAAAGGAATATCAAAAATTAGAGTGGTCAAGTCAAGCGACTACTTCAAGTAATGTAAAGAAAAGCAACGATCGGAGTGGGAGAGTTAGAGTCAAAAGAGGATTCCTCACTTCTTTCTCTCATTCAAAACCGTGCATGAGAATTTCATCTCACACGGCTCTTATGATAAAAGAAAGAAGAACTCCCTTCTTTCTTTTTGATTACCTTCTCGTATGTATAAGACCGAATCCATTCTATTTCTAAAAAGATTACTAATCCTTAACTTTTCGAGGAATCCTTCATCGGTGGTTGTGAATGACCGATTTTTTCAATCTTTTTATCTTGGTTCCGTAGGAGCAAGTCGAAAGTAGAACCATCGATTTGATTCGTTCTCAATAGCCATGAGATGATCATCTTAGGGTGATCCTTTTGTCGACGGATGCTCCTATTACACTCGTAGTCTCGAAGGATGAGAACCAACTATGTAGCATCTACACCGAGAATTCAAGTATTGTATACGCTATTAGTCCGCTCTTTTGTAGGAACTACCCGTAATAACGAACTTGCAAAACGGATTTGTTTATCATAAAGAGATTCGCTGGTTCGACCACGCTTCACCTTAATTGTTATTTGAACAAGTAAAAGTTCGTCTTGGTCCGAGTGGGGATAGCATTTCTCTCCGCATGTCCATGGAGTTTTGAAAATCCAAACATCTCGAGAGATAGATAGAGAGGTAGGAATTTATCGAATCAACCACACTCCTTCATATACGCCAGAGTCCATTGATGAGAAGGGGTCGGGAAAGCTTGAACCCAATTCCTACAAAGGATGAATATGAGTGCAATTGAAATTCTCGGGAGTTATACATTTGTGTATTGAGATAAAGGTTTCTAATGTCAGTGATTTTCGGTTTCATCACTTGTGTGATCAACAGAGAATTATTAACCTTTGTCTTGCAAATGACCCTTCTTGTTCGCTAGAGGCCATCGTGATTCTCATAATGTCATTATGCGTGCTTTGAGGATTTCAAGAACTTTTCGGTCTTGTCCCAAGTATCCCTAAAATCTGACTTTCTTTGTAATGTGCCTAATGCTATTAAAGTCGCTATTCTCCGCCTATGCCATTTGCGAAGGTTCTCTCCTGTCAGTATCTTGGAGTTCCCTTATATCCTCGAGACTTCTTTATAGGACTGTAAGGTACTTGTTGAAAAGTTGGAAGGTCGTGTGAATGATTGGCGAATAAGTTCTTATCTCTGCGGGTAGGCTTTAGTTGGTGAGGTCTGTTTTATCCTCTATGCATCCAGATTGGGCTTCAGATTTATTCTTCCCACTCAGATTATACATGAGTTAGAGCAACTTATGAGGGTTTCGTGGTGTCAAGGAGAAATGAAAAGGGAAAGGCCAAGGTTGCTTGGGAATGCTTTGTAAGCCAAAGAAAGAAGGTGGTCTTGGTATTCAACGGTTGGAGGATTTTAACATTGCCTCATGACTACACACATTTGGAGTATTTTGACACATAAAGAGTCGTTATGGGTTCAATGGATTCATTCTTATAAACTTCGTGGGAGAAGCTTTTGGGATGTCCCATGTTTGGGGATGTTAGGGGATGGCGAAGCTTTGTGATTCGACCAAAGATTGCTCCTTTATCCGCATAAGATCAATAATGGAAAGGACACATCGGTTTGGTTTGATAGGTGGTGTGCATTAAGCCCAATCGTGATTTGCTTATCGCTAGAGATATTACTCGGGTGTTTTAATTTATCTAATTCGGTTTGTGATTTGATTGCTAATGGTATTTGGCGATGGCGGTGGATTGGTTATCTCGCCCATTGTTAGTCGCAATTCGGTCCCTAATCTTAATGATATCGCCGATGGATTATTATGGCGCAAGTTGGATGGTAATTTTAGTGGTTTTCGGTTTGGGTGCATGGGATTCTATGCTCCTGGGACGATGTGGTTGATTGGTGTAATGTTCCTTGGTTCTCTCATAGTATACCGAGGCATGCAATACACTTGTGGCTCGCTATTGCGTAAGTTGAAGACTCAAGATAGGATGCGGCAATGGGATGTTGGTCCTAATGTTGACTTGGACTCGATTAGATGCCCGCTTGTGAATTGGTTCCGGATTCTCATTCTCATCTATTTTTGAGTGCCGCTTTTCTATGCGTTTGGTTTCGTGTCCGGTTTTATCGGCATGGATGCGGTCCCGCCTTCTTTGAGAGTATTGTTACCGTTCTTATTCCTATATCTAAGGGGCGGTCGGTTGGTAGCATCATTTCTCGATCGCTATGCTACTACATACTTTATCCGGATGGAGCGCAATTCTAGGATTTTCAAGCGTAAGAAGTCTCATCGCTATGGAAGTGGTTAGCATCATTACCTCTACTATTCGGTTGAAGCCGGGTTACCTTCAAGTTCAAGAAGATAAGACCATTCACTATTTCTTGAAGCTCGA